>JARLTB010000135.1:8755000-8997500 GCA_030141615.1 Unio pictorum
AGTTGTATTTATAACAAGGTGAAATATATGAAATTTTAAAAGGTATTATGTGTTATTATAATCACAACCGTGTTATTATTAAAACGTACGGTATATGAATGGAAGAATAATAGCTATATATACAATATATGATTGACCGAATAACCATATATATATATATATATATATATATATATATATATATATATATATATATATATATATATATATATATATCAACAGAAATAATATTAAGAATAATATAATACAAATAATTATTGTTATTGTTATTATTTATTATTATTGCAATAATGACTTTGTAAAGAGACAGTAACTAAGTGTTATTCTTTAACTCTATTATTATTATTATTATTATTATTATTATTATTATTATTGCAATAATGACTTTATATAGAGACAGTAACTCACAGTACTCATCAAATTTGAGGCCTTCTGTTATGTACAATATATACAGTATATACAGCTCAATGTGATCTATTTGACTTGACTCTAAGAATTGACTTATCCTGGAAATCAACGTTTCATGCTCAGAACAAAAGCATAAGAATCAGTAGGCACATAAATAGAAATATAAATAAATAAAAAAGAATATCATATTATATTGAGAATTCATCGGTCGAGAAGGTTTATAAGCAGAAAAGCAGTATGTAATTACATCGCTAGAAATTGTTCGACTGTCCAAGATTTCGTCCTCTGAAGACATTGCTTATGGCGTATGAAGAAAGCAAAGGCCAGTATCCTAACTAATGTCGCTGGGTATCGTCATCCATACTAGTGGACCAGTATCTTAAAACCTGTTATTAAACAATTCTTTCTTTGGGCTTGGTATAATGTAATTTTTGCATTTTGTTTAGATATATGTTATACAAATAACCAATTGAAATATGTTACAAGCGGCCAAGAGATCAATTCTTAGGTTTTCAACATTTGAAACTTCAACAGTCTGAATCCAAGGAATGAAATTTTAATTAGCTGCTTATTCGAACCTCAGTTAATCAATAGCAAATCTTAAAATAAATCTTATTTATTAACCTCAGTTAATCAATAGCAAATCAATAAATCTTATTTTTTAAAGTATATTCTTGACATATTCCAGTGATCAAAATCAAATTTTCTTCTTGAGGTGACTCTAGCGCCATGATGAAATAGAAAATTTCTGAACTTTGTCAGCTCTCTGCTTTGACCTTCTTTCTGTGTCTTCTATGCCAAAATCAAACAACCAATGAGCAGCATTGCTCTCGGTTAAAGATGAATATCTTAGTAAAATGTTTGAGAAGTATCTTTAGTACTGTTGTTTCAATTCTTCGGAAAGGTAAATACAATATAAATGCAAAACCGTTGAAGTAGTACAGTTTGAACAATCGATCAGATATTTAATTCGAAATTTTTAAATTGAAAATTATGTTAAAATAAGTACACAGATGCCATAAAACTCCATGCCAAATATTTCATTTGAGAAACTTATGGCCCACGTGACTGCTTTATCTTTCCGCATTTTCTTCTATATCACATCAATAATCCTTACCCCTTGCAAACAGCTTTTTCTAAATATGCTGCTATAAACATGAAATGTAATCTGTATTTATGTATACATTTTAGAATCATCGAATAATCAATCAGAGAAACAGCTTCAGCTGGGTGAAAGTAAAGACAGCAAAGATAGCGGTTTTAACGGTAAGAATAGCATGAGCTAGAAACAATGCACGTGACAATAGAAACAGATCAGCAAAAATCTAAATGCGCTGATTGCTAATATTCAAATCAGAAATATAGAAGACGATATATCCGTTTATTATTATATCTATTCATTGCAACAAGAAATATATGAATTTTAAAGTGCATGTTATCAATATCTAAAACAAACTCATTACCACTTTGTTCGCTAATAAAATGGTCAATATATGATTAAGAAAAAATAACAATCATATATCTATCCGACCATCTTTTTATCTCGGTATGTTCTTCTCATCTTCATTCTCATTTCATTGTATCACTGTATACTCGTGATGTACCAAAAAAATAGGTGATTTATGAACCACCACGTTGAAAGGGGACTTATTGAGTGGAAGATAACTAAAATGAATGGAAATCGGAAAAACGAGAAACGTGTAGATGAGATTAGGAATATATTGATTTCGCCATACGACAGAAAACTGTAGCTGATTTATTACCCTTACTTTTCATATTTCAGTCCGGTTGTTACATCTCGGTTGTCTTTGTCACAGTAGCATGCGCTAAGAACTACTATTTTCAAATCAATCATACCTTGTTTTCATTTGTTGTTCCTATCGGATTTATTTCGAAATCAAAAATGGATACTTTATCAAAATAATTTTCGGGAGAGAAGCAAATAACTTTATGGCAAAAACAGCGCAGATAAAATGAAAAGAAAATTAATTATGCTTAGTTTATCCAGTGAAAGATGAAGACAGAATACTTTTATTAAAACGAAAGAAATCAAAACCTAAGGATATAAAATAATCCCAATGGAGCACATTTCAGTGCAGTTACGCAATATTTCCCACTTGTACACAGTATTTTAAAAAGGAAATCAACAGTAAACGTGCATTATAATATCATTTTTTAAACACTCTTTAAAACCAGAAAATACTGTTTCAGAGAACAAGAGGAATCTTGGTGGAAGTGAAATCAGCAAAGAGGCTTATTTCCATGGTAAATATAACGTTTGAAATATAAATAGGTCACAGAAAAATAAAGTGAATTGAAAACATTCCGAATGAAACTAACGGTTGTATTTAAGGTTGTATTTATAACAACGTGAAATATATGAAATTTTAAAAGGTATTATGAGTTGTTATAATTACAACCGTGTTATTATTAAAACGTACGGTATATGAATGAAAGAATAATAATAATAGCTATATATACAGTATATGATTGACTGAATATATATATATACATATGTATATGTATAAACTGGAAGAATATTAAGAATAATAATAATACAAATAATCATTGTAATTATTATTATTTATTATTATTGCAATAATGACTTTGTATAGAGACAGTAACTAAGTATTATTCTTTAACTCTATTATTATTATTATTATTATTATTATTATTATTATTATTATTATTATTATTATTATTGCAATAATGACTTTATATAGAGACAGTAATTCACAGTACTCATCAAATTTGAGGCCTTCTGTTATGTACAATATATACAGTATATACAGCTCAATGTGATCTATTTGACTTGACTCTAAGAATTGACTTATCCTGGAAATCAACGTTTCATGCTCAGAACAAAAGCATAAGAATCAGTAGGCACATAAATAGAAATATAAATAAATAAAAAAGAATATCATATTATATTGAGAATTCATCGGTCGAGAAGGTTTATAAGGAGAAAAAGCAGTATTTAATTACATCGCTAGAAATTGTTCGACTGTCCAAGATTTCGTCCTCTGAAGACATTGCTTATGGCGTATGAAGAAAGCAAAGGCCAGTATCCTAACTAATGTCGCTGGGTATCGTCATCCATACTAGTGGACCAGTATCTTAAAACCTGTTATTAAACAATTCTTTCTTTGGGCTTGGTATAATGTAAGTTTTGCATTTTGTTTAGATATATGTTATACAAATAACCAATTGAAAAATGTTACAAGCGGCCAAGAGATCAATTCTTAGGTTTTCAACATTTGAAACTTCAACAGTCTGAATCCAAGGAATGAAATTTTAATTAGTCAGCTGCTTATTCGAACCTCAGTTAATCAATAGCAAATCTTAAAATAAATCTTATTTATTAACCTCAGTTAATCAATAGCAAATCTTAAAATAAATCTTATTTATTAACCTCAGTTAATCAATAGCAAATCAATAAATCTTATTTTTTAAAGTATATTCTTGACATATTCCAGTGATCAAAATCAAATTTTCTTCTTGAGGTGACTCTAGCGCCATGATGAAATAGAAAATTTCTGAACTTTGTCAGCTCTCTGCTTTGACCTTCTTTCTGTGTCTTCTATGTCAAAATCAAACAACCAATGAGCAGTATTGCTCTCGGTTAAAGATGAATATCTTAGTAAAATGTTTGAGAAGTATCTTTAGTACCGTTGTTTCAATTCTTCGGAAAGGTAAATACAATATAAATGCAAAACCGTTGAAGTAGCACAGTTTGAACAGTCGATCAGATATTTAATTCGAAATTTTTAAATTGAAAATTATGTTAACATAAGTACACAGATGCCATAAAACTCCATGCCAAACATTTCATTTGAGAAACTTATGGCCCACGTGACTGCTTTATCTTTCCGCATTTTCTTCTATATCACACCAATAATCCTTACCCCTTGCAAACAGCTTTTTTCTAAATATGCTACTATAAACATGAAATGTAATCTGTATGTATGTATACATTGTAGAATCATCGAATACTGAATCAGAGAAACAGCTTCAGCTGGGTGTAAGTAATAAAAACAACGATAGCGGTTTTAACGGTAAGTATAGCATGAGCTAGAAACAATGCACGTGACAATAGAAACAGATCAGCAAAAATCTAAATGCGCTGATTGCTAATATTCAAATCAGAAATATAGAAGACGATATATCCGTTTATTATTATATCTATTCATTGCAACAAGAAATATATGAATTTTAAAGTGCATGTTATCAATATCTAAAACAAACTCATTACCACTTTGTTCGATAATAAAATGGTCAATATATGATTAAGAAAAATAACAATCATATATTTAGCCGATCATCTTTTTATCTTGGTATTTTCTTCTCATCTTCATTCTCATCTCATTGTATCACTGTATACTCGTGATTTACAAACAAATAGGTGATTCATGAACCACCACGTTGAAAGGGGAGTTCTTGAGTGGAAGATAACTAAAATGAATGGAAATCGGAAGAACGAGAAACGAGTCGATAAGATTAGGAATATATTGATTTCGCCATACGACAGAAAACTGTAGCTGATTTATAACCCTTACTTTTCATATTTCAGTCCGGTTGTTACATCTCGGTTGTCATAGTCAACGTGGCATGCGCTAAGAACTACTATTTTCAAATCAATCATACCTTGTTTCCATTTGTTGTTCCTATCGGATTTATTTCGAAATCAAAAACGGATACTTTATCAAAATAATTTTCGGGAGAGAAGCAAATAACTTTATGGCAATAACAGCGCAGATAAAATGAACAGAAAATGAATTATGTTTAGTTTGTCCAGTGAAAGATGAAGACAGAATACTTTTATTAAAACGAAAGAAATCAAAACCTAAGGATATAAAATAATCCCAATGGAGCATATTTCAGTGCAGTTACGCAATATTTCCCACTTGCACACAGTATTTTAAAAATGAAATCAACAGTAAACGTGCATTATAATATTCATTTCTTAAACACTCTTTAAAACCAGGAAATACTGTTTCAGAGAACAAGAGGAATCTTGGTGGAAGTGAAATCAGCAAAGAGGCTTTTTTCAATGGTAAATATAATGTTTGAAACATAAATAGGTCACAGAAAAATAAAGTGAATTGAAAACATTCCCTATGAAACTAACGGTTGTATTTAAGGTTGTATTTATAACAACGTGAAATATATGAAATTTTAAAAGGTATTATGAGTTGTTATAATTACAACCGTGTTATTATTAAAACGTACGGTATATGAATGAAAGAATAATAGCTATATATACAGTATATGATTGACTGAATATATATATATATATATATATATATATATATATATATATATATATATATATATATATATATATATATATATATATGTATATATATATGTATATATATATGTATATATATATGTATATATATATAATAATAATCAGTAATATATATATATATATATATATATATATATATATATATATATATATATATGTATGTATATATATATATATATATATATATATATATATATATATATATATATATATATATATATATATATGTATGTATATGTATGTATATGTATAAACTGGAAGAATATTAAGAATAATAATAATACAAATAATCATTGTAATTATTATTATTTATTATTATTGCAATAATGACTTTGTATAGAGACAGTAACTAAGTATTATTCTTTAACTCTATTATTATTATTATTATTATTATTATTATTATTATTATTATTATTGCAATAATGACTTTATATAGAGACAGTAACTCACAGTACTCATCAAATTTGAGGCCTTCTGTTATGTACAATATATACAGTATATACAGCTCAATGTGATCTATTTGACTTGACTCTAAGAATTGACTTATCCTGGAAATCAACGTTTCATGCTCAGAACAAAAGCATAAGAATCAGTAGGCACATAAATAGAAATTTAAATAAATAAAAAAGAATATCATATTATATTGAGAATTCATCGGTCGAGAAGGTTTATAAGCAGAAAAGCAGTATGTAATTACATCGCTAGAAATTGTTCGACTGTCCAAGATTTCGTCCTCTGAAGACATTGCTTATGGCGTATGAAGAAAGCAATGGCCAGTATCCTAACTAATGTCGCTGGGTATCGTCATCCATACTAGTGGACCAGTATCTTAAAACCTGTTATTAAACAATTCTTTCTTTGGGCTTGGTATAATGTAAGTTTTGCATTTTGTTTAGATATATGTTATACAAATAACCAATTGAAATATGTTACAAGCGGCCAAGAGATCAATTCTTAGGTTTTCAACATTTGAAACTTCAACAGTCTGAATCCAAGGAATGAAATTTTAATTAGTCAGCTGCTTATTCGAACCTCAGTTAATCAATAGCAAATCTTAAAATAAATCTTATTTATTAACCTCAGTTAATCAATAGCAAATCTTAAAATAAATCTTATTTATTAACCTCAGTTAATCAATAGCAAATCAATAAATCTTATTTTTTAAAGTATATTCTTGACATATTCCAGTGATCAAAATCAAATTTTCTTCTTGAGGTGACTCTAGCGCCATGATGAAATAGAAAGTTTCTGAACTTTGTCAGCTCTCTGCTTTGACCTTCTTTCTGTGTCTTCTATGTCAAAATCAAACAACCAATGAGCAGCATTGCTCTCGGTTAAAGATGAATATCTTAGTAAAATGTTTGAGAAGTATCTTTAGTACCGTTGTTTCAATTCTTCGGAAAGGTAAATACAATATAAATGCAAAACCGTTGAAGTAGCACAGTTTGAACAGTCGATCAGATATTTAATTCGAAATTTTTAAATTGAAAATTATGTTAACATAAGTACACAGATGCCATAAAACTCCATGCCAAACATTTCATTTGAGAAACTTATGGCCCACGTGACTGCTTTATCTTTCCGCATTTTCTTCTATATCACACCAATAATCCTTACCCCTTGCAAACAGCTTTTTTCTAAATATGCTACTATAAACATGAAATGTAATCTGTATGTATGTATACATTGTAGAATCATCGAATACTGAATCAGAGAAACAGCTTCAGCTGGGTGTAAGTAATAAAAGCAACGATAGCGGTATTGAAGGTAAGTATCGCATGAGCTAGAAACAATGCACGTGACAATAGAAACAGGTCAGCAAAAATCTAACTGCGCTGATTGCTAATATTCAAATCAGAAATATAGAAGACGATATATCCGTTTATTATTATATCTATTCATTGCAACAAGAAATATATGAATTTTAAAGTGCATGTTATCAATATCTAAAACAAACTCATTACCACTTTGTTCGCTAATTAAATGGTCAATATATGATTA
Source organism: Unio pictorum (assembly GCA_030141615.1). Lineage (NCBI taxonomy): Eukaryota > Metazoa > Mollusca > Bivalvia > Unionida > Unionidae > Unio > Unio pictorum. Next base: position 8,762,721 of record JARLTB010000135.1, read on the forward strand.
AGAAAAATAACAATCATATATTTAGCCGATCATCTTTTTATCTTGGTATTTTCTTCTCATCTTCATTCTCATCTCATTGTATCACTGTATACTCGTGATTTACAAACAAATAGGTGATTCATGAACCACCACGTTGAAAGGGGAGTTCTTGAATGGAAGATAACTAAAATGAATGGAAATCGGAAGAACGAGAAACGAGTCGATAAGATTAGGAATATATTGATTTCGCCATACGACAGAAAACTGTAGCTGATTTATAACCCTTACTTTTCATATTTCAGTCCGGTTGTTATATCTCGGTTGTCATAGTCAACGTGGCATGCGCTAAGAACTACTATTTTCAAATCTATCATACCTTGTTTCCATTTGTTGTTCCTATCGGATTTATTTCGAAATCAAAAACGGATACTTTATCAAAATAATTTTCGGGAGAGAAGCAAATAACTTTATGGCAATAACAGCGCAGATAAAATGAACAGAAAATGAATTATGTTTAGTTTGTCCAGTGAAAGATGAAGACAGAATACTTTTATTAAAACGAAAGAAATCAAAACCTAAGGATATAAAATAATCCCAATGGAGCATATTTCAGTGCAGTTACGCAATATTTCCCACTTGCACACAGTATTTTAAAAATGAAATCAACAGTAAACGTGCATTATAATATTCATTTCTTAAACACTCTTTAAAACCAGGAAATACTGTTTCAGAGAACAAGAGGAATCTTGGTGGAAGTGAAATCAGCAAAGAGGCTTTTTTCAATGGTAAATATAACGTTTGAAATATCAATAGGTCACAGAAAAATAAAGTGAACTGAAAACATTCCGAATGAAACCAATGTTTGCATTTAAAGTTGTATTTATTACAACGTGAAATATATGAAATTTTAAAAGGTATTATGTGTTGTTATAATCACAACCGTGTTATTATTAAAACGTACAGTATATGAATGAAAGAATAATAGCTATATATGCAGTATATGATTGACTGAATAACTTTTATATATATATATATATATATATATATATATATATATATATATATATATAGTGGGATTCTACTGGTTATCGTTGATTGTTGTGTATGCTATGCGATAATTCATCGAAAGCTATCAACAGGTACACTCAGCTGTTTATGAAGATATTCGATCAGGTTGTTTTCAACATTTCGAACAATTTCAGCCTGAAACCAATTAGTAATGAATGAAATATATGTTACACTTGGATTAGTCACCTGTATTATTGAACCTCCATCATCCTATAACAAGCCAATATTTTTTATGAGACTTGCTCTTGTCATCTTCCAATGATGAAAGTCAATTATTCGATTTGCGATCATTCTTGCAAAGATGATACAGAATATTTCTCCAGTTTGTGAACTCTGTGCTTCGGCTATTTTCCAGTGTTTTTTCCAACAATGTCAAACATGTCTATACATAATAATCAGAACGTTTAAGAGAAAGTTAGAGAAATATCATTAACATTGATTCTTCAAAATATAAATACAAAAGCATTTCAATATCGCAACAAAGACAATGAATCAACTATAAACAATCTTTTCTAAACGTTCTACTTTAACTCTACATAGGTATATAGATGTCACACATGTTTAAGCCTAACGTTTCCTGTGAGGAACTTACAGCAAACCTGACTGTCGTTTGAACAGAGGAAAAACTTATTTTCCGTTCCTATATTATATTCTGTATCATGCAAGTATCCTATACAACTTGCATGAAGCCTTTTGTGAAAAAGAATCCAAAAGAAAATTTCTATTTAAATCTACATGTTTGAACACATTTTAGAACCAGCCAATACTGCTTCACAGAATAACACGAATCTGAGTGTGAGTAAGGACAGCATCAACATCGGTCTCAGAGGTAATTATACATTATGCTATTAAAACAATCCTCACAAAACTAGAAAGAAATCTGAAAACATCAAGAATACAACGCATCCCGTTACTATCGTACCTGTGTATTTACCACAACGAGAAATACATAAAATTTTAAAGTGTGTGTTATCTTACCTGTGTATTTACCACAACGAGAAATACATAAAAATTTAAAGTGTGTGTCATCTATTATCATACTTAACTGATCACATCTTCTTTCGCTAATGAAATGTTCAATATAATGGAAATAATATCTAAGTTCTTTGCATCTCAGTGCTTTCTTAACATGTTCATTCCCGTCTAATATGACCGGAACATCAAGCTAGTTTAAGACCCATACAATTTTTTATGTCCGAGTCCGGTTGTTTTATAGCGATTGATTTCGTCCGTCATGAGGCTTCGGGCTAGTAAGTGCGCTATTAAAGGCGAACAGCCATTATTTATGTGTGGTATACCTGACTAAAATGTCCTGGAATCAAACAACCACGTAATAAAGTCATTAAAATAAGCTTGTGGATAGAAACATATAACTTTCTAGCAAAAACAGCCCAGATAATATGAAAAGAACTATTTATAGCTTAATGAGAGATTGAAGAAGACAAGTGATGATATAAGGAATACCATAAATGAAAATAACCCTACAGAGGCTAGCTTCGGTGCATCTTACTTATCCATATGATATTAGGTAATAATTTCTACATATGTGGCAATTCAATTCAATTGGTTATCAATTTTGTTTATATATGGTATGCAATAACTGATTGAAAGGTTCAAAGGCGGCCAAGATATCATATCATCTTTTAGGATACTTTCAACATGTCAAACATTATCAGTCTGAACCCAAATATATATTGAATAAAATCTAAAATCTACGTGAACTTATATTATTCAGCTGTTAACACTATTGCTGCAATACTTCTTTTACCTAACCAGTGAAATATATTTTGTAAACAAGATAATACATAGCTAATAGTTTGCTATGGTTATGTATTAAAAAATCAGATCATTATTAAGTGTTAATATATTCACTTCAGTTTGAGTTTAGATACAGTTTTTATTCTGACGTTAGAGAGTCCCAGAAAAAACACGTTTTCATAAAGTTGAGAGAGAATTTATAGAAAATGGCGGAACGGTAAATAAACTTGTTTATTTAAATAATATTCATTCCTGACTTAATATCTTCACGCAGAATAAAATCTTACTGGTGTTTTCAGTTTTTGATTTGTGTGGATGTATTTATTCAAATTATGTCAATGAAATTAGTGTTCAATAATATTCTTAGACTAGAACTTTAATTGAATATATAATGAATTCAGACAAGGACATTTAGAATCATATAATTGTGCTACATCGACAGACAGTTAGTATATCAACACATTCCAGGCCTGTTCATCTCAGCACGTACGAAACAAGGGACACATCAACACATTTGATAGTTGAATTTGTTTGGAACACAACCGGAATTCAATTGGAACTTCATATATTTGGACTTGTGATAAGGCTGTTAGGACTATATAGTAATTAATTCACAATATTGAAAGTTATTTCTGAATTTTCACTAAGTATTATAGGGAAATAAATTATTTCTTGAATTTTACAAAACATGTTTCCACTATTTCCGGTTGCTTATTTGAAGATAACACAGTTGTAACAAGTGGAATAATTTGTTCAAACGGTCAGAAAGTACAACTACTTTTTGAGATAAATAATCGTTTCGAAAATCTGTTTTTCTCTTGTAAGAATATTATTTCCGCGATTATTAAAATGTTCCTTTTCAATTTATGATTTCTCTCGGCCAACGATGGAAAATACAATTGCATAAGACTCAAATACAAAAATTTAAAACGTATTTTGTTTGAAATCTATTGCATTATATTTACACTGATTTCCTAGCTACTTATGCTGATTTTTAACCACTCCTGTAGCCAAGAAACTACGTAATATTTCACCAAAGGGGGATCAGTAAACGTTTGTTCTAATATCTGTAGTGGATAAGTAGTTTCTTATTTGACATGTTCTTTATCCAATGCCTGATTTAATGATGCCACTTCTTCGTGACATTTTGCAGGAATACTAGATTAAATATGTAACAAAATTGTAAATTATCAAGTGAAAGATCAGATAATTAGATTGGTACAATGCAGGTACATAATCACATATTTATGATTAGCTCTATTCGGGATACAATAACTACATGTAAGTACACTCTTGCAAAACTCAGACCTTATCATGAGAAAAACAAGATAAACCCGACCGTCCCAATACAAGCGCTTGGCCTATTTCTGGTACTTGTTTTTAATTTTCTGTATTTGGTATCAAATATCTTACAGATACGCAGGAATACCTTCAATGGCTTTCAGAAAAAGATAAAAAAAAGTTACAAAGGAACTACCAATATTTGCGGGAGAATTTAACGACTCTTCCTGTAACTAGAATACTTGTTGCCCAAGGGGTCGGTCTTCACCGATTCTGATGAAACGGAAATTAAAGATAAACTATTGGAAGAGGCAAAAGCAGAACTGTTTATGCAGAAGCTTGTACACTCCAAGCCGGAAAGTTATGAAATCTTTCTGAACGCTCTTCGAGATTCAAAACTAGAGTTTATAGTCGACAAACTTGAAAGTCCTTCATGGAGAAGCCATGTAGGTAAGCAAACAAAAATATAATCAATGTAAGTAACGTCATTTTTGTAAGTGATAATGGTGGATTATAGTCTACATAGAATCTGACTTAATACCTTGTGATACATTCGTCGCAGGAAAGTCAGATATGTTCCAACTTGTGTAAGGAGCGAAATATTTTCTTGTGACAAAACAATTATAACTTTGTTTAAATATTTTCTATTTGAACAACGTCGTTAACGTCAGGCAAGACATATTAAAAGTTTAAAAGCAAACTTGATCTTATAGAGGGTTTGGTCTGTGCCTTCGTTGTCTAGAAGCAGGTTGCATTTTTATAATCATTTAGGAATTCTTTCGAATGTTGTTACCATAGGTAAGTTAAAAGGACAATGGCTTTGAATGATGGCCTTATTAATGTAAATTAGTTTAATGCTATCATTCGTGTTCTTATAAACGTTTATGAACTTATAATGCTTTCAGAAAGAAAAAAAGGAAAATGTTTTAAGTATCACTTACCAAAACGACTTTTGTCAGTCCACATGACTACATTTAACGAAAGAACAAATGTACTGGGAATAAGACAGACATTATTGACATTACAGAATAAGTTTGGGCCATCAATAGGATCTTTGTATCGTTCTAACATATAATGCAATAGTGAAGCAGTAAAATATTTGCTCGACATGTACATGTTTGCTTGTTTGTTCAACTGTGTCCTTCTCTTTACAGATTCGTTTAAATAAATAAAACAAACAAACAAATAGTGATAGTCGGGTACATGTCCTCCTAAGCGTCTCTAATTATATTCCTGTTCCGGATCTACAAAATTCCTGAAAGATTCAGATTCTATTACACTTAGAGTCAAATTGGTTTAACACATAATATCATCCCAACAAGATTAAGTAATATATATATATATATATATATATATATATATATATATATATATATATATATATATATATATATATATATATATATATACGCAAGAAGACCTTCAAAACGTAATGGTGGAGGAAGATAGTGTTTAAGATGGTCACGCCTAATGCGATCCTTGAATCTAATCTCTGAAAAGCAATGCTTATGAAATCATGTGTAGCGTAATGTGGTATATAAGGATCGACGAATTAGTTGCTATTAAGATTTACCATACTTTTCTTCCCAGAAATATCTGAAGATCTATCTGAATTCAGGAGAGAGAGAATCGAAAAGATGCTAAATGAAAACACAGCGTACATTGTGAAGGAACTGCATCTAAAAAATATTATGCCATATTTTGTGGTGCATGAAATCATCAAGATAGAAGACATAGGAGACATAGTTTGCATGCCTCGTACATACCAGGCTAGGGTTCTTCTCAAACATATTCTTCGCAATTTGCCGCAGGCCTACGATGTATTACTGTATTCTTTACAACAAACAGGGTCCGAGCGCTTGGCTCATAAGCTGAATGCATGGGTATCAGAAACGCGAAGCGATACAACAGGTAGTATTAAAAATACAATACTTGATTTATCTTGTTTCACAACAAGCGGTTCATATTTGAAACTGAACCTTAGGTTGATAACAAGGCATATAAAGGATGAGAAGTATCGTCTCTTTGTAATTTACGTGAAATATATAAGATACATTTGAAACAAAAGTAGTGTTTCTTCACTCCTGATTTAATTTGTTACAGGTCCATTGAAAAAAAAATTATAACGTGTTAATGGTTATAATAGTTTTGCTATATGATTACGCACATTATTATAAAAGAACGAATCGAAATACATAAATATGATAGCAAATATTTCAGCATATACAATTACCAATATACTGTGTAGAATTGAAATGCCATATTTGTGCATCCGATCTGATTTCCATCAGAAAACCAAGTTTAAACTTAAACATTAGTCTAGAATCTAGTTATCAGATTCGCCGAAAGTTAGTTCTAACTTAAAATTTGACAAACACGTCTTACATCGCAAATTAATTTCAAAACGTATCTTGGTAAAGCTGGAGCCAGAACGAGTAATGGCTTAATACGTTGCTTCAGTTTGTAAGTCCGTTTACAATGAAAGTACAATAATGCGAAACTTTGCAATTGAAAATTGTTCATTTTGATAACAAATATAACCAGCATTTAATATCGGGTAAACAAATGTCTATATTCAGTTAAATCCTTTCAACCTTACGCAGTATGAGTATTACAAAGTTCTAATCCTCAGAATTACTCATACTTTGAAGGTCTGCTTTTGAAGCTCAGAACAATTATATCTTTTACGTTTCTAAGCAACCATCATACCATTTTGTATATATATATATATATATATATATATATATATATATATATATATATATATATATATATAAAGATATATATATATATATATATATATATATATATTTATTTATTTATTTATTTATTTATTTTTGTTTGTTTGTTTGTTTGTTTGTTTGATTAGGATTTTTAACGTAGCTTTAACAATTTTTCAGTCATATCGTTACGATGTCTGCAGTGAGGCAGTTTATAGTGATGTCTAGCACTGAGACATCATGCCGCAGACATGTAGCATGATGTCTCACCCAGTCACATTATCCTGACATAAGGTCGACCAGTCCTGACACTAACCTCTTAATGCTGAGCGTCAAGCGAGGCAGCTGTTAGTACCATTTTTGTAAGTCTTTGGTATGACTCGGCCGGGGATCGAACCGACGGCCTCCCGTTTCCGGGGCGGACGCTCTAACCACTAGGCCACCGGAGCGGTATATGTATATATATATATATATATATATATATATATATATATATATATATATATATATATATATATATATATATATATATATATATATATATATGTGTGTGTGTCTGTGTGTCTGTGTGTCTGTGTGTGGTGTCCTGGGAGAGTTTAACACAACTGGCTGCCTAAGCAGTCGTACTCCTTTGGGGGTAGTCTGCCCACCGTAGCTTGCCCATCTTTGCTCCCCATTTGGCACTCAGCTCTCACATGGTTCTCTAAGAAGATGTGGCATGCGCATACCGGAAAACGGCCTCGACTGACCGGCTAAACCAGACTAAGGTTAGCCGACGGGTATTAAACCCTCTGTGAGTTAGCCTTTGTCTACCTAGCATGTGAAAACTTCGACAGCCTGCGCGGAGGAACCACCAACTGGTTAACGGGCAGAAAGATGATTTCCCAAAAAGCTAAGTGGAGCGCTAAAAGCACGACATAACAAGTATGACATCCTGTTCATCCACTGCACTCAACTCTGTCTTCAGCCGTAATGACGATGTCGTGCTGCTGAACACAGATGGGTTTGGGCAAGATAATGAGGTCGAAGAACTGCACAACACTTCTTCACGTAAAATAAAGTCACCGCGCACGTCATTCTTGTGATCCACCCATCCCATTTCATCACCTGCTAATGTCCTGTGGCGAAAGGCAAGCGACTAAGCGGCATGTGTATGTACACTGGCAGCCGTAGCTGCAAACTGACTCAGACCATTAAGGTCGTTCAACACTGACATGGAGCAGCAGAGGAGTCCGGCAGCCCCCTGAGCGACTGAGCAGTCCTCTATGGGAATGCACTGCTCATCTCACTAGCATAGCATGAGGAAGAGGCTAGAAAAGGTACCCTAAACATTACCGGCTCTACACTTTCCTAGCCAGCATACCACGTCTGGCTGAGACCCTACCCTAGCGGTCAAAACACAAAAAAGAAAATAAGATTGTTCTACTCACACTAGGCGCATGGAATGAATACACCTTATCGGGCAGAGAAAACATAGAAAGACTCCAGAGGAGAACCGCCCTGGTATCAAAATAACACACCAGATACAACGTGGACATTGCTGGTTTGAGTGAAACCAGGCTTGCATGAGAAGGCGAATACTGTGAAAGGAGCTCTGGATACACTTTCGTTTGGAGCGGCCGAGGAGGTGAAGAGCTCCATGAGACTGGTGTCGGCTTTGCAGTGAAGACAGCACTGATTGGCAAATTGGCAGGACATCCCAAGGGAGTAAACTACAGACTCGTGACCATGAAACTAACCCTCTTGTCTGGAAGAAAGCACCTTACCATCATCAGCTGCTATGTTCCAGCCATGACCAACCCAGATTAAATGAAGGTCAAGTTATATGAGGATCTTCCCTCCGTCATTGCTGACGTTCCAGTGGCAGATACATTCGTCATCCTTAGTGATTTCAATGTACAAGTAGGCTGTGATCACGTTGCATGAGATGGAATGCTAGGAAATCATGGAGTGGGTCATGGTAACAGCGACGGTCTCCTGAAGCTCCAGACGTGCTCCGAGCATGAACTGCTGATCACCAATACATTCTTCCGCCTCCCTACCAGTAACCAAACGTGATGGATGCTAATACGCTCTAAGCCCTGGTACCTCATCGACTACGTCATTGTCAGGAAGAAGGATAGAAATGGTGTGCGTGTGACCAAATTCTTGTGCGACGCTAACTGCTGCACAGACCACCGCCTCATAATCACCAAGTTCGACATACGCATTCAGCCGCCCAAAAGACGTCCACCAAGCTGAAATGCACTAGTACCAAACAGTCTCTCGTGGATACCCTAGAAGAACGTCTGAAGTCAACCGCTCTTGATAATCAGAATGTGGGGACCGACTGGGCGGCATTCAAAGAGTTCGTCTACAGCACAGCTTCGGAAATCATTGGACCCTTAACCAGAAAGCATCAAGACTGGTTTGATGAGAACTGCGACGAGATCAAGCAGTTGCTGGATGAGAAACAACACCGACTCCTTCAAACCTACCTCAACAACCCCAAGTCCACCTTTGGGATAGATGCGTACAACAACATACGCAGATGCGATGCACATGGCCGAGCTAGAAAGCTGATGAGATCTAGTGCTACTCAGACCAGCACGGCATGAAGAATATCTACAATGGCCTGAAATAAGTGAATGGACATACAGCCTCTGGATCATCCCCCTTCTCTGCGCAGACGGGAAAACAGTAATTACTGATAATGAAAAGACTCTTCAACGATGGGCTGAACACTTTCACAGGGTCCTGAATCGCCCTTCAACCATCAGTGATGAAACCATCAGTCGTCTCCCCCAATTACCCATCAACGAAGCACTGGACGACCCTCCAACCGGGGCACATCCCTGATATAAAGGCTACACCTACTGCTTTACTGATGTGGAAACAAGAACAGATCCGTGGTATATCAGTATTTGCAATTGCAGGAAAGATACTCGCCAGAATCCTACTGAGCCACCTCACTACACACCTTGACCAGTGACTGCTGCCAGAAAGCCAGTGTGGATTCCAAAAAGAACTTGGGACCATTGACATGGTGTTTGCTGCAAGGCAGCTACAAGAGAAATGTCAATATCAAAACACAGACCCTTCCTCCACGTTGACTTGATAATGGCCTTTGATACTGTCAGAAGAGAAGGCTTCTGGAAGGTAATGGCCATGTAGGGATGTGCAGAATTTCCACGATGGCATGCAGGCACGAGTCCAGGACAGTGGAGGTACATATGTGCCATTCCCAGTAACCAATGGCGTGTTCTGGCACCGACACTGTTCAGTCTATTGTTCTTCAAGCAAAAACCAAAGTCATGACAATGATCTCTTATTTGCTGATGACTGCGCCCTCAATGCTGGCTCAGAAGCCGACCTGCTATGCAGCGTTGACACGTTCTCCAGCCCTTGCAGGGGCCCCGAGTGGCCGAGTGGTCTAAAGCGCTGTCCGTTACGGATCACTGCCATCTCACCTCTGTCTGTTGGTTCGAGTCTAAGATTCGCCCCATGTAGTTATGTGAGAAAGCTGGCCAGTAGCTTCTCGTGGGTCAGTGGTTCTTTCCGGGTTTTTGCCAGGCTCTTCCTCCACCATTAATACTGGTCGCCATGTATAGCCAATATTGTGCTAAAAATGGCCTTAAATCATAAAAAACAAACAAAACAAACCAGCCCTTGCACAATCTTTGGTCTCACCATAAGTACCAAGAACATTGATGTCATCCATCAACCGGCACCTTGAAAGCCGTATGTTGAGACCAACATCACCGTCAACGGCCAAAACCACAAAGTTGTGAACCGTTTCACCTACATTGGCAGTCCACTGTCACAAAGCATCACTACTGACGACGAGTTGAACCTTTGCATTGGCAGAGCCAAGCGTAACTTTCGACAGATTGTATGCCAACGTTTGGAATACACGAGTCATCAGCAACCAGACCAAAGTAAAGGTCTACAGGGCAGTTGTGCTCCCCACACTACTTTACGCATGCGAAATGTGGACGGTGCACCAACGCCACGCCAGGAAGCTGAACCACTTTCATACCACAATCCTCAGCAAAATTCTCAACATCAGGTACCAGGGCTAGGTTCCATGCACTGCGGTACTTGCCCAAGCATGTATCCCCAGTATCCACAACATTCTGATGCAGTGCCAGTTACGCTGGGTTGGACATGTTGTACGCACGCCAGACCAGCCGCTGGATAAGAGACTCTACAATGGCAAGCTTTACCAAGGACAACAATCCCACAGAGGTCAAAAGAAACGCTTCAAATAAAAATGGAAAGATACATTGAAAGCGTTCAACATATACCCCAGCAAGAAATCGAGTCGCCTATCGTTCCTCTGTGCACAAAGGCTCTAAGTTGTGCGAGTCTAGCAGGACAGCAGCTGCATAGCTGAAGAGGCAAGACAGAACTGCACATGCCATCAACCCTCTTGGAGATGTCACACTCATTCTTTTCCACTTATGCAAACGAATATTCCGCGCAAGGGTTGGCCTCATCAGCCACAACCAGACCCAGCCCCTCCAACCTTCGGATGATTAGAGAGGTCCACCTGGAATCGACGGACGAACAACATATATGTATGTATGCATGTCTGTCTGTCTGTCTGTCTGTCTGTCTGTCCTGTATGTATGTATGTATGTATGTATGTATGTATGTATGTATGTATGTATGTATGTATGTGAAATAGTGCAGTTTTTCTTACTTTTCAGATAAAGAAGGAAGTATGCTCCAAAGAAATGGACGTAACAGCAGTAATACTGGTAATTTGTTTTTGGAATATAACCTAATTAATGACAAACTATTATTCTGCGAATAAATGTCAGCTTTAATTAACAAATTCAATATCATCCAAATGCCAAAGGGTGTATAGCCAATTGCTGACCTTGCCGCTTACAGTTCGTGCTGCAAGGTTAAATTGTGAATTTGGATATATTTCGGATCGAAATAATTACTTGAAAAGGGACGAATGCAAGAAAACGTAAATGCTTAGTTTAATTTTTAACTTATACATTATCTGTGCGTCAACGTTCTTGGTGATCATTTAAAATTGCATCAATAACAAGAGATTTCTTTACTAAAATATAATCCTAATTTTAAGTAATATTTTCTCAAATAGATGTCATTAAATTCAAGTTTTGATTGTAAAGATGTGGAAATGTAAAATAAATGACGGACCAAAAGTTTTGAAATTATTTGAAAATACGAATAAAGGATGAATAGTGGCAGATAAACTGAGAATAAAAAATGTACAATAATTTAATTATTATCTGATATTCAACATACTGTGTAGAACTGATGACATTATTTACCAAGAATTCACAAAAATGAAAGCTCACAATATATAAATTTAAGTCTTGAAGCTGCATATTTATCGCGGTAATTTGTACGTATACCGTTATAATTCATAAAAAAAACGAAATTAATGTCAAAATAAAACTAGGTCGACCCATGGACCAAGGTCTTTGCAGGAGGTGTCATTGTTTACCAAAGTCATCGAGAAAGCAACATGATCTGGAAAAAATATTCAGTTTGCATTATTGGGAATATAGCAATTCAGTCTGCATCATTGGGACTCTAACTATTCGATTTGCATTATTGAGACTATAACTATTCAGTGTGCATTACTGGGACTATGGCTATTCAGTCTGCATTATTGGGACTTTAACAATTCAGTCTGCATTATTGGACTCTAACTATTCGATTTGCATTATTGAGACTATAACTATTCAGTTTGCATTATTGGGAATATAGCAATTCAGTCTGCATTATTGGGACTCTAACTATTCGATTTGCATTATTGAGACTATGGCTATTCAGTTTGCATTACTGGGACTATGGCTATTCAGTTTGCATTATTGAGACTATAACTTATCATCTTTTATTCGTATGTTCAAATAATGTTAAGACTCTTGGTAATTTGATTGAGGGTGACATTAAGGAAGATTTCTGCAAAACTCTTTCTTAGGGTCAATTATATTTGGATAAAAGTGAGTGTGTCATCTGTTGAATTAAAGAATAAAACACTATTTCAAATAAATATTAATGTTAGTTTGTATAAATTAATTGGGTATACAGATATTGTGTAATATAAATGTGGTATAGTATGATCTAAATTGAGAGTGCGTTTGTGCAATGAGTAATTAAACGCAGAACGTTTAAAACCAGCCGATAACCATTGTGTTACCATGATACAGGTCAAAAGAGTAAACCACATGCTACCAGTATCTCTTCACAAAACTTGGTCATGCATCACTATAACGTTATTATGCACAATTTTACTTCAGTGTTCATGTTCACAATCTAACTTCAATGTTTCATATTACTGAATCGAATTTGCCCCGTCCAACAATTTGAAGTAAATGAACAATTGCCACGTACACGCCATAATTGATAGAGAGCAGTGCAAGTCTACATGGTTTTCCAATATCGAATTACAAAAAGAGTCCAATCATGCCGAATGACGTGTGCGATACCTCAGGTAAAGGGTCTATGTGTAAGAACTCTGCATGACAAGATATTCGAATGTCCAAAAACAATGTAATTAAACTAAATTCCTTCCCCTATATGTGATTAAAACAAATAGAAGAGAATTTCTCTGACCATCTCCATAAAATGACATTGTAGTGTTAAACTACATCGGCATAGAGAAATATCCACTATAGCCCAAAATTACCCCGACACCACCCATACAGCCTAATCAGTGGTGCCAATTTCATCGGTGCTTTATTAATACTAGTCTCATTATTTATATTCGTTCTTTTTCTCCTACTTTTTCGTATTCTCTGTCTTTATTTCTATAAATTATCGTTGTTCAAATTGGACAAATTATACGCATCTGCAAGCGCTCTTTTCTATTGCTTTGTTAAGACCATAGAATCGTAACAGTTTGGTTTACTTTCACTGATATTTTGTTTATTGCAATAGACGATTTAATAATACTACTGAGTTTCTTTCGCATAGCTGCTCCAGTTTTTGACATCGAGCTAAGGATTAAATTTGGCCAAACTGAGAACGAGCATATTCTGATGGAATATCTTAGGGATCATTTAAATGCACATAAGCAGGATGAGCTAGGAAAACAGCTTTTACAGAAGACCGGATGTGTCTTCAATAAGGCAGTCCTTGGGAGTTTGGTTCTGTATCTGACGCCATGCTCAAGAGAATCATACACCAAACTACTGGAGTTTTGTAAGGACGGTCGTGTGGAAGACCTGTTGAAGACACTGTTGAGCACTGACAGGGCAAAACAGCTTCTGCCCAAAGGCCGTGTATCAATCAAAATACAATTACTTGCAAAAAGCATACTAGAAGAAAGCAAAAATAAAGGTATGTTTGTAAACTATGCTATTAAGTTGAAAATCGTTGATGATGATCATGATGATGATAAGGATGATTATGATATATATATATATAAAAAATTATAACATTTGAAAACAATATTTAAACAACAATTTTACTGCGATACCAACCATTACGCTCTAGTGAAGATGTTAAACACATTCGATCCTCAGTTCTCGTGTGTGTTATTTATACGATTGTCAAGTGTGCAATGTGCCCGAACTTATACGACAAATGAAAACTAATTCACATATCAGTAACTTTATCTTTGTTGTAGACGTAAGGTGTCTTCGCAGCAAGCTTATAGAGGTGTTTGAGACTGCAGTGGATGAGATAGACCCAATAGACTTTAAGGATTCTTTTATAAAACAAGATCTTCTTTCTGAAGAGTACTTTCATCAACTTGACATTGACCTTGGGCACAGCAGATCTGCAAGAGCAACAGATTTTTTAACGAAGGTTTTACAGCTTGGAGATAATGCAATCTTGGCATTTAAGGAAACTGTTGAAAAGAAGGGTCCAGAATATCTCTTGGAGGTTTTATACAGAGATTCCAAAAGAGAACATGACAATCATGGTATGAACATATATATGTAGACATCAGACTTTTCTTTGCTGTTTTCTATTATACATTAATGAACCGATTATATATATATTGTATTGCTGTCTTGTAATGATAACATGATTAATATTGTCGATCGAAAAAAAAAATTGCAACGGATTTTGTTCAAGTCTAACCCCACTGCTATAGAAAACGTTAACATATTTTTCGAAAAGGTTCGTCAATCTCACAAATCTCCTTACGTCTTCATGTACATACATCTGTACTGAATTCCTTGTAGTGCAAACACAAAGCTGTTCAGTATTAAGCCATACAAATCCTATATTTTATCATGATCATAAATATATGATCAGTTTAGATATTCAGGCAAAAACAACAAGTATATGCCGTTTGAAATTTCTAGCTCTTTTCATCAATATTCTCAATAGCCCAATTAAGCAAAACCATCTGCTACACATATTAATTTGTGGGTATTATTATATATATGTAAGGGTATATTAGTGTGTGTGTGTGTGTGTGTTTATTGTTAGAATTAATAAGAACGTTTCACAAAAAATATGCTGTCAGTCTTGTTTATAAACTTCCATCAAACTATCTCATATTTAATATCTGACCCATATTAAAATCTGCTCCTTTATTGACCCTATTTATTTCTTACTGCCATTGATTCCACTTTCAAATCTTTCATATCACCTTACTATGTAATTTGAATTTAACATACAATTGTTATGGGAATATTCTGACAGATGTGTTCTACAGATAATGTAGAAAACTAAATATAAAAGTAAACATATATCAATCTTTATCAGTACGAAATTAATAATCTGTATGTACTGACTTTTGAATTGAGAATTGATTTCCAAGTCTTGTTCCTAGTTTGCAAAGCAAGGAGAATTATAAACTCTTTTATGGCTGTTTTGCTTTCTCCTAGAAACGATTAACAATCTGATACTTAATTGTTTCAGATCATGATGAGTGTATTGCTGAACTAGGGTTACTGAAAAAAACATCCCATGTTGCTGATGGCTTTGTATTTTACGATAGAGATTTCAGTCTTACCATACAGGATTCTATCGGTAAGTCTGAGTAATGTTGCATTTAGTCACTTGTTGGTGTTAAAAAATCCTTTTGAAATATGCTTTATCTTTATAAAAATGTTTCTTAAGACCTAATCACAGCAACTGTTATTTCATTGCATTATGCTTCAAGATAGGCGCACCTTTTAATGTTTTAGAAGTTAAAATGGGAGTTTCTAAGAAAATATCTTTCCTGTACAAATTAATTAATTAATAAAGCGAATTAAAATAAATTATTTGACACAAACGTTTAAGAAGAACATTTTATGTTTCAAAATAAAGTTAAGGCAATATTTATAGAATAATTTCTGAACTCTGGTGCACTTTTTGTCTTTATTGCCTTTTGTAATATTTTTGAAGGAAAAATCATATAATTTTAATTTTATGAATAGTGAGGATATTTAAAAATAAACCACTGATATATTTCTCTTGATTATTCAGATTTGGAAGAAATTAAAATTTTAGATGGAGAAGAATGTCGGAGAAAACCAGGAACAAACGTGCAGATGACTACATCGGCACATGAACATTATCACATCTCAAGACAGACTGACAACCTTTGCCCAGAGTCACCTATATCGTCTACCCGAAACTCGTCAGGTTATTGTTCCTTAGGTAGCTCAGTCAGGTCTAACGAATATCAGCTTCCATTTTTGGTAGAACACGACTCTGATATAAGCTTAACTGGCTGTCAAATGCCAGAAAACGGATTTACGACCGCCAACCTTGACCATTTCCCATTGACAAATCTTCCGGTTTATTCGAAACAAAACACAATACACGAACCATTGCACAGTTATTTCATGTTTTGATTTAAATGTACAACCTACATAAGAATAAAGAAGACTTGATACGCCCGGCCGTGTTAATAAATAATTGATTAAAAATTTATTCTTAGTCAACCTGACTTTTAGAAAATGTACAGATATAAATTTATCATTGGATTCTTGAGGTTTGAACTTAAATCTTATTAATTTACTTTCGATCGTATTTTAAGAAGGTCCCTTTAAGAAGGTTAATTAATTATATCAGTTTCATAAAATTTGTTTCTATCAGATTTAGTAGTTAGTTATGCTTTCGTCATATATAATTATTTTAGTCTAAAAAGATATGACTATTCTTGGTTCAAATATAGTTTATTGCGATCATGTACAAAGCAGTATAACAAAACTTCAAAATTCGACGGTCACTGCAAGCTTCAAAAAAGTCATGTGCATTACTGTTTCAAAATGTCGTTCAAACTTCAGGAAATTAGAAGAACTTAGTAAGCTCATTAAAAATAGTTTTTGGAGAGATGTAATTTTGGCAATATCCAATTGGAAAGAGGAACCGCAGGGTCCAAATGAGTATCTATCTATGAATATTTTAAATTTTGTCCCTACTAAATTGTTCCATCAATACAATTCATGGAGAGAGGCTGGTTTTGAAAATCTGAAGGATCTAATAGATGATAATGGCAATTTAATATCTTTTAAAATAATAAAACAAAAAACTAGAAGTGATGATTTCCTAAAATACTTCTCCTTAATATCCAAAACTCCAAAAGCATGGAAAGATGCCATAAAAAAACATTTAGTACAAAATAAGTTTGAAAAGAAGGAGGATAAAATAATAAACTTACAAAAGCAAAATTCACTGACGTTTGTTTACAAAGATCTTTTAAAAAAATATAAAAGGCAACACACTGCTAAACATGAAACTTGGATACAAGTATTTAATAAAAGTATAAGTAGTGAAGAATTGTCTAAGATATATATCCGAGCGAAATCATGTACAAAGGATACCAAATTGATCGCTTTTAACTTTAAATCAATCCATAGAATAATAGCTACTAATGATTTTCTGAAAAGAATTAATATATTAGAAGACAACAAATGTACTTTTTGTAAGAGTGAAAATTAAAGCATTGAGCATCTCTTCTATGATTGCAATATTACTTCACAGTTTTGGTACCGTTTTATTGAATATTTTGCAACTTTTTACCCAAATATTGCACATTTACCCAAGAAAAAAATATTTCTAGGAAGTGAAAATCTGGACTGTTTGTGTAATTTCTTACTTATTTTGGCAAAGTATTATATTTATACTTGCCGATTCAATATGAAAAATCCTTCTATGTATGCTTTTAAGCAAATAGTTGCAATGCATAAGAACATAGAAAAATACACTGCTATAGTAAATTAAAAAAAAAGACCAATTTCTTCAAAAGTGGACCTCTATAATCAATATGTAATAGGTTTCTCATTTTATGCTAAACAGGAACATAATACTGCAATATATATATATATATAATGGACTCACATATTGTTCAAACAATAAATATATTGATCATATGCACGTGTGGGTGTGTTTGTGTGGTTTTTTTTTTTCATTTGCTGTAGATTATATTTATTATCCTTAGATTATTATAAATGTTACATTGTAAGGTGACCTTGAGATGGTTCCCCGACCCAGTGGTCTACCTATTACGGGGATAATAAACTTCAAAATTCGACGGTCACTGCAAGCTTCAAAAAAGTCATGTGCATTACTGTTTCAAAATGTCGTTCAATCCTTGCCTGAAATTTATTCTTGCGCCAAAAAAGCAAAAATATGTTAAGAATTATGATAATTATTTCTTAAAGGAATTACGAACCAAACAAGAATCTTTGATGCCAATCTGTATATTGATTAAAGCTTACTTTCACATGTATATATTTTTCTTCTTTTACAGTAATAGCTGTTACAAATGTGTCAGTTACAATTTATGCACATGATTTACTCAAATTTAAATATACACCATCCTTTGAGATGGTGCATAAGTTCATATGTAAATTATTGTAATGTCTCTACACTATCATTTTATTTTTCCACTTTTCAGAATGACATTATGTAGCGCAAATGACAACTATCATACGGATGTATTAATATTCAGTATACATGTATGTAGCAATGTATATTAATGTTCAGGTTTTTGCAAATTACTTGATATCTATATCTCATTTCACTAATTATCTATCTATATCTATGAACTCGTCCACTTGAATTTGACCCTTGCTGCATGGGAATTATGTATAAAAGAATGGTGTCACTTCGCCTAGAATGTGGGGAAATATATACCAGTTCAAATGGAACTCTAGCTCCGTTATATATAAACAGAACGGATGAAAAACATGCAGATTTTCTCTAGTATTATTCACTTATATGAAATGCTGAGCATGCCTAGCAGTGCATCTAGTAAGCTGAGGTTTCCTTCGTATCGAAAGTACAACTATGCCTGGCAACGGAAGTGGTGTAAGTAGATAAAGGGTCTTTTTTATTTATTGGTAGATAATATAAAAAGAAAAAGACAAACACTTGTATTTCCCGTTGCATGTATAACAATGTAAAATTGTAAAATATATTGTTCTAAGATTAGACATAATATACGGAAATTGGTTTTTATATTAATTTCACAAATAAATTGTTCAAAAGAGGAACTATTAAGAGGAATCTATATTTTAAAATTGCATAATACTTTGTATTTATTATTAATGCCAGGCTTTCACAAATAGCAAATAGAATTAGAAAAGTGCCATTCATTCAATCAATCAATCCTCTCCGCGCCGTTAGTACAGATATATAATGCGAGTTAAACCCAAGCAAACCTGTTAATGTGAAAGTGTGTCACACACACACACACACACACACACACACATCAATGACAATAGAAGCAATCAAATGTGATAGAATTATCATTGAAGTTCAATATAGTCTTAGAATATACATCTGTTCGATAGATTGGATCCAGATGGTGAATCCAATACACTTTTTTCAACAGACGTTCCATATCTGAATTAACATTATCAATTACCTTAAGCAAAAAAATCTTGTTAAATATGGAAGTCGTCATTAAAGTGTTTTCAAACGAAATATTAAAAAGATGTGTAGATAAAGTTATTAATGTCAAATCCTCATTTGTTCATGCTTTCAGATACTTTCTGACTGGTTTGTCGAATATATTTATTTGGTTATCAAATAAAAAGAATGCCGATGTTGTATAGTTCGTATCATAACATTACTGGTACTCCAATAAGTGTTTTGATTAAACAAAGAACAGTTCGAACATATGTGTCTATTATATTTAGTTGATGATTTTTAAATATTTAACAGTCATAAATTATCTGGTATTGGAATATGCTAAACTTGTGAAATCTGATTTCAAAACTAACATACCCTTCTCTCAGGCTATATTTGTATACTCAATAAACATACTTCAATTTCATTTTCACTTCCTATTATTACTGATGCGTCTAAAATTCTTCCTTTCAGCTTTATATCACCCTTACAAAATTTGTATATATTTGTGAGACAGTGGAGGTCACATTTACCTCAAGCCTTTTTTCATGCATTATAAGACTCTCTGTACCACATATATGGCCTTTTATGCACATCCCAAATAGGACCATCATTTCGTACACAAAACAATGCCTTAAAATAACCTTCAAAGCAAACCATGCAACAAAAGATTACAAACAAACTAAATTCCTTCCTTCTCGCGCATTTCCTGTATGTTAACCTATGTTGCACCTTTATTACATGCCGTTACTCTAACGTCCACTCTTGGATTTTTCTAAACCATCAGTCTTATTCGTGGATGTAATGAACGTGATTAGGGCAGTTAGGAACTATTTTAAACATAGCACAATAATAACAATAGATTCTATTTTGCTTGATTTAATAATTAACTGTATAAGTGCTGGAATTTACCTTATACATTTGCGTGTGCTGATAAGGATGTACTAAGATATAGTCGTCCCCTCCAGTAAAACATTAAACGTTCCAAAACTCGCACCTTAACTCTATCAGCACATTGTACAGCGACCCGTCTAGCATGTATATAGCCACACCATGTATTTGAAAGATTGCGAATGGTGCGGCGAAATTCAACGAACCATTCATTTCATTTTGGGGGAATGGCAGAGTAATGACATTCGGGTATTCTAACTTTGCCTTAAAAACAACAAGAAAAGCAAAGCAGAAAACATGGAGAACATGAAACTTTCCTTGTTGTATACAAATTTGTTGGCTACTTTTTCCACCTTTGGTTTATTTAGTTAATATGTAACGGAAGACAGGCATAGAGGTTTGCCATAACTAAGCATCAATGTCTTGATTTTAGCAATGTATGATGTAATCCCTAAATTCTTAACCTGTACTTTTGAGCTTGTGTTCCGTTTTTTGTATTTAAAAAACTAGCTTCAAAATTTGACCAAATAACACATCAAGTTTTGTATACGTTTGTATATCCTTATATGGTTCAACAGTATGAAGGAACCGTCGTAATTTCATAAAGTCTACGACCGTACACCGGCCACCAATAAATTGCAGGGAAAAGGTTGCTGTGATACCACTGTAAGCTGCGTCCTGTGTAAGCATTCAAACAAAAAGGAGCATTTCGGGAATGATTTAAGAACTTAATAATTAACTTAATAATATGGTGACATTCAATAAAAGATCTCCCATAAAATTTTAATTCACTAACATAGATGAACGATTTTAGCGACACCAAACAAATTGACATAAATCAGAGACGTGTATATATACATCACTTTCTGTAAGACAAATGCTAATCTAGGCACTGTGCTCATAAAAACATAGATGTTGCTTCGATTTGAAACTGATGCAAAGATACGCTTGGGTGTTTGCATTTGCGATGATTCCTAGCTGACTTCGAGTTGATAGTGGCACATCAGGATGGTTCCAACCGTAAAGTTACATTTCACGTTTAAGAAGATTATATTTAAGAGTGTTTGATCTTTAATCTAAATAAATAATACCAGAGAAAATATTAACATGGGCCATGTAGAAAACTATGATGCTGAGTGGGAACAGCTAACCATCACAGGTATTAAAAACAGAAAGAAAAAAAAATATTCAAATGGTCATGAGCTGTATAATTGCAAAACAGTCACATACCATTTAATCAATGATGATCAATTCACTCTCCAAAATGGCAGAAAACAGCAAAATGTTTGAAGGTCCTAATGGAGGATATTATGCATGCGCTATGTGCGAGAAGTTTTTCCATCTCATCCTGTTGAAAAATCGAGTGCACGTGTTATGCACATCAAAGTAACGGTATGCCAAACGGTAAAACTTCAAGATCTTTCCATTTATGATTTGAATCGATATTAAAATCCTAAAATCCTACGCATATCATTCTGGGGCAAATACACAAGGAGTAAAATTTGTTTTGGGTTCAAACTAGATTGTGGACCAACAGCGTTGCTAGGTCACACGATTAATTACTGTAGCAACATTTACACACATTATGCACATTAACCTGTTCTTTCTTCTCAACATGACTACATACGATTAAATTTAGATCATATCCTGTGGATTATCAAACATTGTCAAATGTGCTTCCTATGATAGTTTTGATCATAATATCTTGAATGCTAATGTAGAATTTAATTTTTTGTAAACTCTTTAAAACAATTGTTACGTTTTGCTACGTTGTTATGCACTCTGGATTTATTATACCGTATGAATGAATGAACAGTTGGATTTAAAGTGAAACCGGCCACTAGGGTCATATGTTCACTATTTTGCACTGCCATTTATTTACATGGCAGTGATTCATTATACCGTATACTTCGGATTTTAAATTTCTTCTCCTAGATATCTTCTCAATTGTACTCCCAGTCCGAGTTTGACAAAAATATTACCACATAGTTTGTGTTTGTGTATTGCTCAATGTGTGTTCCGGTTACTTGTCAAATGAAACATTATATCACATACTTCATAATTTGTGAGTTTCCAAGGCAACGTGAGCTGTTTAATTCATTATTAGCTGTCCTAACCAGTTGCTTACCCTTGACAGTAGTTCTAGGACTAATTCTCTGACTGATTAAGCAGTTTCTAAGCAGGTACAAGAAACTGTTAAGAGCAAATATGCCAATGTTCAGATTTGCAAGTAAAATCAGGATATAATACTTCCATAATCATAATATATTTATTCCCTTTTTGTTTCAAAGACAAAATATGGTCATCAAATTGTTTACAAAGACTTGGTCGTAATCTAAGTTATTGAAAAAATATAGTGAAATAAATGTCTTAAAGTAAAAGAAAAAATATCTTTACTGAAAAGAAATTCGCAGGTTTCTCTCCCAAGAAAATAAATGGTTGGTTCCTTAAATGATAATGTGGTCAGCTTTGTTTTAATGTAGAAGATATAATTCATGTACCCATATTTGTTGAGTATCCAACATAAATTACATTGATAAATATCCAGA
The DNA here is from genome assembly GCA_030141615.1 of Unio pictorum. Classification (NCBI taxonomy): domain Eukaryota; kingdom Metazoa; phylum Mollusca; class Bivalvia; order Unionida; family Unionidae; genus Unio; species Unio pictorum. The sequence goes on from JARLTB010000135.1 coordinate 8,785,741, forward strand.
AACATTGCGGTAAAGCTGAAGGTAAAACAAACCCATTATGAATAAAAAATGTAACTTACTTTAACAACACTTTTTATGACCATGGTATATGGAATTTTTTTTTATAGTCTGCAAGCTCTTTTTCTTTAAAGAATACTTCCCGAGTAATGCGAATGTAAATGACTATCGATATTAAGCAACGTTTCCTAGTTAATTATCGATAATAGTGCCGCACCTGAAATACCTTTAATTCACTACATTTGATTCTCCTCTGATTTACACTGGTTGTAAAAGCGGGGGAGGGGGGCTGGCGATGAAGCTATTTTATTAAAGATATAACGGTGCCAATTGTACAACCCAAGGTGGGCGGAGCTTAAAGTGTTGGGAACCTTGCATTGAGAAACAAACAACAACACTAGCTGTGATTGGTGAATTATGTAAGAGTTGTACTTTCTATAAAGCTTTAAAATAAAGTTAAGCCTCTTGGCAACATGTGAGGATTAAGTTAATTCCTATTTAAATCATATTTGGTATTTGTAATGATTTTTTTTTAAAAATGTGGGACAGCAAGGTGAAACTGGGACTGTTGTGACTAGATAACTCTTAGAACAGTCTAGTTCCATCAGAGTTCTCTCTCTTAAATGCAATGGAGTACCTGGTTTTGTCCTTGTCAAATTGACAATCTAAGATTGTTCTCTGTGACAGTGTGTGACATGCGTGCTAAAGTAGGATAGAAAGTATATTTATTTCACAAAACATTAACATTGAGGTCTATGGAAAAACAATTGGTACCGTGATACCTTAAAGTTACCCCTCCATTTGTGAATCCGATTTTGTATACAAAATGAAACAATTACATGGTTCATACAGTGTTTACAGTTCACACAAGAGTGCCATTGAGTTTATATTTTCTATGTTTAACTCATCTTTGCTATTTCAGCTGCAATATATGTTTTTTTCACTAAAACATTATTTAGAAAGGATGGGATGTGGAGTGAGGAGCGCATTTATGTAATGGTTATGCTTATTTATTCAAAATATGATAATTAATTTCATTAAGTGCCGATGTAAATTGTTACTAGTAGGAATTTGGTAACTACACCATTTTATTGGATCACTAATAAAAATTATAAATGTAGAGTATAATGTAGAACAGATTTTACCATTAAGATAACAATTGAAAATATGCAATATTGTTCATGGAGGAAATATTTACTTTATTACATAATTTCCAAGCAAAATATAAAAAGACTTAAAGCATTGTAGCACTGTGCGTATATCAGTTTATCTTGCAAACAAAAAAATATTCCTCAATAGTTTTTAATCAATAAGCCCATTCAATGTTCCAACCAGACATTTTTTTTACAGAGGCAGAAAGGTGTTACTAAATAAATTAGGCTAAAGTGTAAGGTGTACCGAACAATATTTTCCAATTCCCTTTATGTTCCACTGTATCTAACAATATTTTCCAATGCCCTTTAAATTCCACTATACCTAACAATATTTTCCAATGACCTTTATGTTCCACTGTACCTAACAATATTTTCCAATGCCCTTTAAATTCCACTATACCTAACAATATTTTCCAATGACCTTTATGTTCCACTGTACCTAACAATATTTTCCAATGCCCTTTAAATTCCACTATACCTAACAATATTTTCCAGTGACCTTTATGTTCCACTGTACCTAACAATATTTTCCAATGCCCTTTAAATTCCACTATACCTAACAATATTTTCCAATGACCTTTATGTTCCACTGTACCGAACAATATTTTCCAATGCCCTTTATGTTCCACTGTACCTAACAATATTTTCCAATGCCCTTTAAATTCCAATATACCTAACAATATTTTACAATGACCTTTATGTTCCACTGTACCTAACAATATTTTCCAATGCCCTTTAAATTCCACTATACCTAACAATATTTTCCAGTGACCTTTATGTTCCACTGTACCTAACAATATTTTCCAATGCCCTTTAAATTCCACTATACCTAACAATATTTTCCAATGACCTTTATGTTCCACTGTACCGAACAATATTTTCCAATGCCCTTTAAATTCCACTATACCTAACAATATTTTCCAATGACCTTTATGTTCCAATGTACCTAATAATATTTTCCAATGCCCGTTATATTCCACTGTACCTAACGATATTTTCCAATGCACTTTACGTTCCACTGCACCTAACAATATTTTCCAATGCACATTAAATTCCACTATACCTAACAATATTTTCCGATGCCCTTTATGTTCCACTGTACCTAACAATGGTTTCCAATGCCCTTTATGTTCCACTGTACCTAACAATAGTTTCCAATGCCCTTTATGAATACTGTGGTTGAACAATATAAAAGTACTAATGAGTAGAATATTGTCTGCATTCAAAAGTTTACATCACAGCCAGATTTTTGTACCAAAGGCATCTGATCTTCAAACTTTATTAAAATATGCAAACTTCGAATTGTAATTTTTTGATTAGAGTTAAAGAACTTGACTTTGCTTTGATTCTATTTTACAAATCAGTTGTGTGTTGATCCGATATAGTGGATAGCCGAAATTACTGAACTGTATCTCCTTATGATTATTTACTCCTGGAGACGAATGGGATGTATGTGCATTGTTCAATGTCTCGGTGTGTCCCATCAATTGGGGTCGACGTGTAATGTGTGTCTTAGTGACTTGCTTTCTGGGATTTGGTTTACATGTAGATTCCTTGTGGAGACATTACGAACAATATCTACCAAGACATTATGTTGGCTCCTTTAAATGTCCACAAGAGACTCATTCTGTTAAAAGCCTTATGCTTTCATCTGGATACTTTTCAACCTCTATGGGATAAACGATTCGTCAACTTTTAGGTACGGAAGATGTGTACGACGATCTGTGTGTAGCTTGTGACTTACACCATCATTGGACAGATGCACGTGACTAGAAACGTTGGGGATTTGAGGCCTGGACTAGAAGTAGCCCATTATGCTCAAGCGTTGTGATCCTCAAATCCAACGTCCAATCAAAAAGGTCACTTTTAATCCTGTATTAGTGACAATTGCAGAAGTAGAATCTTTCACCTAGGACAATCACTCCTTTCAGGACAGGACTGTCATGGACATTCCCGAAAGACCATTTCGGGAGGACACCTGTGTGATTGTAACCCATGTAAAGACTGTAAGAACATTACACATTACCTCTAGGACACCTTGGTTACCAAAACTATGTTGTATAGAGACTTGTTTATATTCCACTTTGTAATGTGTATTTTATTGCTATACTTATCCATTTGGATTTTTATCTTTCGATTTGTTCCATTTTAAACGTGAGTTGAAGTAAATGTGTCCTGAAAAAAGTATAAAAACTCTTGTCTTGTCTGTTTTTGTCTCAAAAGTGACAAACCCTACACTAATATGTTTACCTCTACTATTTCTACTCCTACTTTCTACACTTTCAACTCTATCGACGAACACAAAGATCGTGCTAGTTGGGAGGCATAGTATCTTCGCCATCCTTTTAACATGTTAACTGCCGTGCATAGCGGTTCAGGCAAAACCGAATTTGTCAAACGTTTGATCGAACATAAACATCATTTGATCGATCGTTCACCTCAACGCATCGTGTGGTGTTACAAAGAGTGGCAATCTGCATACAGCATCTTGCAAGAAAGTCAAGGTGATTCCATTGTGTTTGTGGAAGGCATTCCTAGCGAAGACAATGGGATCGTGTCTGACCCCAGTCAGATTCATTTGGTCATTTTTGATGACATGTTAGGAGAAGACGAAGAAGAAATTAAACTGTGGTTTACGCGTAAAGGACATCATCGTAATGCCAGAAATGGTGTCAAGACGGAGGACCTGTCGTGTACACGTCCTCGTCGTCGACATAACAGTAAGAACAACTAAAAAAATCTATAAAAACCTCGGTCACTTTGACCTTGTCTCATACATTGTCAACATGACGTCCCTTCAGTCTCATCTTCCCATCAAATTGATTCGTGCCTTGTACGGTATCAGTCGCGAAAAAAAATCCACACATACGTGCTCACGTCTTAGAAGCCATCCTCAAAGAAGTCTTACGATGATTTACGGTGACAGCACGTCAATTGCTGCAAGGCATCATTCACATTCCACATCAAACCAAACGCTTTTTTGACAGAAACAAGGTAGCCTTGATGCAACTGGCCGATCCTCGCATCGACACTCAAACCAAAAAGCAAATCATTTTGAAACCTGGAGGTAGCGGTTCTCTAGGAGGTGTCATCATTTGTTCACTTTTAAAACGGGATCCCAATGCTCCCAAAGATCACCCCCAAAAAAAAAACAATGGTGTCAAGACCAAATCACAAGAAAAGAAAAGTCCACAGAAAAAATGCTGTCACCCGCAAAAGATGCACTTCGGCCAGGACGCAACCTTACAATCGCAAACCACGACCAGCAGCACCAGTGACCGAGTTTCCAGTAGCCTCAGGTTCTTCCACTTCTCTGTTGCTGGTGATGCTAGCCAAATCCAATTTGACACCCGTTATTCCTAATTTGATGAAACATTGGAAATCTGCGTATCGCAAAACGTCTCCTCCACCGAAGACACCCTCTTCCTCTTCCTCATTAGCGACAGTAGCAGCTGTTCACAAAGTACCTGCCCCCAAAGTCAAAGTCCAAGAAAGATCCGGCATGTTACAGAGTTTACTGGATTTGTCCAAATAAGAACCATCCCGATTTAGTCCGTTACTTTTCCCTTCACGACGTGTGTTACCTGTTATGAAGTTGATATGACAGAAAGATTATCCAGTATAAAAATGACTTGAGGACAACGCCATGAATCAGTATTTTCTGTGCCACTTCTTAACACCCAATGATGTCTCCTCAAAAACGTGCACACAACAGCCATATGCGTTCTGCTATCCAAAAAGGAAAAGGAAAAAACAATCTCGTCATCCTACAAAATGCTTAGCCAAACATCGACGCCATCCCCTAAAAATACGCAGTCGTTTAAAGAAAAATAGGAGTCACCAAAGTGGAGGTTACTTTGGCGATTTTGGGAAACACATCGTTACATTTTTGACGAAGCACTAGTTCCGAAAAGAAGATAAAAGGGTGTACCAAGTCATTGACGTCAATGGTATTGTTAATCGAACAAGGAAATATGTTACCCCGCAGAAAACATTCTTATTCACCCCACAAAAAATCATTACCCTCCATCAATACCGTGTGCGAATGTTGTTTGAATGTCTTGAAAGGAACGATACCTTTGTCTCCACACCAGACAAAATGTTTAGCCAAACATCGACACGTTCCTCGTCAAATGGTCCAAAAGAAAATACCCGTCCGTCAAAAGAAAAAGATGGTGCAACGCGGAGGATTTTTACCCTTTCTTGCTCCTTTGTTGACAGGCTTAATACCAGCTTTGATACAAGTTTGACACAAGGGATGACCCAAAGGATGCCCCAAGGGATGGGTAGAAATATGTATGATCCTTCCAGAAGATAAAAGGGACCTATGGAGCACAACAATCTCAGACATAACCTTTGGAAGCCAATGGAAGGACGAAAACTGACTTTGGTCCCTTACAAACGATGGATGAAATACCATCGTTGGCAAGAACAACGAACCCCCCATTTACCACCTAATCCTCATTTAACCGAGATGTCCCAATTACAACACGAATTGCAATCCTTGATGCATCGCAACGATTTGTCCGAAACCGAAAAATTGCAAAAGTACGGTCAACTCTTGAAACGACTGCAACTCTTTCATGGAAAAGCTGTGAAACAAACAGCTCTACCCACTCTGACCAATTTTTAAGGCTCTAATGAATAGTCCGTCGCCCTCACAATGACGCAAATGATCTTGCACTGTATAACCCTGCTTATGGCTAACTTTGAAATCAAATAACAGAACCAAAACACACGTTCAGAAGAATTGTAACAATGTAACAATTATTGACGCGAGTGACATTGCACTTTATGGCCCTGCCTATGGTTAACTTTGAATTTCAAATCAAAATACACAGCTTAGACTGTCGATAGAACAAAGCACGTTTTCGTGCTGCTTTTAGATTTGTTAAAACTTGGCAACATTGTTTGTAACGTGTGCTGAGAAACACAGGACATCCCATAAATTCGAGATATGTTAAGAAGTCAGTCGACAATAAATATCACACTACCTTTTTATTAAACTGATGAATGAATGAAAACAATGAACATATTTCACATAGAATGTATGGTGTTCTTAATTATCCTTGGTTTGTTTTCCTTTCCTTCTGTGTGGATATGATACTGTGTGATTTTATTTTCCTTCCCTTCTGTTTTGATAGGAGATTGTGTGGCTTGTTTTCAGGGCCACTCATATACCTCGAAAAGATATTTGCATTCTTTGACTCCATTTCCCTTGTCGCTAGACAGACCAAAATAAAAATATTATTCCCCATATTAAATTTCCCTTGACGCTATATAGGCCCAACTAGTTCCCATGTTAAATTAACCTATACGGTCCCACAATGTTAAATTCCCCTTGACGCTATACAGTCCCACCTTGACACTATATCGTCCCACGACCTTTTTGACTGGGATTTCCATTGACGCTATAAATCTTGACGCCAAAGGGTCCCAAGCCCTTTTTGACTGGATTTTCCCTTGACGCCATATTGTCCCATATTACTACTTTTATATATAGGGCTCCATAACGGTTCTCAATTTTAATCATATTGACAATCGAGCATTTTATCTCCATAACTTCCACATGAATACTTTAAAAGCTAGCTTAAGAGTGAAAATTCCCATAGACACCAAAATAATACTTTCCAAACTGTCTGAAGAGTGAAAATTCCCATAGACACCAAATTAATACTTTCCAAGCTGGCTGAAGAGTGGAAATACAAAGAGACACCAAATTAATACTTTCCAATGTGTCTGAAGAGTGGAGTTTCCCATGGACACCAAATTAATACTTTCCAAGCTGGCTGCATGGTGGAAATTCCCATAGCAACCAAAATAATACTTTCAAAGCTGGCTGAATGGTGGAAATTTCCATAGACACCAAAATAATACTTTAAATTCTCATAGACACCATAGTAATACTTTCCAAGCTGGCTGAAGAGTGGAAATTCCCATAGACACCAAACTGACCAGCTACATTACTATTATAATTCCTCAGCTGCATTTCCCGAAACGTTTGGTGTTTGTGGATGTTCAGTAGTAACTTTTGTGTAGTTGTTTTAATTCCTACTACAGCATTGCGCAACCTTTATCATTCTTCTCAATACCGTTGGTAACCAGAAACTTCCTCTATTGGGCAATAAATGCTGAGTTCAAACAAAACGCTCTGAAAGACTTATGTCAGCATTCGGCACGTTTGTCAGTTTAACGCCATATGTATATATCTCTTTATTCAAAAAGGTATTTGCCTATCTCATTATAAAATTGTCTGAAAATATTGTTTTGGGGTGTGGTATCACGTTTCCCGCCTTATTGTTATATTCAGTAGTAACAATAATTAGTTTTTAATTTTCAAAATGCCTTACGTATCATCGAGCAACTGACACTAAATCACAATATCAGTTCGTAACTCTTCACAATATGCATCCAGTTACTTGGTCTCCAGTTTAGTTATAATATGTTCCTCATGTAAGCCCCCCCTACCCCTCCCCCCCCCAACTTATTTATCAATCCCTTATTCATCTTTATTATTATTACACAGATGACAGTGCATTTAGTTGTTCTTGCAATAATCAATAAATTTAGCACATCGATTTTACCGAAAACACGTTTCTAGGAATTGACTGCTTTTTCAAATAGAAAAGAGAATGTGAAAGTAGAGTATTACCACATGAGCGGGTTTTAATATTTTCTGTTGCAAAACCCAGTCAAACGAGTAACATATATTTAACCCAAACAGGTTTCAACGAGTGGATTGTTTAATTACCGTAGATAAAATGGAGATAGTCAAAGTAAACAAAATTAATTATGACGACATGAGAGGGTTTAAATGCTTACGTCACAATACCCAGTCAACTGAGGACAACACATTTTACTAAAATCAAGCTTCCGTTTCTACGAATGTCTTGCATTATTAGATAGTAAAGAAAATGAAAGTAGAATGTAGACTATGGCAATATGAGAGGGTTTTATAATCCAGTCGACTGAGGTCAACACATTTTATCAAAATAAGTTTCTACAAACTGACAAGTTGAAAGTTGAAAACAAGAAGACGAGGCAATAATAACGTAGGTTAGTATACACATTTATAAGTAATTATTAATAATCTTTTACATTATCTTCCTTATAATTCACGCATGATCGGGAAAAAGATAAATAGGTGATGAAAACGTTGGCCATTTCTTCTTGAGGATCAGACAATAAGATAGGTAATCATGAATAATTCTTTAACATTTCAGCCGTAACTGAATAGAATACCTTTTCCAAAAACTATATATGTGTTGATATATACAAAAAGAACAGTAATCCGCACCATATATGAAGAACGTTGCATTATTACCCTGAATACTTAACTGGGGTTGAAGATAAAAACAGAGGGAGGTAGGAGGGTAGAATATACACGGAAAAGAGCGAAAATTTGCTTTGGCAAATCACAGAAGTTGTTTCAGTTCAAGTTTAAATCAATGTTGGAGAAATATATATGATGGCTCTATGGCGTCAGTGTTAGTTAGTTTACCAGCGCCATATTGAAATGATGCCACTACTATACAGAGGCGTAGCGAGGGGTGGGGGGTGGGGGGGGGTACATATGTCCCCGGGCGCCAAGGTTCAGGGGCGCCAAAATGAGGCTTGCAACGTTACATTATAATAAGAAAACAAGGGTAATAAATCTGTCACAAGATCGCTGGGGCGCCAATTTTATAGTTTTTCCCCGGGCGCAAAATATCATCGCTACGCCTCTGCTACTACATCAATGGTAAGGTCGTGTTAATAGGTCCATAGTTTTAACAATAATAAAGCTGTATTTCGCCAGGGGAATTTAACAAAGGCGATAGCTCAATTATCGTCAGAATGGCGCATTTTTTCCGTGTCTTTTTATTCGTCAGTTGCTGAAGAAACATGGTAGATCGAGTCCCTAGATCGGCACACACACACACACACACCACACACACACACACACACACACACACACACACACACAACCACCACCACCCCATGATTACATAATATACTAATTTGTATGTAATAGAATCCCTAGATCGGCACCCAACACACACACACACACACACAACCACCACCACCCCATGATTACATAATATGCTAATTTGTATGTAATAGTAGCAAGTTGCTCTAGATTTTGCACTGATCAGACCCTGCAGTATTCATTCTGTCTCTGAAGATTGTTCTCCAGGAAATAGATATGTCAAATAAATTTGCACAGAAACAAAATGACCGTAGAAGTTGAGACTCTAGATCAATATTCGTTACACTTAATGACCTATTCATGAAACGTTTTATTCAACATTCTTCTTGATTTAGTTTAATGACTCATTTGTACTTGACTCTTGTGATACTGCCAAAACTATGCTCATTTGTAGAATACAGATTACTGCCTGTGGTTTGCTTCCTTTCGAAAATTGGAAAATGAAAGTGAAAGTAAAATAAGAGCAAAATATCGTAGACGAAAGGTTCGTTTATAACTTGAGTACACAGTCATATATTAAAATAATTATTTTACGATATTTCCACTTCGGGAAAGTGACTTGAAAGTTTTAATTGTAATGAGTATATTTTACCTTCAAGAAATAAATTGTCACACAAAATGCAATAGGCAGGAAAATTAAGCATAGTTTTTTAATGGTGAGGAAAGTGTAATGAGCTGACTTACTCTATAAAGATATAGCTGTTAAGGACTGTGAAATCCATTATTTTTCCGAAGTATCGCAAACTAACCCTACGTGGAACGCCTTTTATGCCAACTGCAATAATTTATGTATGCATAATAACAGAATTCAGGAATCACAAGTGTGAACAGAAAAAATATTTATATGTGAAAGAATTACATTCCCTTACAATTCAATGCCCAATATAGACATGTCCGACGCAATATCAGATTCAATGAAAAATTGTGTCCGACTAAAATTCAATTTGCTCTGTCCCTAAATGTTTCAATATTCTTTGTTGTTCTTTTAAGCAAAGAAAATATTAATGGACGATATAAATACAACAACTGCAGTGTAATCACCTGATGACATAATGTTTTCCTTGTAGTGGCTTATTTTTTTTACAGTTCTGTGGAAACTCCGATATCCCTGTCCAACTAACACAACAGTTGTCGTTCGACTCCAAATCAGTTTTTAATCGTCCCCATTTCATGCTATATATTGAATATGGTGTTAATTGAGATTTGTACCGCTAACTGTATCTTCATCATTCACATGGTGGCAGGCAGGCTATCAGTTGTGCTATAAAACAGCTCCTAGATGGCAGGCGTCGCCATTTTCATGCTGTTGAAAAACAAAGTTACGACTGACCGACTCCCAGTCAATTTACCCTTTTATAATTTGAACTAGTCCCCTCTGATTAAGACCAAAGAAACATTGAAGAGAAACAGAAACGCCCAAAAGAAAAAATACCCGATCGACTATCAATGGGAAACAAATTGGTCTTGTCGATGCAAACTGCATCTGACTGTACTGCCGAGGTCGGTCTACTTGTCCACTGTCTAGACATTCCAGACAACCACGAATGACTGAATAGAAATACTTTTTTTAGTTTGATGAATGTTGTTTAGTTTGGAGTTTGTTCCTTGTCTTTCTCTGGGAATTGACGATATGCAAATACCTTGTATATGATTCGTCCTCTCCAGAAGACGGATGACAGCATTCCAAAGAATCACAGACGTTCTTCATGTCATTTATGTCATATGTCTTGTTGTTCAACATTCTAGCAATCTGTGAAAACCATAGCAATTTAATCACACAGAAAGATGAACTTACTTGCCTTCGATAACTCTGCTTTACGTAAAATCCAGGTCAGCATAAGATTGTCCTTTATCTCATATGGGTTTGAGTTAGTGTGCTTACATATATGCTGATAGTAGTTACATGTCCCTTTCCTGACGGTGAGAGTTTCATTTGCATTAAAATTTCATTCATGCGCTGTGTGAAATCTGTGAGCTATCTGACTAGATGTGATTTGATGGGAAAACACACTATCAGCGTTACATCTCTGTTTGTTACATCGGCTGCTTCAAAAGTTGTTACAGAGTCTAAAAACAATCAGTTATACGAGTTTCAATTATAGAATCTATCAAGAATCTGACCAGATCTTCTCTCTGGTCTAGTATGCTATGTACTATACATTAGTGTAGGGACATTAATGGCTACGATGGTCAGTGGCATCGTCTTTATCTTCGTTTTAGACTTATGTCCACCAAGGATTGATTGCCTACATCCGCGTTATGCGACCTGAGCTCAAATAAAGCAGGCAATCTTTAGACCACATCCCATGCTAAAAAAATGTGATCCTAAATAGGGCTGCCCTGGTGATCAAATGGTTGACAAATGTCAGAGTTGCTTTGGTCGAAGGCGACTCTAAAAGCCCTGAGCAACCTGTGTATATATGTCTACAACTAAAACTAACAGATTATAAACACTTTGCCAAACGCCTATCGCCATAAGACCTGAATGGCAAAGATCAAACGAAGAAGCCACCATTATACAATTTGTATGTATGTATGTATGTATGTATGTATGTATGTATGTATGTATGTATGTATGTATGTATGTATGTATGTATGTATGTATGCATGCATGCATGCATGCATGCATGTATGTGTGTTTACTTTCTGAAAGTACATATCTACATGGAAGCTGAGGAAACTCAGTTTGTCGATTGTCGGGGTCGTAATACACAGGTGGTTGGTTGGCTACCGCACATGCCAATCTGGGTAAATTTTCAGAGTGTGACACTGGGAAAGCACTTATTTCTCGGAATGATATAGCCAATAATATCGGAATGTACCGTTAGACCATCTAATAAACCCACAAAATCTAAATGTCACATATGTATTTTCATATATATTCATCTTTCCATCACCTAAACGCTCTCTCTCTCTCTCTCTCTCTCTCTCTCTCTCTCTCTCTCTCTCTCTTTTTTATATATATATATATATATATATATATATATATATATATATATATATATATATATATATATATATATACACAGCCAAATCATCCTGCAATGGCCTCAACGAAACTGCTGTCAGTGGCATTGGATTTTGGTACATCTTGCTCTGGATATGCTTTCTCGTTTCAACACAACAAAGAGAATATCAGTACTTCAAGGTGATCTCTCTCTCTTCTCTCTCTCTCTCTCTCTCTCTCTCTCTCTCTCTCTCTCTCTCTCTCTCTCTCTCTCTCTCTGATTGTTACTAATTATGGTAATTATATGGAGTAGTATTTTACGGTGCACACAAAAAAAGAGACACAAGAATAACACAATCTAAAATTAGAAACAGTAATAGATATGTAATAACACTAGGAAGAATTAATTATAGTTGACTGAGAAAGTCATGAGCAAAAGGAATGAAATATTTAATTCAGATATAGGCGACTGTGAACAAAATTTTGTGGTTCTCCTTTTTGGAGTTAACTTGGTTGAAGTCGCTTGGTTTCAGTGTATCAAGGCGGAATATCCAGTCAGATTACCTTTGTTGCATTGTTTCGGAACTCCAGGTGGGATTGTGATTAGTTGTGACGTCGAAAGCGGTTAGACGAGTTATAAGCTAAGTTTGCACTCTATGTGTGTGTGTGTGTGTTTGTGTGTGTTCCCCATGTTATTTTGTTACTGTCTAAAGCTAAAAAGAGAGACACAACATCATTAATAACATATTTTCTTTTTTTGGGTATAAAATTACCTAGCTGGGCAGGCGGTGTCTATATCAAGGCACCCACGAGCATACTTTTTAATCGTCGGAAGGAATTTGACTCGTTTGGCTTTGAAGCTGAAGACAAATTGGCCGAACTGTCCAAGAATGGAACTCAACAGGACTGGTACCTCTTTAAACAGTTCAAACTCGTGCTCATGAAGGAAAATGTAAGTTTATGCACTTTCTTTTTTTAAGTTTTGTTTTGTTCACAGTTTTTTTGCTGTCTTTCTGTCCATTTTTATTATGTGTTTGTTATTCTTTTCTAATTCTCTTGAGACTGCTTTTTTGACAGTCGTTAGAACGTCCACCTAGAATGCTGGAGGGTTAGAACCCCGGCTGAGTCATACCAAAGACTGTTAGCTGTCTCGCTAGACCTTCAGCATTAAGAGATTAGTGTTAGGACTGGTCAGCATGGTGTCAGGATAATGTGACTGGGGGGGGGGGGGGGGGACATCATGCTATATGTCTGCGGCATGATGCCCCAGTGCTAGACATCACTATACAATGCCACACTGCAAACATTGTAGCGATATGACTGAACAATTGTTAAAACTACTTTAAAATCCAACTCTCTCTCTCTCTCTCTCTCTCTCTCTCTCTCTCTCTCTCTCTCTCTCTCTCTCTCTCTCTCTCACACACACACACACACTAATTGTCAGAGACGAGAAAATACGGTATTTATTTAAACTCCTTTTTGCCATTATATTGTATTTCTCCGACCTGTATTTGTTCTCTCTTTTTTCTTTCTTTCTTTCTTTCTTTCTTTCTTTCTTTCTTTCTTTCTTTTCAACCTGGATTTTGTGGATGTCTGATTTCACCTGTGAAACTAGTCTTTGCTCCAATACCAAAGTACCGAAAAAGTGACTTTATAGTGTGTAATACTCCACCCTGATTCTATGTTGTTGTATTTATCATGCTTTCAGAAACTTAGTAGAAGCACAGTTATAAATGATGTCAGTGGTAAGAAAATGCTAGCCATGGATGTATTTTCAGCGGGAATAAAATTTCTGAAAGATACCATGCTGACAAATCTACGTACTCGGTCAACAAAAATTCTCGATACAGACATCCAATGGGTTTTGACAGTTCCTGCCATTTGTGATGATGCTGCCAAACAGTTCATGCGCTTGGCGGCAAATAAAGTATGTCGAGAAATAAGTTTCGAAACGCATCACATAATTATGTTTTTCGCTGTTAATTATTATTTTCTTAATTTTAATTGTCGATTAAATATTATTCTGTAAAGAATCATCTTTTATTTTACACAGAAAATAACATCAACAAGTGTAAAAGCATTTGAATGTGTGGATGGAATGTTATTTTGAGAAGTTTGTTGGTTTTCACTTTTTTGCCAAGTCTTAACGGCCAGTCTATTGTCTGTGAATTTATGACCAAATATGTTCATATAACATTTATTTCTCAAATAAGAGATATTACACAATTGTTACGACACTATGGTTTTAAACAGAGTAACAGAAAGAAGCAAAACCAGCAAGTTTTGTAACATCAATAAATAATTTAATTCTCTAAATAAAACTTAAAGAGGAACCTAGAGTATTGTGATCTAAATCCCAAGGTTTTCTCACAAGTTCAAAAGTAGAATGTTCCGAATGAATTCCAAGAAGCTTGATTGTGCCGATGCTCCAATAGTCTAAATGTATCACAATGATATAATCCGGAATATCTTTGAACTAGTCTTTAAAAATCCCAAAGCATTGTTTAGCCCTACATTGCAATGATCATTTATAATTTTTATGAATAATTTAAATAATAATTTATCTCAAATTATAACTGAAAAAAACCAAAGTGATTACACTAGACGAAAGTTATATGTTTAAAACCTTGGTCTGATAAAAAAATGAAACCTATGACAGAACAAGATAACCAAAAAGTCCATTTTCCAACAAATTCGTAAACAAGGTCATTCAAATAATTAATTTGTAGTAAATCAAATAATACAAATCATGTAGACAATGTAATTTCCAATGGGGAAAGCAAGATCCTGATATCAGATCCTAGTAATTATGTTGTTTACAAATGACATTATCTTGAAGCATAATATGCAATCATGGACAATCGTTAGCTTTGCAATATGTTGATTACAAATGACCCTTATAATCAGTCCCGGATTACCGCGACTTCTATGGGCCCCATCAGGGGCCCCCATGAGACCGTGACCGTGGGTCTGGGGCCCCAAAAGTTTGACTGCCTATGGGCCTCCACGGTGCTTAATCCGGCGCTGCTTATAATCTACAATCACAGTCTATTAAATACACACACACACACACACACACACACACACACACACACACACACACACAGTATATGAATGTTGAATACACTATAACTTGATATTTATACTTGTCCTTCGTAGGCCGGAATTCCAAATGAAAGTCTCATGTTGGTGCTGGAACCTGATGCAGCAGCCATGTCAGCATCCTGTTTCAGCATGTTAGCAGAAGGAGAGAAATGTTTGATACTGGACTGCGGAGGTATCGAGTTGAATTGTACCATTTGTTCATGCTCTTCGAGTTAATGCTGAATGTATTCACAACTATCTCGAGTAACTGTATTTCATCTCTCCTTCTTACGTAATGAGCAAGGCTATGTCAACAATTAGTTATAGCAACTTTTCATTATATGATCAAGAATCGTCATAAATGCGCATTAAGTCCTAAAAGCTAAGACTGCAATTAGACCCGTTCAAAATGTATCTATTCTAAACTTTTAAAGCGACTAGTTCTGTGAAGTAACGTAATAGTTTATAGAATAGGAACTAGAATTAAATGTTTATGCAATCTTGCACTGTCTTTGTATTCTATAGTATATACTGTTTTTGCTACATGGAGCAGTGTAGTGTTTGTACAACTTAGTTATTTCAGAGATTGCAAAAGAAAGTTGATGCACGGGTTAAATCAAATCCTTATATTTTTCTAAACTCGAAAAATAAAAGAATCATGTGATGTCCATTTTACTTTGACAATAAAATGTTTTGCTTATTTGCGTTAGTAATCACCACATGTACATCTTGAAAGATCCTCTCAAAGAGTTAGTGACAAAACCTCGTACGATGTATAGAAGAGAATGGTTACCATATTTGATTTTACCCGCGATTTACTTGCATACAAATTTACTTAGTACCATATGACATTCTCTAATAATAATTTCATAAATACAATTCTTGCCGAACTATTCCTCTCTTTTCTAAATTATTTTTTGTAATAATGCGAACTTAAATCTTTTGTTCCATGTCCAGCAAAATGTTTACTTTGCAGTGTTACTATGGATCTAAGTATTATATAAGTTCAAAAGAAAAATAATAAAGTAAAATGAGAATCACAGGCGAGCAGATGAAATCGATACCACGAATAAAAAGTAAAACAAAATGTTATTCTGGATGAGACATCATACCTACTTAATTCAGAATTAAATTAAGAATATATCAGTTTTTGATACGTACAATATTCCATTCATTTCCTCTTTATTTAGAAAATATTATAGTCAACCAATTATTTCGCGAATGTTGAGATTAGATAATTATCTTAATGTTCTCCTGTTCAATCATTTACTGCTTCGTTCAACCATCAAATCGATTTTGTTTTCTACAAGGGCAGAGAGGTGCATTGTTGAATTGAAATCATGGATGACATGTAACAAGCTGCAAATGAATGAGATAAAACTGAGGCTATTTTGATCACAACACAAAAACCTTTTCATCACATCCTTTACCTCAACAATAAATATCAGCAAAACCAACATTCAATTCACACAGTCAGTCTAAAACCTAGGTGTTACTCTGGACAGTATTCTCACACTGCACCAACATGTCATGAACATATGCAAGGCTGAATATCTTGAGCTGAGACGCATCAGTTCCATTCTCAAATATCTTTCAGTTGATGCCACTAAACACATGTGTGTTCATTAGTACTTTCAAGACTGGACTAAACTCGGTTAAGTCTGGTTCGTCTCAATATCTACTCCAGAAACTTCAAAAAGTTCAAAACACAGCTGTTCGGATCATCCTTAGAATACCACGATCATAGCACAAATTCCCGCTGCTCCGCATCCTACACTGGTTATTCATTCGATCCAGAATCAAACACAAAATTTGTTCTCTGTGCTACGTTTCACTGACAGACTCCAGTCCAACATACCTATCTGGCCTTACCCATGTGTTATCACCAGCAAGATACTTACGCTCCTCTTCTGACAATCGTATATTCATTATTCCAACTATGAAAATGAAGTCATATGGACAACATAGTTTTTCATACCAGGGCCCAGCAACGTGGAATGAATTGCCCGTTAATTTTAGACAAAGACACGGTGATCACTTTCAAGAGTGCTATTAAAACTCACGTTTTGCAACTGCAAGAACAAACTTAAAGACCTAATACTGTTTCCTAAATTAACTATTTTCAGCACTTTTTGTGTTTTCCAATTTCATGGTGCTTTTGTTTTGTTGTTTGTTGTCATATAATTATGTATGTTGTAAAGCGCTTAGAGCTTCTAAAGATTAATCGCTATACAAAGTTTTCATTATTATTATTATTATTATTATTATTATTATTATTATTATTTATATCCGAAGTAAACGCCAAAGAACATTATAATTATGGACCCACATTAATGTGTCAAATTGTCAAGCAAATGGTCGGCGAGTCAGCATGTTTGAAAAGTATTCATGTTGAATTTTGGTGGGTTGGGGATGGCTGAAACCACTAGCTCTCATGCAGTGACACTGAATATGTTATCAAATGCAGTATCTCCAGAAAATAATATCACTGGCTTCAGAACTGTAGTGTTACAATTACCATAGATCATAAATGTTGCCTCTAAGTCAAAATATTTAAACTTGCCGTTGAAGGATTTAAGAAAGTTCCTGACTTTAATATGAACTGACGTGGAAGACTCATTAAAAAGTTTTGATGACCTGTTTATGTTTATTTTTGTTTTTATAACCAGACGATACAAGCATTTGAATGTCATTTTAATACATTTTGAACATTATGTGTCCATCATGTTCCTTAGTATGGACGTTCAAGTATTTTTTTTACAAAAAACTAGACTCTGCTGTTGTTGAATGGTTAAACGCCATTTTTCAGCACACGATAGCTATACATGGCGGCCAGTATAATTGGTGGAGGAAGAACCCGGGAAAACCCCCGAAAAGAACCACCGACCCACGAGAAGCTACTGGCAAGCTTTCTCACATACCTACATTGGGCGAATATAAGACTAGAACCCACGCAGACAGAGGTGAGATGGCAGTGATCCGTAACGGAGAGCGCTTTAGATCACTCGGCCACTCGAGGCCCTAAACTAGACTCTGCAAATCCATAGGAAAATCAATGCAATGAACATATCTGTGTATTATATCTTTCGGAAAACATGATAATATAATAATGAAACTTTTCTTCCTGCAGTGCTTGCTTCTTTTGAGAGATTTACCCAATCTTTTCAGGTGGAACCATCGATGTGTCCGTCATGAAGAAAAATAGTAGAGGGAGTGTAGACTGTATATATAGACCCACAGGTGGTGTCTGGGGAGGAACCAAAGTCGATGACGCTTTTCAGGAGTTTCTTCTTACCCATTTTGGAATGGATCGCTTTCTAAGCATGGATAAGCATGAAATTCTTCAGGTTCAAAGATCATTCGAAATCGCTAAGAAGAAAGCCCAAGAACCATTTGCGGTGAAAGTTGGAATAGGGCTACCAATAACTATTAGAAAAGACATCGATCAATTACCAATACGACAAAGTATTGTTGGTGACAAGCTTATTCTCAATGTTGATCAGGTGGTACCATTATTTCAAAAGCCTGTCAACAGCATTGTTTCACATCTGCAACAAGTCGTAATCGAGCCTGAAGTGTCTGGATTGAAGTACATTATCATGGTCGGGGGATTCTCTGAATCAAAGATTCTTCAGTCAGAAATCCAAAACAGCTTTCCAAGCATCAATGTTCTTGTCGTGAAAGACCCAAGCTCCGCTGTCCTTAAAGGAGCAGTTGTTCTTGGACATAACCCAAAAGTCATTGAGAGTAAGCGATCAGCTTACACGTATGGCATAAAGGTTATATCAGATTTCAAAGAGAAGTACCATGATAAATCAAAGTTGACGGTAATCGATGGAAAAACAAAATGTAAAGATGTTTTTGATAAAGTTATGGAAATCAATGAAACCATAAAGATCAACGAGACCAAGGTAGAGAAAATTTATGGCCCATCCCACTTTGGACAAAAATCGTGTATGCTGGCGATATATAGGTCAAAGAATGTTGATCCGTGCTACGTCACAGATCCAGGCTGCGAGCTAATAGGCCAACTTATAGTTGATATGCCTGATCTCACTGGGGAGAAATATAGACAAGTGGCAGTAACCATCTATTTTGGAGAAAGTGAGCTTCGTGCTGAAGCGGTGGACAAGACAACGGGCAGAAAATACACGGCTTCCTTTGAGTTTCTTGGATATTGAGTTGTGTTAGTTAACTGAAAACAAGAACAGCAGACTTAATTCGACATTAAGCATAAGTGTCAAAATTAGACAAAAATTATAAATCATGTTGTAATACATGTCCTTGACATTTGAACCGAATAAGTCCATAGTTAAATCCTAGTTAGAATGACTTGTCGTAGTATAATACAGTGAATAAGTTTCGATTGTAATAATCATCATAGGCGTACAACTGTTTTTGATTTCTCACTTTAAATAGATTGCTCTCTTGTAATGTAGGAAATGAAGATATTTTTATATGAGTTCATGTTCAATGTTTCGTTATTTATATTTTTACGTTCAAATAGTTTAATGTTTTGGTTGTTTTAGAAATCTACAGATGCACAAAGGACTAATCGGTGTTTGTTTTTGCTCTTGGAAAGTATTTTTAAACAATAAGCAAAACCATTATATGTGACGGGTTTGACTTTATTGCTTTGTCAGACTTACAAACCTTTAATAAAATCTCAATCTCCTCCATCATATCTCAAAATCACGCCAGAAATTTTGTATCACTTTGTTGTACTGGTCTTAATTCGTTTTTTTTAATCCAAAGTGAAATATCCTTGTGCTGGTCTTAATTCGTTTCTTAATCCATAATGAAATATTCTTGTGCTGGTCTTAATTCGTTTTTTTTAATCAATAGTGAAATATTCTTGTGCTGGTCTTAATTCGTTTTTTTTAATCCATAGTGAAATATGCTTGTGCTAGTTTTAATTCTTTTTTTTAATCCAAAGTGAAATATTCTTGTGCTAGTCTTAATTCGTTTTTGGATCCAAAGTGAAATATACTTGTGCTGGTCTTAATTCGTTTTTGGATCCAAAGTGAAATATACTTGTGCTAGCCTTAATTCGTTTTTTTTTAATCAATAGTGAAATATTCTTGTGCTGGCCTTAATTCGTTTTTTTTAATCCATAGTGAAATATGCTTGTGCTAGTTTTAATTCTTTTTTTTTTAATCCAAAGTGAAATATTCTTGTGCTAGTCTTAATTCGTTTTTTTAATCCAAAGTGAAATATTATTGTGCTGGTCTTAATTCGTTTTTGGATCCAAAGTGAAATATACTTGTGCTAGTCTTAATTCGTTTATTTAATCCAAAGTGAAATATACTTGTGCTAGCCTTAATTCGTTTTTTTTAAATCCAAAGTGAAATATTATTGTGCTGGTCTTAATTCGTTTTTTTTTAATCCAAAGTGAAATATACTTGTGCTGGTCTTAATTCGTTTTTTTAATCCAAAGTGAAATATACTTGTGCTGGTCTTAATTCGTTTATTTATAAAAAGTGAAATATACTTGTGCTGGTCTTAATTCGTTTATTTAATCCAAAGTGAAATATACCTGTGCTGGTATTCGTTTGTTTTTAAATCCAAAGTGAAATATACTTGTGCTGGTCTTAATTCGTTTTTGGATCCAAAGTGAAATATAGTTGTGCTGGTCTTAATTCGTTTATTTATAAAAAGTGAAATATACTTGTGCTAGCCTTAATTCGTTTTTTTTAATCCAAAGTGAAATATTATTGTGCTGGTCTTAATTCGTTTTTGGATCCAAAGTGAAATATACTTGTGCTGGTCTTAATTCGTTTTTTTTAATCCAAAGTGAAATATACTTGTGCTGGTCTTAATTCGTTTATTTAATCCAAAGTGAAATATACCTGTGCTGGTATTCGTTTGTTTTTAAATCCAAAGTGAAATATACTTGTGCTGGTCTTAATTCGTTTTTGGATCCAAAGTGAAATATACTTGTGCTGGTCTTAATTCGTTTATTTATAAAAAGTGAAATATACTTGTGCTGGTCTTAATTCGTTTATTTAAAACAAAGTGAAATATTATTGTGCTGACACGATTTCTTGGAAAGATGTTCTCTTGATTAAACCATGTCATTCATTACAACTGCTTCATTCTGTTTTAGCAAGATTTATTATACACCTAGTTCATGTTGGTGACATAGAATAACTCTCTACTAGACCTTAAAGAAGCCTATATACCTCTCTCTCTCTCTCTCTCTCTCTCTCTCTCTCTCTCTCTCTCTCTCTCTCTCTCTTAGTGAGTTTCAATTATGACATGGTTCACTTGTAGTGAATTCAGGTTAAAACCGCATGATAGTGTCCATGTCTTACCCTAGTCTCTATTAAAATCGAATGGCGTACATTGGTTGTGTGACTGCAGTGGCAGTATTTACGGAAGGAAAATTACACAAAGGTATACATAAGAACGGACTCGGCAGACACCGTTTTTGTCGTCATGGTGGCAAATGTGGTGCAATTATTTTGGCGAAATGGGCATGCAAACTATTAATTGACTGGCCTAAGGTGGCGGAGTTAAAATGGTTCCCTGTTTAGGGATGGTTGTAAAATTTTCTACAGCGTGAACGGCTGGCGGTACGGAAACATGACTAAGAGAAACCATGCAGAGGTGTGGTTTATTGATATTTGACAAGTTGTTTTATCTGTGGTCTTGCATTGATTAGAGTAAAAACTTATGTATAGAACGGACACGTCGGGCTTTCTAATTTAGAACTGAAGTTGTATGGGAGTCTTTGGAAATTTGGGGTAAGATTATGACTTCTAGTGGGAATCGCGTTAGGATATTCCTTTATTTGTTAATTTAAAATATATTTCATTAAAGTTTAACGCATATAAATAAGTCTAATTTTTTATATAAAAAAATTTGTTGCAACAACCCTTTCAGTTCTTTCCGTAAACGTCGTCATCTGTTTAACTCTGTGACCTGGAAAGTACGAAGAACTTCGATACATGTGAAGAGTTGTCGTTATAAGTACCGTCACATTTCGTTTATCGGATTGATTTAAGAAATAACTTTTGTGTATATTCCTTTTTCTCATGAGATCGTTTACAAGCAAAAATTGCTATAAAACGTTGACGTCTTTTTAGCCGACTTCATAGCTATGGGCATGCTGTACCCTCTGTGAACATTAAGAAAGACATATACATTACGGCATTATATAATCATATATATATATATATATATATATATATATATATATATATATATATATATATATATATATATATATATATATATATATATTGCCAAAAGTAAATAAAAGCAGAAATGGACTAAGGCTTGTTTGGAGACTGACACAACTATCACGTAATGATTGAAAATCTAACAGTGAGCTGGTAATACTAGAAAGGTATGTCTATGGCAATTAATTTGCGCTATAACGTAGAGCCTCTTCATGATCTCAACACTTGAAAAGGCCAATTTGTTGATTCTTTTCAAACTCTTGTTCCTAATTTTAATAAGATATACAACAGTATACCAATGGTGTAGAAACAGTTAATACTGTTGAATTCGGCGGTGCTTATATTCGTCACAGTTATTGATCCTTTAAAAAAAGATGTACACGTGACAGTCCTTGACTCAGGTCTAAAAAATAGTCCGAGCATTTTATTTTCCTGAGATGACCTTGTTCCGGGAGACAAAGGGCTGCATTTTCGTGTTCAAATTTATATAAGACATGTTCGTTCACATGTTGGGGTTTTATGTATACGCTCTTCATCCTTACTTAGAGATCGTCTTCTTACTTGTATCACGACGCAAAACATGTGACCTATAAATGGAGAATAATTATATTTGTTATCCGAACATTGTTGAAACAAAGCTTTCTTTTGTATGCCCTTAATTTGAAGAGAGTAAGGCATTGTTCAGTTCAGTAAAGAATCCATCCCTTACAAAATAACGTATACATTTGAGATATCGAAGAAGTACAAAAGTAAAGAGATCTTTGTTGTTTCGTGCTCGCTAAACACTCAACATCAGTCCCTATAAATGTGCGGGTATTGTTCAAAAATTATTCTTTGTAGGAGAGCATTTATAATTGCATTTGAAGTAATATCTTCAGTCTACAATAAATACAAATAACTGTCCGACTCTAAATTGAACAAATCTAACGTATTTGTTATATATAATTTGTATAGTATACTTGATCTTAGACTGTAAAAGAGGGTAGAATTATGAACCTGACTATTGTCACTTTTTATTAAGTTGTTTACGGATATTTCAGTTCAAGGTCAATCCTTATTTACAAAACTGGGAATGTTCTAGAAGTGAACTTTTGACCCACATTCTGCTCATGTGATTGCATCAAAAGGTTTTTTATATAAGGTCTAGGTAAATATAAACATTATTTCCTACTTTGAGATCAATCTGTCGAATCATTGTTAATTGTGTTCAGTTATAATTTGACAGAAATCATTTAAATTATTAATTCGAGTTACAAAGTGCTCATTGACTTAGGGACTACTATACTGCTTTGGGATTAATGAGGATTCATTAAAATATATTGTAGATTATATCATTGTGATACATCGAGACTTTTGGGTAAATCAACTTAATCAAGACTATTGCTGCTAAATTCTATACTTTTAGACTTGTGATACAATATTTAGGATTTTTTGGAATTTATTTCATAATGTTTCAAACTCCTCTGAAAATGTTCAATTAGCAACTTAGAATTTTAGGTTGATTGTTGGATTTTAGTGAATTCGTTGGTTTTATTCTTTCTGTCCTTAGTTTAAGACTATTTACCTTCTAACTGAGTTATATAATAAACAAAAGACCGTTTTTGATGCACAGGATATATTAATATATAGGACAACAGAATAGACTCTAACGGCATTATCAGAAACTACATTTCACATAGGGAATGCACTCTTGAAAGATAGGTTTACTCTCCAAATAAAGTCCTGTTATTTTGAGTCACTTGAATATCATAGTTATCTATTGTCAATTTATTCACTCTGTTTACTGCTGTAAATGACCATGCTATATATGTACTGTAAAATTCGCAAATGAAAGTAACAGTTTTCCCGTCTTGCTTCCACAAGTCGATTCCTTGTTTTATCAAATTCAGTGCCACAACATCTGGCGTAAAGGAGTCTCTTGTTGACATGGAAAATGTATAAATATTGGTTCCTTTGTAAAAAAAAAAAAAATTTTTTAAATGAACGCATCCTTTATAGATTGACTATCTGATCAATGCATACCTACTTAGAAATATTACTTCAACCCCCGTTTACTGACACTACAAACGTAAACATTTTTCCTGAATGAATGACTGGTACACCAAAATTTAAATAATGCCTCTCTCTGGCTCGCGAAAAATTGTCTTCATGCTTCTGGAAGTACTTGGCATTTAATGTACCTTTTGTACAGAGCATGTTAAAAGCAAATCTCAAAGAAACACAACTGACTTCGTTAATGGAGAGCATTAAATAAGGTGCGTCTGTGAAAAGTTTGGTAGTCACATTATCAATAGTTGCTAGAATGAAACTTTTTGCCTTCAGGATAAAAAGAAATACTTTTATTCCAGACAGCCTTTCTCTGTTGTATGTTGTCTCATTGACTTTTTCAATTGTTTGTTATGTGGTTTGTATTAAGCCATATTTACAAGGAATTATTTATCCAACAAACTTTGTAAACGATATTGTCGCGCCCAAGACGCATCATGTAAATGTAAATTCCAGTTTTTAATGCACTGATGTAACAATTTCAGTTTACTCGTGGTCACCATACAGTTTCAATACAGCATTTCAGCGACAACAGTTTGCAGCATTTGAACCTGTCTCTATGGATTTAGTACAGACAATCGTGATGAAGAGTGCCAACATCATGTGAACTTGATCCAATTCCAACATCACCGCTACTTGAGTACTTAGATCCAATATTACCTTCAATAACTGATGTTATTAATATCTCTCTATTATCCGAGGAATTCCCATCATTTTTAAAAACTGCCATTTTAAAGTCTCTGCCGAAGAAACCAACACTCGACCATAACGATTTAAAAAACTACCACACAGTTTCTAATCTTTCGTTCACATAAAAAAAAATCTATTAAAAAAATTTTTCTAACCCAACTTGTATCTCATCTGAATTCAAACAAGTCTTTTTTTTTTATCAATGTATAGTCTGCATATCGCCCTTGCCACAGTACTGAAACTACTCTTCTGAAAGTATTTAATGACATTCTCTCTCTGCTTTGGATAGTGGAAAGATTAGTCTTCAACCTCCTTGATTTGTCTGCAGCATTTGACATCATAGACCATGATATATATATATATAGTATAGTACAAAGTATGGGTCAGAGCTGGCAACTTGCCGAAATAAATGATTAGAAAACAAAGGATTTCTTCCAGCTGGGACCAAGGACTTCTGTCGACATTTACATTTTGTTTTTTTTTATCTTGACATTGACATAAGCATGGCAATTTTGGTAGTAATTGTAGACAAAGGGACTGGAACTTTACTTTACTGTTGAAATAGGCAGCTTTTCGACATAAGTGATGTCGATATAAGTGGGTAGTACTGTATTATAATACCAAAAAAGACAGTTCACTAAATATTATTGGAAGACATTACTGGACATCGTGTTCATATAATAATAGTTTTCGTTGATTACTGATTGGTTAGCAGAAATTGGTAAATCTTGAAAAATTTAATGCAAATCTCAATACTCAAATTGTGCCATGGTGGTTTGACTTTTATACAAACAATTCTTTCAATTTATGTTTAATTTTATTGCTGACAATATTGCAAGTACATCAAATTGATGTTTTAGCAGTCAAAGAAAGCAGCTTGAAAATATATTACCATTATTTTTTTCTGAATCAATGCATATATATATATATATATATATATATATATATATATATATATATATATATATATAGGTTAGGTTGTTTATTTGTCTTCGCAAAACCCATCAGTAAATTAATAATTTTGTATCACTGCTGAATGTTTGTTTGTGATGATGAGAAAATGTGTTGCTGTTAAATAATTGCTCTGAATGTCAACTTGAAGTTCATTTTGTTCAATCATAGACAGAAGCTGCACCATAAAGAGCTGGCATAACAAATAATCATCTTGAACAGAATGGGTTGATAAATGATGTAAATTCACATTGAGATAATTCTGACATACATCCATGTACATACTTTTGAATGACTATATACCACATGAAGCCGCACTAGAAGGCAAACGGGGATGGGTGGGTGGTGGGTGGGGAGGGCTAATACGATTTTAAAAAATATGTCAATAAAATGTTTGAATTATTTATGACTGGATTATATACTTCTTGGCACCTGTATATCATTACCTGAAATCATCATGTTCAAGCAGTATATTGTAAAGTCCTAGAAAGAAATGAACCATAATTTATGAATGAACAATATTTTTTATCTGCAATTTTTTAAGTTAAATCATTGTTCAAAGAGGGCAAGGACCTGACAGACAAAAATATAAGAGATGTAGTTTCTCTTTCCATATACATGTATACCTGAGTAAATAAGTTCATAGACTAGCCAACTTGACTTCAGAATCACTGTATAAAATTAAGAAGATTGTGTATATAATCAGTGTAGATCCATAGTGCTCTTGGTACTTACAGATCAAATTGAGAAAGTACTGTAAATATCCGTTGTAGAACTAGTGAAAGTGCCTGTCAGGACACTCAGGTACAATTATCAAAACGCAAGCACAATAATGAACACAAAAACATGTGAATGTTTAAGAAATCTACATGAAGTTTTCTTTCTTTAACAACTGTATACAGAGGCAAAACTATAAAGTAAAAATGAAAAAAGAAATAAATTGGTATAATTTTCACTCTTGCTTGTTGCTGACAGAAGTTAGTTTTTAATTATTTGTTAAAAATAAAAAAATAAAAATAAAGTTTTTTTGTCTAAGGGAGATAACCCTAGGATTTTCAGAGGACCAACATTCAACTGGCTATATCTGGCCATTTTTCTTGAAACATTTTAATGAAGAAAGTCAAGTTTCTGTGCAAAGTCTGAAATTGTATCCAGTAACATTTGATTAAGCAAAAATCAAAGTCTTGAAAATATTCTTCTTTTTTTTTTTTACATCACTTGTAGCTTAAAGATCTGTGACATAGAAGTAAATGTATTAAATGTTATTGTATCTGTTTAAGACTTTATAGCAAGAGCATGATTTTCAAGTTAAAATAAATTCAACAATTGAGGGATAGGAGAAAAGAAAGAGCAAATTAATTAATTTATCATTCTGAAGATGTCTCAATAAATAAGGCCTCTACTTCATGGTCTTGTTGATGTGATAGTCTACATCATCAACAAATTACTCCATATTGTGTCATTATATTACAGAATTGTGGGAATGGTTAAATTCAGTTTATACTGATATGAGGACTGCGATCAAACCAAACATGGGGCAGAAAGACAATGTCCAATAATAGTCCTGTATCATGTATGCTATACAACAAAGAATTAATGAAAGCATGACTTGGTGTATCCATTATACCTTAATTGTAAGATCTTGTATTTAAAAAATTCTGCTATATTATAATATTTTTCACAATACTTATATTACCACCAAACAAAATATGTACAAGTAATGAAAAGCATGCTTTCCACAGTAATCATATGACTGATCATGAGCAATAAAAAAAATGGTTACATATATCTAACTAAGCAACAAGACTGAATAATCATTTTTATTTGAACAAGTAATGATTACTAGCTTAAATAAAATGTTTTCACACACATTTTAATTTACAAGTTTGATTTTACACATAATCATATCCTTTAACACAAAGTACAATTTCCAATACATACATTACAGATAAAATGCAAACATTAATCTCTCTCTCTCTCTCTCTCTCTGAATCAGTAATGAGCATTTATTTGCTCTGACAAATTTTGCTAAGACAAAATGCATGTATCCTGAATGAAACTAAGATACAATACTGTTGGATATAGTTTTCTTTACATATGGTAACATGAAATAAGTACGGTTAGGTTCTATGAATGTTAATTGGAATTGGACTTGATCAAAATTAACTTACTTGGGCCATTTACAAGAATTTAAATATTAAACAAACTTTAACTTTCTTGGTGTACATTTCAGAGATTTTGATACATCAAAGCAAAATAGTATGTACAAACTAAATGGTAAAGGATGTGATAATTAACATTTAACTAGACACGCTAATGTTATCACTTAATATTCTACTTTTGCTATAATTCTGAGTGCGACAAAATATAAAGTTTGCTTTACTTTCATGGAACATTTTAGAAATGGTGGTTTGACTTTTCTCCTATTTTATTTGTAAAAAACAATCTGAAAATGCATTGCCCATTCATTTATGCTCTGTTAATATATTTTGACTTTATTTGGTTAGGATGAGATACCAAACTGTAAATTTGAAATGAGATTCTTCTAAATTACTGCTTAAGCCATAGTAAATAAATACAAAACTAGAAGTTAACAGAATTTGTCAGGTACATACCAAACAGGTTAATGACTACCAATGACAGCAGTTTTTGATGTAAAGTGAAGTGAAAATTCATAAGGACTACAATGGCAGCCAGAATTTTGTAGTTTTGAAGGCTTTAATGACTGTTTTCAGCATAATGATATACATTTTGGCTTGTGTATTTGGTGCAGGAAGCCCCTGGAAAGACACCAGGTAGAACTACCACAGGAAACTACTTCCAAGCTTTCTCAAAATGTCCACATTAGTAGCACCGAGACTGGAGCTCAAGCACATATAGGTGGCAGCTCAGAAATAGGCAGCCACCAGATTCAACCAATCAACAATTTCTAACTTCAAAGTATAATGATCCAATTTAGATGTTTTTTTTAAACAAACCAGACAGTGGCCTAATAATCCCCAACTGTTATGATTGTAGGTCAAAATTACAAATATTTGATGAAATGCAAAATAAAAACTGATGATAAAGAGATGAGATACACTGGACTCCATTTATAATTTTGACAATATTTCAGAGAGCCCATCTTATTTTCCTGACAATGCAATTTTCCAGTGTGTATTTTGCTGCATACAATGAATCTGCATTATCTCATTTCATTATGCAAATTTGTATATTTCAATATTGAGAGAATAATCCCAGACAAATCAAGTAGAGAAACACTATACAGTACTAAAAGGTAATCGAAATAAGGCATTTTTATGAAAAGCAAAGACCTGGACAAGGCAGTCATATAATTGTGTGAAGGGTTGGAAAGCATGAGCGAATTCTTCCAAACACTCAGTAAATTTCATGAAAGCAATTCTAAGGAAGATTTATAAATACTGTAGTATCATTTATTTTCATTGGGCTCAATTTTTGTGGATTTTGTATTTTTTTAAAAAGGGCATTTTCATGGATACTTAAATTCGTGGTTTTGCCTGTCAATGTTTGCATATTTGTAGATATTTAATTTCATGGTTTAACCTCTACAAATACCCAAAATAAAGAATACAAATGAATATAACTATGCTGATGCAAACGGTGATCACATTAATGTTAAACACAATGCTACTACCTATATGAGTATAAATCAAAAACCTGACAAGTTCAATACTTACATCGTCCTTTTGACCAAGTGAATAACATCAGTCAAAGCCGACACAGCCAACAACACTAAAACAATACTTCCATCTATGAGCACAAATAAAACACCTGCCAAGATTAATCAGTTTCACCATGTTTTGTTTGAGTGTTCAACATCAAAGGAAGACGATGCAGCCAACAAAACCAGACCAATACATTTTTAAAGTACATAGGAATGATCACTTACTTAAACCCCTGTCCATCTAGTTCCATCATCAGTACTTTATGACTATCATGGCATTAACACAGTGGCTTAAGAGTGGTATAATTAAAATTAGATCTTCCTTTGTACCCTGACGTCCTAACCCATCAGAAGCTGCAAACCCGGCGTAGGCACTTGCTTACCAGGCTGGTAATGACGCAGTATTTTTATATATTGTTTTTTTGTATTATTCTTTCTTTCATTTTTAGTATTACTATTGTTTTAATACCTTATGCTTTTTCTATATTTTCTCTCTATCATTACCTCACATATCAATTTAAGGCAGTGAGTATAAAATTACAGCTATCGGATACAGTACCTTATCAAACGTGTACATTGAAAGAATATAAAATGATTTATAATTATTGCTTCAAAAGGTTTAAAAAATAAAACAAATACATGTAAAAGCTAATATTTAATTACCAAATTACAGTATTGATCTTGATTTATCAAATACAAGTAGCTGTGTTAATCTCTAGGAATGGAACACTGTAAGAAAACGGGGGGGGGGGGGATGGGCGGTAATCATCCTAAGTGGTTCATTTTTCATTGCAGACTTAAACTCATTTAATTGTGGCAACAACAAAACCACAAAAATTGCCCCCTCCCATGAATACTGATGATACTACAGTAACATGAATATTTTTCAAGAAAAGTGTCTTGCCTGTAAATGACAAGGCAGCATTCAGCTTGAGCTGATGGGATAAGAACACCAAGGCATACCTGGATAAAAACTACTGGTGTATAATAATAGAATTCCTAGGTTTCAATTCAATGCAAGACTTATAACATAAGTTTAAAAATTCCAACAATGATGATAGTATCACCATCAAAGTCACAGCTGTAAAAATGATTTGTCTCATCCTTCACAGGTTATTCAATTAATGGGAAACGTATACTTTGTGTAGGACAAATTTCACATAATTTGTCCAGAGAAAGAGTGTCAATGTCTGAATTTATTTTAAGCCTGTGAGGTACAAAATAAATGATGGAGCTGACATGTATATTTCACAGGTGGGTTTATATATGTATTATTACTAGTTGATATACATGGTACACTGGCACCTCCAAGTCCTCAGAATCTGTATTCAATGGTCACTGTTTATCCATCCTATGCACTAAACATTAAATTAGCACTCCAATGATGATGCCTGATCCCTTAGGGATTTCTGAAATTGCATCCCACTATACACTTGTCTACATATTCCTTAATTTCGCTAACCTCTGTGACAACTCATCCTGCAAAAAATAAGAAAAATGATAAGGGTTATTAAAGATACATCTAAACCTATCATTGTATTAGGTTTTATCTGGAATAATGTAAAATAATCCAAGACATCAAGTTGGAAATTGCTGAAGATATTTTAACAACAGGCAACAAACATGCCGTAATTTTAAGATGACCTTGAGAGAAGAAATTTGGGAAAATGCCACAGGTGAAATCTAAATAACATTTAACAGTAAAAATGAGATTGTCATGCATTGATAATGCAATCAGGAAATGATCTAATCAGTGAATAAAATAATAAATTGTTGACATAAATCATCAGAATACATTTTAGTTAAACATTTAAAGAAAAAAAAACGTTAATTAAAGTGGCTGAAAACTACACTGACTCGATGCATAAAATGTTCACCATATTTTCTATTCCTAAAACAGGATGGAACAAAATTATGTTGTTGTTGTAAGGTTTAATGCCATTTTTCAGCACACGATAGGCTATACGTGGTGGCCAGTATTACTGATGGAGGAAGAACCTGGGAAAACCCCTGGAAAGAACCACTGACCCACGAGAAGCTACTGGCAAGCTTTCTCACATAACTACATCAGCCGAATCTTAGACTCGAACACATGCAGACAGAGGTGAGATGGCAGTGATCCGTAACGGAAAGCGCTTTGGACCACTCGGAGCCCCCTGAACAAAATTATAACATCAGTCTTATTTCTTTTGGGTGGGTCTTGATGTAGATTATTCAAACTTTTTCTAAAGCATGACAAAAGAAATTTTGTGAACAGTACATTGCATGCCCACCAAACATATGATACTGTTTAGGAAATTTCCTTATCTGATTGGTGTTGAAGTTACTTCCATTTCTGACAAAGCAAGATTAGTTTTGTAAGGAACCATCCATCCAGAGCTTCATTAGTCTTTGACGTTTCGATTCAAAAGGCAAAAGATATCTTTCATTTATCTAGTTCAAGTATTCTAACATGTTTGGTCAAAGTAACTGTTACAGAAACGAAGTTATTGTGAGAAATTTGTTTGTCATTTTATAGTCATTGTGACCTCTGAACTATCAAGTAAACAATCAGGAGGTTTCTATCTGACTGGACAAATCTATGTAGAGATGAACTATATGTCTCTACCAATGTTAAAGTGGGGCATATAAAACACGATCAGAGTGATTTAAAAATAAATACAGCTATAATGATGATGCTTGAAAAGACGAACATCACAATATTAAGCAAAATAGAACTAAAAGCAAAACTCTGGATTTAATTTTTTTGGGCTACTGCTGACATAACGATTGATGGAGCAATCTATCTTCTCTGAATTCAGTTTTATTTATTTCATACAAGATTTATTATATTTCTGTTTGATATACAAAGCAAAGCATAAAGATATAACAAACAATGATCCATCTATGAATACATTAGAACCCCCTTCCTCATCTAAAAGTTTAAGCACAAATGAAATGGCGGTGTCTTATAAAAATAACAAACATTTACAGCCATTAAATATGTTTCAATATATGGGATCTATTAATCTGATTTCCTATCTATCTACAGTGGTCTCTCTCTTATACAGTCACCATTTCTGCACTGGGAAAGTGGTCTTATAAGAAGGGGGGGCTTTTCTGTGGGGGACTAAATCTTTTGTGTGAAGTACATTTAATGTAAGTAGTAATAAAGCTACATACTTCAAAACATTTAATATCTTCATTTAATATCATTTAAAAGTAACATTAATTATGAAAAGGTTTTTCTTGTTATAATAATAGACTTATTTCAACTGAATATACATTATTCGTTCTTATTCTTGGCATAAGCATGATATGTGTGCGGGTATTGTTGTCATGCACATGCAAATTAACCAATGCATCGAGGTTTTCTGTGCATATTATATTCAATGATCTTACCTGTTCCTGTGAGGCTTGCGATGTAGTTGTTCCAACTGTAGAAGTCTGGGCTGAGGGTAGATCCATGTTCAACTCCAACCTAAATGTGTGAGAAAGATAAACAATGAAAATATGGAATAATGAGTGATATATATATATATATATATATATATATATATATATATATATATATATATATATATATATATATATATATAGCCACTACAGGTAAACAAAACAATATCCTCCTAGAATGGTAGTTATTTATTATGGGTTCACTTCTGCATAAATCTAGAAAGAAGATCCCTCATTATGTTTAGGTATGAAGGGTCCTCACACAAATGCTTGGGTATGGGGGGGGGGGGGCATCAATGTTTTGGTATGAAAGGTCCTTAAAGCGTTTGGGTATGAAGGGTATTACAATGTTTAAGGCAGTTTATTGCTTACTGAATATGCATGCTTAAAATTCAAGTCCAACTGCAAACTGCAATTCCAGATTGGCAATCACATAATGCACTGTTATATCTGGGTATACACAGCTGTTAGGATTAACTTATGGAACAAATACAAAATCTGATTGACTGGCAATTATTGCAATGGCAGATCTGTGTTGCTAACTAAGCTTGTTTGGCAATTATGTTTTTCCCAATTGTGCTGCCACAATGCAACACAAACCACATGTCAAGGATTGGTACAATATCTGCAGCAATTCAGGCAAAAATTTAATTATAAGGTTTTCATAAGTTATGGGGATATGCAATCCTATCTCTTTGCGTTTTGTGGCAATAGATTTTATAAACAAATGGGAAAAATACTAATTACCAAAACAAACTTAATCTTGGGGAAAACTGCTTCAGTTGACCAGGCATCCAGAAAAATCTGCTGGACAACCAGGATTTTTAAAGGAACAAGCATACATTTTCAAACTAATTCCATACCTAACAGTATGGTTTTCTGAAATAATTTTTTTATATATAAATAATCGGTTTCAAAGGAAGCCAATTCATCACTGAAGGAGAATGAAACCAATGCAACATCAAATTCTGAACCAAACATTTTGTATATATTAGGGCTTATCAAAATTGTTTTCATCAACTTGTCCAGGACAATTGTTTTGAAAAATTAACTCACTTTTTACTTGCAAAGTTTTTATTAGATTTATACACTTTTAAATTGTTGCAAGTAAAGCATATTACAAATAGCTTATAACAAAATCATTCTTTGAAAAATATAATTTTAAAAATCACTGATTGATCTTATACATTGGGCAACACAAGTATATTTGTTTCAGCTGCTGGATATGAAAAGTGTCCAAGTACATGTCTTCCACCTGGACCAGCACTAAGCCAACAGATGATAGCCTTAAGCTCAGGTCTATTTAACTGGTTCAAAATACATGAATTGGTCAGTTCCACTGACAAATATAATGGTTGAATTTCCATTGTTTATCTTTGAGGGATATTGTCTGCTATCAATACAAAACATCTTTCCTTACAAGTCAATACCATCAAGCCAGGGATAACAATCAACCAAATGCAGTTGAAAATTCATCTCTTAGTAGTGTCATATTTAACACTTTTTGGTGCCAAAGATTCTTGTCTAATTATCCTTTCATTTTCACATGGATTAACCTTCTAAAAATCTTCCTCATTATCAAATATAATATTGCACACATAAGCTAATTCACTTGATAAAATTAAAGAATCACTACAATTATTATTCAGTTCATAAAGAAACTGACACACAGCAAGGTACATTTCATTAATTTAAAAGATTGACTCAGTGAATTAAAATCTGAGTTAAGTAAACACAATACAACAAATCTGCTTAAACACTGCAGCTATATAATCATGCCATCTTTGTTTGGATATGCGTGTTTTGATTAGTCAAATAAATATGTAGTCAAGCAGTAATAGAACATGTGACAGTTGTCAATTACCACCAGTATGTGTGATTCAGGATGAAAGTGTATACATAGAGAGGGGTTGAATCAAACATACAGAGTAAACCCACATTGCATGAATGACCTAATATAGATAAAGTGATTAATCATTAAAAAAAACTTGTCTGTCTTTTCTAAAATAAAATAAAAATACTTGTTTCAGATTAGTGGCTTGGAAACTGACTTTTCAAACTTTGAAAATGAATAGTCCAGAACACCAATTTATGGGATTTGTTTTACCCTGTAAGTAATAATTAGGCATATGAATGTTTTCTTTTTTGCCTCAACCTACTTTTAATGTTTTCATATTATAATTTCACAGCTATATGGCCTCCACATTCACTTTCAAGAAAAAATGTTCATCTAGAGCCATCAAAGTGTAGGATCTCTGCTGTATATGCATCTAACTTATTTTTTATTTATATTTTTTCCCCTCATTTTCAAGAAAGATTAATTCAAATTGAAACCCATGAGGTCAAATGTCATGTTTTCATCATCATTTAGTTCTTTAATTCAATAACTTGATTCTCACCGCTCCAGTGGTGTTGTGGTCAGAGCGTCCGCCTCGGAAGCAGGAGATCGTGGGTTTAAGTCCAGGCCGAGTCATACCAAAGACTTACAAAAATGGTATTAACAGCTACCTCGCTTGGTGCTCAGCATTAAGAGGTTAGAATTAGGAATGGTTGGCCTGTTGTCAGGATAATGTGACTGGGTGGGACATTTGCTACATGTCTGTGGCATAATGCCCCAGTGCTAGATATCACTATAAACTGCCTCACTGCAGACATTGTAGCGATATGACTGAAATATTGTTAAAGCTATGTTAATAATCCCAATCAACCAACCAACCAACCAACCATTAACTTGATTCAACATTAATACTTGGGATGACTTAAACATAAAAGTGTAAATCAAGGCAAGATTGTGGTCTTTTAAAATGGCTGGTCTTCAACAAGTGTTCTGTGAAAACAGGTATTTTACTTGCATTTATGCATTGATATTTCACCACTGCATTTGTGTCACAAAAACATATCTGCAAAAAAAAACTTATGCCTTTGTCTCACAACACTAATGCAGGCTACATTGCAGATCTCCTTTAACAACCCGATGAGTAAAGAGGAATGTTTAATACTAACCCTGCTTCATCGGCCACCTGCTGCATCAAGCCTTCAACTTCATGCTGTGGGGTGGTTAATGTAGATGTCTTACCCATGGTGTCCTCCATCACCTGTGACTGAACATCCAGGTTCTCAAACTGCTGCTCAAACCGGTCCATTAACTGGGACACCTACGGAAAAATTAAAGCACAGAGCACTTGAAAATAAGTACTCAGCAAATAATGAGCATTTCTGATGGACCAAACTTGTCAACCAGTACAGGAGAAGCTAACTACTGTAGAACCTGAGTTAAGACCACTGAATGATTAAGTTAAACAAGGTCTTAGCAGTTTAACTACAGAGCACAAATTTGCTCATTCATATAGGGAATACAAATGAATCAGATGTTTGCTACTTTTGCAGAGTGGTCTCGTTTCCGAGGTGATTAGGGATGTGGTAAATGGTTACTTAGCTACGTATGAGCACTGTCAAAGGATCAAAATGTTGATAAGACAACCGAAGTAAAGTACATGTACTAGGGGACTATAATAACTTCCTAGGAACCAATTCTTGTCAAGGTTCTCAAAAAGTAAATTCTGGAATATACTTTTGCATTTTTCTACCCTTTGGGGCCTTTTAAAGCAAATTTGATGAGTAATAACCAACACCAACTTTGTAATGCTGTATCTACACAATAGATGACCGATATTGGGTAAAAAAAACTGTTACAGTACATGTTGTAGACAACTAATTAAATACATTGCAAATGCATTTCATCCATGGATAATGTCAAGCGAACATTATTTTGTGATCCAATAGTTTGTAAAGATTTGGACAGACACTGCTGTTACTTATGAAATTACTTCTAAAAAAATGGTGCATTGTGAAATTGTTATCCCTATTCAGTGTGCTAAGATTTTTTTTTAATACATTGGCTCTTGGCTGGTGACTGAAATAAACTACCAGCCCTGACTGAAATTCCACAACTACAGACTCCAATTTCCACATGCCCAAAACTTCCTCTTTTTAAAATTGTCACACAAAGTTGCAATAGCTACAATTCAAATATAAATTCAATAGGGTTCAAAAGGATTTGAAGGTAATGCAAGTGTCATTAGTATTTATTGATAAAACTGGCGTGCTTCACAGAGTAGAACTGTCAACCAAGAGTTCTGAAATTTAACTTTGTTGGGCTTTGCTGATTGTAAATTGCTTCCTATATTGGCTTCAAAAATGAATTACACTTGAACACCATTCTGATAACTGAAATGACAATGCTTTGCATTATATATATGCAGTAAAATCCAACTTTAAAGAAATGAATGCTGATGTTAACAAACTTGTCAAAAATACAATATGTATGGCTTAAAAATTCTCATTCAAGGCAGAAATATATAACTTTTGTTCTTGTACATGCATCTAGCACATGGGTGGCCAACCCTTTCAGCAGCCGAGCCAGATTTTAGAAATGAGATTTCCTACCGGGCCATACAGCCAAATTTTTTTTATTATTCAAAGCAAACAAGAAATATATTTTATATTTTTGAAGAAAATATAAAACCGAGAATCAAACATATTTATTAGATTAGAGTTAGGCAATTAAAAACAAAATAATAAAAACTAAACAAAACAATATAAAAAATATTTTTTTAGTGAGACGTCTGATTTTGTTTGGCAGAACAAAGTGCATCAATCGATATCGACTGAGGTTGTAGTCAGAGTTTCCTCTGACCCTTTCCACCCCATTTTTTGATATTTGGACATTCATGTTGGGGTGTAGGGTCAGAGTGCATTCCCTATCAAAAGGTTGGAATTCGCCGACACCGTCTGGTGTAGGCATGGGGTAGCCGATTACGTGCCTGCCCAGCAAACTTAACATATCTTTCATCGAGATATTCCTGATTGAAATCATTAGGAATTCAATATGATTTATTTTCTAAAAAATCGTGAACATAGCATTCGTTATGTCTTTAATCTGCTGATAGACGAGATGCGCTCTGACCCTACACCCCAACATGAATGTCCAAATATAAAAAAATGGGGTAGAAATGGTCAGAGGAAACTCGGACTAATGAGGTTGTTGCTACACGCAAACAGTTTTCCAAATGCACATCAGTGATTCGTGTTCTCACTTGGGATTTGATATGCTTCATCCGACTAAAAAGCTGTTCACACATGTAAGTGTTTCCAAATAGCGAAATCATCGATAGAGCATGTTTGTAAAATGCAGGATATTTCTCCTTGTCCAAATATGTTTTGTAAAACTCTTCCAAAAACAACCTGATGGAATTTCTCCTTTAACTGTGCATCACAACACATTTCACAATGTTCCATTTGTAAAATTTCTGGTAATAAATTCAGGTCTACGGAGAATGGCGTTGCAAATGCAGCAAAAGACACACGATACTTTTTAAAATCTTGAAATCGATTTTCAAATTCAAGGTTCAAGTCGGATATCAACGAAGCGTATTTATCCGCCGCCCCCTGTGTGACGTCTGGTTGCAATAACAATGTAGGAAAGTGAGTGAAGATTTTT
The DNA here is from genome assembly GCA_030141615.1 of Unio pictorum. Classification (NCBI taxonomy): domain Eukaryota; kingdom Metazoa; phylum Mollusca; class Bivalvia; order Unionida; family Unionidae; genus Unio; species Unio pictorum. Next base: position 8,824,383 of record JARLTB010000135.1, read on the forward strand.
GTCCTTAACTGTTGTTCCCAAAGCCCAAGTTTCATTTGGAATGTGGAAATAAGATCATACATGTTATTAGTTAGTTGATCTTTCCCTTGTAGATGAGTATTAACATCATTTTGGTGGCTAACTATATCGACCAGAAACGCAAAGTCGCAAACCCACTCCTTGTCTTCAAACTATAGGATACTTTTTGACTTGCTTGCGAAGAATGATTGTATTTCTTGCTTCAAATTAAACACTCTTTTCAAGATTTTGGCATGGGTTAGCCATCTTACTTCTGCATAAAATGTAACGTCATTATACCCTGAATCCAAAGACTTGAGAAATTCTTGGAACTGACGGTGATTCAACCCCTTCAACTTAATAAAGTTCAGTTTTGATGACCACCTTCATGATATGGTCCATTTTAAGGGATTTGGAACATAAATTCTCCTGATGAATAATGCAATGAAAATTTAGCATCAAAGTATTACCAACTTTGCAGGCCTCATTTTCAATCAATTTTACTAAACCTTTGTGTTTCCCAATAATTGCTGGAGCACCATGTGTTGTTAAGCCCGATAGGTTGTTGAGTTGTAACAAAATGCGATTCAATGTCGATGTAACTGTTCCTAACAAATCTCGTGAGCAAGTAGTGTTCTTAAGATGATACAGTGCCGCTAATTCTTCCGTTTTGTTAAAATGGGCATCAACACCCCTGATAAAAATAGCCACTTGGGCGGTATATGTTATATTTGTGCTTTCATCCAATGCTAGAGCATAAAATATGAACTCGGATACTCGATTTTTCAAATTATCTTCAATATGTTTTCCAATGTCGTCCACATGCCTAGTAAAAGTTTGCCGAGACAGGCATATTTTTGAGAAATCCTTTTTCTTTTCTGGACACAGAATTTCAACGACACTCTCCAAACATTCCTTAACCATTTCACCATCTGAATTTGGCTATGATTTTTTTGCTAGTATCATGGCTACTGCATAACTAGCTTTTACATAGCATGTTGACTCTTGAGCTGCATTAGTAAATATCTGACATTGTGCAGAAAGTTTTCTTTTTAAGTCATTTACTTGGTCTTGTCGAAATTGCCCTTTGTACTTATCAAACTTATTTGCATGCCATTTAATGTTATACTCTTTCAAGACAGAAACAGAATTATTGCATATCAAGCATATGGGCTTTGTTTTAAATTCCACAAAAAAAAATTATAGTCCATCTGTCTTGAATACTTCTCAATTCTTCTGTGACTCTTCTCTTCTTTGGTCCAATGTCTTTACTACTTGACGCCATTGTGGGTCTTCATTTTTAACTAAACAAATAAATAAAATGCCATCAGTAATACATAGCTTTCTGACAAATGATGAGGTGCTTGTGGCGCATTGTAAAAATCTGTAATGCCATAAGTATATCATTTGGACTAATTCATTAGTAAATTAAAAATATAGTATGTAAATAAAGTAAAATACTAAAGAAAGGCCTTGTATTTTTTTGTACTAATAAACTTAAAAGTAGGTACCCAGACAAAAGCCAGTGTTCAGCATGGTTAGTAATTTGGTTAGATACCCATAATTAAACACACACACACACACACAAACACAAAAAAGAGAAATAAATCTACAAAATTAAAGCCAAGCATCATAGATTAATTTTTTTTAAAAAAAGCTGGGTTTGCTTACCTTCACTGCACTTAAAAAAAGTAGACAGGACTCGATATTGTAGACAGGATACTTCGTTATAGCAGCTTGAATTCTTATCAATATGTATTTAAATGTCAATCGCAAAATCTCACGAGGCACGTGATGATAACGCACACAAAGGAAGCGACCACACTCCTGACAGTGTTGCGAGCTTGCCGCAAATTGGCTGGTGCTCAGTGTTGCAACACTGCTGGCGTTCGCACGACGAATCCCACCCCGCATATTGCAATGCACATCCATGCTCACAGCTATCCATGCAAGATCGGCGCGTGTGCTTTTTAAAATCAGCTCAACGTTGTGATTGTTTCTTAACACGAATATAGAAGAAATTGTCACGATAGTTTAATCAATGTACAGTACTGAGATACTTCCATAGATGGGATATGATACGCACTACGCATGATGGAATATTCTTTTGGTGGTTTTATGTATACTAAAAGAAAAAAAAAATTATGCATATGACACAGCTCTGCGGGCCACAAGTTGACACCCAGTGGGCCACACATGGCCCACGGGTTGGCCATCCATGATCTAGCATCTCTGCGTTACCTATCATGGGTAGTTCCACTTGCTGATCCTATCTATGCAAATTACCACAATGAGCTAACCCACTGCATCTTTCAAACAAATCTCACTAGCAATTGTCAGTCAATTCAGTAATATGTTAAATGGAGTGGTTTATAACTGACCTCATTGCCTTAAATTGTTCCCATTTAAACTGCCCTAGAGATAGTTTCATTATACATGCTACATGTAACAGACATATACCAAAAGTGATGTTTTCTAATTTTTGTTTTAGGGATATTTTTTTTTTAAAAAGATTTTTAAAATTTGTATTTTCTTGAAACACGACCATATCAGGGGGTTTGGGACTACAAAATTGTATTTTCAGCATTACACAATCTTCAATCTGATTAAAATTAGATCTCAATTTCTTGTAGGATAGTGGTGATCTGATTCAGATTGTGCCATGTTATAGCAGGTGTGTCGATATCTTGAAAATATATTTAAACATTCAGCATTGCAATCAAAGTTTCGTCAGGCAATGTAAATTTTCTTCGACAAGCCCAATGGGCACGTCACACAAAATACAGGGCAGGCCCAATCTAAAATTTAAAGGGACACATGCATCAGGTTATCAGATTTTTTTAGCACTACTATTAAGATAATTAAGTAAAAAAAAACTTAAATGCAACTGAACAGAGTGAAATAAGACATATGAATAAAATGACTACATTACAAAACCATAAGAAAGGACGATAAGAACTGTTTCGGCTTGTGTGGAAAAGGACTACAACTAAAATTATATTTTTTTTTAGAAATTTGTCAAAAAATGGTAAGATATTTGCAAGAGAATAATTAATGCAGTAATTTGTTTTAAATAATGAGAAAAACTAATTTTATTTTTAGGTAATAATAATACTGAAAAGTAAAATAATATTTGAATTCTTGATGAGCACTGGCAGGGTGCCAGTATGTGAATTCATAAGAAAAAAAAGTATATCTCGAGATCACTGAAATATGGCCTGAATCAGGAGTTTCCCGATATAATTACAGATGACAACTTGGTCTTTCATCAAGGGAACACGAATAAGAACAAAGATCCTGATGTTTCATTCCATAGGTGCTAGTAATGAGAATGCTTTACTGGATATTTCTGTGTATGTTGAGGTAGATAATAATGAAATATTGATATAAAAATGCATGTGTATGAAATGTATATTTATTTTAGAGTGTATTCTTGCAATATAGTGCATACATTTTAAAGTTTGCATTAATATTTACATGATGATAACAATAACAGGAAAATGTTTCATAAATATAATTAAATATAATTTGAAATGATCACTAATTAGCATTCTACTGATCACATGATTAAAAATACTGAACCATCTTTTATCGAAGTTGGATAGTCTAAAGGTGTAGCCAGATGACATTAAAATATATTTAGAATAATCAGTCACCACACCTTTGACATAATTTGTGACAGAAAATAAATATAATCGTAACTTAACTTTATGACAAAATTTGCATAAAAAGAAATACATTGTCATCAAAATTAGGTCAATATTACAATATCTTACACACAATAAGCTAAATATTGTAATATCGATATTAAAATTTGGAAATGGTCGAGTAAATGATGACAGGATCCTTACCTTTTCCATGTTCATGGATTTCATTGCACTCTCCATTGACTTCACAACTCCTGCCATAGAAGTAGTAACCTTCAAAACAGAAAAGTAACTTCTCCATATTGACTGTGCTTAAAATGTAACTTGTAATTACTTAAGTTAAATATTTACTACATGGTTACTAATCAAAACATTGGAGATTTTCCTCACAGATTCATTTTCTGTACAAGTCTTTACATTTACTTGAGACTTGACACACTGACATGATAAACTTAACATGTCACTCTCCCTCATTATAACATGATGTGCCAGTTCATTCTGAATTTGCACAGGTGCGATTATTGGAAAAAGTATAAACAGAAGTCTATAGTAAACATGGATCAATGGTGCATAGTCAATTTGTTATAGACAGCACCTGGAAAGAGTCAAGAGTAATTAGGACTGATGATCTGGCCAAAATTAACAAGCATCATGGAATTATCATGTGTCAGAAAAGAGTTGAATTTAAATTCCACATGTCAAAACTCAATGGTATGTGTCTAATGAGAACACTGTATACATAACCTCAAGTTTGAAACTGAAAGATTTTGTGTGCAAGTAATAATTTTTAAGTTGACTCTTCAATTTTGTGCTCAGACTGGTTCAAGACTGTAGAGTTCATGGTCACAATATCAGGTGAAATGAATGAAATGGTCACCCTTGTCCTCGAAAGTTATCTGTAACACACCAAGACAGCTAAGCACACTTTATCTTGCCACCAAAAGAAGCCTACCCACTCCTCCATATTCTGCACAAAACAGTTAATCCTGCATTAGTAAATTGAAATACAATGAATACACAAAGAAACCTTAAGAAGATGGCTTGAAGCATGATACATTCATGAGTAGGAACAAGGTGAATATGGTCAAATTAATGACCTTGATCAATTAGGTACTTTACTGTGTATTTTGTTTATGGTTTTAATGTATTAGATTTATCCATGGTCTAAATCTTTCTATCATCCAAAATTGTACAATATCCTGGTATCTTCATTCATATTAAATATATGTATATCAATAAAGAGTTTTATAGTATCTTCTAAAATTATGCCCCAAAACACAAAAACAAGAAAAACATATTTTACTTTGTGTCTTTATTTACGTACAAATGAAGAGACTAAAATTTAATTAAATTTATATAAGTTTTCTTGAAAAAGTAATGTAAGGACATCAAAGCTTTATGTATGAGACTTCCAATTTCCAACCATAGAAGTCAAAGACTTTCAAAACAATCAACAAATAATTTAAGCCAATTAATATTTTAATAAAGTATGGTATTTTGTTTATCTGAATATCATCACGTGTCGAAGAACTCGTTTTTCAATAATAAAATATTGACTGTTAACTCCCTTCTCAGTATAATCTCCAATTACTCTGCCCTATTTATGCAGGATTGAGAAACCACTCTGGCTGAAAATTTTATGTCCATCTTACTCCTGTAACATAAAAACTAAACAGAAAATGTTCAATCTGGCAACAATGACTATAGTGTTGCCCCAAAAAAATGGATACATGTACCCATGTATTACCATTTTACTAATGCTGAGAGACAAACCATGGAGTTTTTTTAATTTATTTATTACCTGTTTAGTTGTCACTGCTGTCTGGACTCGAGCTGCCACAGCATCTATCCTAGCACTCATTCTTCTATAGTTTAATGCCTGGTTCTTCTGACGAATGGAATTCTCTGCATGGATCTTAGCACCCTCCATGTTGCCCTTCTGAATGGCCTACAGAGTGTAAAAAATGTTTTAAAAGATAATACATGTATATAAATTTTACCATCATACATTTTTGCTTATGAACCATTTTTTCTTGCTTTCCTATTTGTGAATGTTTGGATAGAGTAACTGAATGCAAGGTATGTTTTAGAGCATAAAAGAATCACTATATTTGTAGTACAGTACATACATATTGTTTTTTCTAATTCATTGTGTCATCATTTGATGCAAGCATCCATCCAGTTCTACCATGATACACTCTACTTAAGTAAGTTTTACAATTTATAAAATGTTTCCATTGCAAGAATGTGTATTATACCACTGCTGTTGCTACTGGCAATTCCAAAAGGCTCTGGATATATATATATATATATACATACATGTATATATATATATATATATATATATATATATATATATATATATATATATATATATATATATATATATATATATATATATATATATATATATATATACTGCAGAATGTGAGGCAAAACTGACTCTTCAAGCTTCCAAGTTTAGCCTGCTGTACTATGATCAACTTCCAAAACTTCTATTTAAAAAAAAGATTTTTTTATACAGACACTAGAAAACCTAAAATTGTGTTTATATAACAAAGATGTCCCAATGCAGTGCCCAAAACTGACCTAAATTAAAATCATAATCAAGGTATCATGGACAGATGGATGGATGGATGGGTGGGCAAACATTGCAGTAGAATTAAAGTGTATAATGTACCTTCTTCAACTTTACTTTCTCCTCTTTCTCTGATTTCTCACACTTCTTGGCATTTCTCTCGAGGTCCTTTGCAGCAAACTTTAGATTAAACAAATGTTCTGTATATAAGTTAAGGGTTATAAAATATATAAAAAGATGAAATGTGAACTAATCCTAACAACCTGTTTTATATCATTCTTTTTTTTTCATGTGCCAGAGATTTTGCTTGGGTTGTGTAACTGTCAGTACTTCTTAAGTTGGTACAATGCCAAATTTTACTGGTACAAATACAAATCGGTAAATCTCATCGATACATGGTCAATCATTTTCATAAAGAAGGGAAAATACTTTGAAAAAAGAAATTGAAAAAGTTTCTGACCTTTACAGGAAATAAAATGATAATGGAAAATGTCACAGATCAACACCATGAGTAGTGTTATCCCATTCCACTTCCATTGCTGACAGTCACCAGCTCAATACACATAAAAATAACAACTTTTGTTCAAAGTTCGCTTATAAAGTAAATAGTTCAAGACATGCACCACACAAAATGTTAACAATTAGTGACTTGGTTTGATTGAAAGCCTTCAACAAGATCTCATGATTTATGGTCACCAATAACTAGAAAGCAGCAACCTAAACCATGAGGGCACCTCAACAAACATGTGGTGGTTATTAAATTGTGTCCAATGAGAAGAAATAAAATTTCCTTCATCAATAATTAGTCACACATAACAGCACCAGACTGATAATCTGATTATATCTCTGATGTCTTAAGGCTTCATTTTTACATCAACTAGACAGGAAGAAAACCCTATTTTCCCTTGCTTGATAAGCTGCAGCAGCAATCAAATACTATGTTTCAATAGTTTGATAATCTTGAGAAGAAAAAAAACAACCCTAAGTGTAAGTTGTCTTTCTTAAAAAACAGTGGAGGCTGAATTATTTGAATTATATATAGATACCATTACACCACCAACATCCATCTAAGAGATCTGCTAACTCTTTTTCTGGTGATATGTTGTTGCTGTAAATCACTGATCTAAGTTGCAGAGATATAGGACCATATTTGCATGAAAAGACTTTGATGTTGAGACTGATATAACTTTCAAGACTTACAGACCATTTTACAAGCATGTCAGAAAATGAATACCACCACTTTCCTTTTTGTCCATTCTAAGGGCAAATTTTATTGATAAGTCACTGACTACCAGTTTAACAGAATCTGTGTGCATTGTATATTTAATAGCAAGCTTAGCTTATATGTAATCATTAGGAACAGTTGTAGACATTAAAAAGAAAGTTGAGTAGAACTGATGCTCACAAAATTCTACATTTCTTCCAAAATTAACTTCTGAAGGAAGTCCACCAAACATTCATGATTGAATTTGGCTAATCCTAAACGTAACTCTCCAATTATGCCTACTCAACTTTCAACTGGTCTTACAACCTGGATAAATTATTTGTCAGGAAAGAAATGCAATTAAATGTTTAAAGGTTTGATGTTTCACAGCCTTAAATAAATGTTCATGGTGTCATGTTAAAGTAGTTAAATGAAGTAGAGTTAGAAATTATAAATCAATGAATGAAATATACAAGTTTTATGCATAAGTTATATCATTGATGTCTTACGTTTCTAAAATCGGAAAGGGGCTACAAGCCGACGTGGCGTAAGCTAAAACAATATCCGAGATTAACATCGACAGTGGTATCGGGTAGATATCTGTCACTACCAAGAGATTTGAAAAGAAAGAACTTCTTTAGAAATTATTCAGTTCCAAAAATTAGTGTACTCCTCAGTAAAAAAAAATACGAGGGTTACAATATAATCAGACATTCTTATTTACAGAAGACTATGTACGGTTCACCCCTAGTCCTACATGTAAGACCTGACGCTGATATTTATGTTTTGGGCATAGCACCTAAACAAAATCAGCATGTGCTATGTCTTACATGTAGGACTAGGTTCACCCCCTACCCCACCCCCTCTAGTGTCCAGGAATCTAAGATGCTGTAATACATATTGATAAAGGATACTGTCCATTCTTCTCGGTTTCACTCAGACGACTTTCAGAACTTGGACCTTTGATTCCTCTTTCTCTTACTCCTGATATGTCACTGACTAAAGAACAATCTACAACTCTAACGGTATGACTCTTCCTCAAGTGACTGTTGTTATTTTACATTAATGATGTCATGTGTGCAAAGCGTCATCGATCTTTGAGTAAACTTCCTAGTCACGTGTTTTGAAATGGCGACTTGCACAGACAACGTGGGTCGCCCTGACAAAGTGAAATCTAAGAAAAGACGTATATCAGGGCCCAAATCGCAAGACGACGATACAAATTCAAGTCCAAAGAAAACAAAATTAGAGAATGCTTTTACAGAAATTGAATTTAAAGTTATGTTGAAGGACCCAACCACTACTTTTACAGGTGCTATGTTTGTCGGATATTTAGTATCATACTGTAACGTACTTTCGTACTACAGTGTTTGTGGGAAAAGGAAAGTGGGTAGATGTGTAAATGATAGTGCGGATTTGAGAATTCCACAAAAAAATATGAGATCGTTTGAAACTATTAGAGTTTTGAATCTATTATGTGATTCATTGATGGGTGTTACGAAACATACAAATCAACCCAAACTCAACTGAAATTCACACCAAAACGTAGGGTCTACCGTCTCGTCTGTAAATTGAAAACGCACTCCCCTCCCTCGAATTTTCTTCTTTAAAACTTCGCGTTCTTGTATCAGATTCATCAATAATAAATACACATGCAATTTACTAGTATTATATCTTTAGACTGTAATCTCCACTCATAAATAACAAATCTCTCCATCGCCTGGCCACATACTACACGATGAGAAATGGAGAGATTTGTCATGTATATATTAATTGAGTGGAGATTACAGTCCTGTAATGATGCCCTATAAAATATATAAATGACCAAAAGCAAATGTAGCAAATATTTTATGTCATACAAAAGTTGTTTCTGTCTGTCTGTGTAGTCAAACTATTTACTATCCAATGTACACGAAACACACACAAAGTCCAGATCAATCTTTCCCCACATTTTCAATTCATTGTCCGAGATTTCTTGACAGTTTCTATCATATCAGTTCTTACATTTGAACAGTTTGATTTGCATCCACCACATGGAAACCTGGCTATGCATTTTGTTATACTGATATCTGCCATGATTCACTTAAAAAATCACAAATGAAAACATAAGATGTGCAGTATTCAAGCTATGTTTCAAAACTAGTGATGAGCTCATGAAATATTAAGATTATATACCTTGCATTTAGTTGCTTGTAATTAACAGTAATGTTTTGTTTAGACTCATTAAGTATATTAATGATGAATAATACAAAAACTGAAACTCACAATTTCCAAAGAAAAAATGCTGGCAATTGTCAGTACTCAGTATGCTATGAAAAACAAATCAAGGCTGGTTTTAGCTGGTTGATAGTGAACAAATATGAATTTTAAATTAATTGAGTAACTGAGAACTGAGGATAGTTGCATATCAAACTTTGAAGACTTGCAATGACCATGCATGTGAAAATAATTTAAAAATTAGTAATTTAAAGTTTTTTGTTACAACTTACAGTCAGTAATTTGATATTTTATATAAGATATGTTAGTTTCACAACTTCTTGGGGTCTCCATACAACATTTATATCACTTACCAGGAGAATATGAAGAGTCTCTTAGTTATTTTGGTACTAGACTAGTATGCTTTATTGGACATTGCGAGCATCATTTAGTATAGTGTATTTGCTGAATTCAAGGATTGGAGAGGGGTGATAAATAAACAAGTATGGCAACTTTAACTGGAAAGTAAATGATTGTATTTCATTACAATTTGTTTCTTCAGTAAAGTAGGAATCACTTTTCTTTTCTTGCACTCATAAATCAGATGTGTTCCATGAATAGTGTTTTGTATTAGAGTTTTCTCAGACCTGTTTCGATTTGGACAGTAATGTTGGCTGGGAAAGTCAAAGCTCATCCCTTTTTTTAAAAAGTTTTAATTCACTGAAATTATGCCCTGGCTCAAATGCCTTTACTCTCAATTCCATATGACTGTTCCAGTGGCTAAGTGGTTAGAGTGTCCGACACAGAAGCGGGAGGTAGTGGGTTAAACTGCCTCACTGCATACATCGTTGTAGCGAAGATGACTGAAAAATTGTTCAAACTACGTTAAAAATCCAAATCACAAACCAATTCCATATGCCCGAGAGGGCTCTTTTTTTTTTAAATTGTCACACAAACATTACAACTGCTATACTTAAGATTTTGAAATGAAATAAACAAAAACATTTTAAACTGACTTGTGTTTATTCAGATCTCAAAATATTTTGTGTAAAGCAATGTCCTCATTCATTTGATGAGTGGTGTTTTTGTTCATTAGCGTCAGAAGCATGTCCTGTTTTATTATTCATTAAACTATAGTTGGAAACATCTTAGCAAGTAAACAAGATAAACAAATCAAAATACTTATTCAAGTGTTCTGCCAAAATCAGTTTATTGGTAGGTCTTTCATTTTTAACTCACCAGTTCCATGGGGTGATCTATTTTTTAATCAGACTCAAAAGCCATCATGGACCACATTTGATCCCTTTACTGCTTGGAATACCAAAAAAGTTATCCCAAAATGGGCATAAACTCTCCAGATTACAACAATAAGGTAATTAATAACAGTAGAAAACATTCATTAGCCTTAATCAAAGACTCAAAAGCCATCATTAATTACTTTACTGGTTTGAACATTGTTGTTGTTGTAGGGTTTAACACCATTTTTCAGCTATACATGGTGGCCAGTATTATTGGTGGAGGAAGAACCCAGGAGAACCACGAACCCACGAGAAGCTACTGGCAAGCTTTCTCACATAACTACATTAGCCTGATCTTAGACTACGCAGAGATGAGATGGCAGTGATACGTAATGGACAGCGCTTTAGACTATTGGCCACTCTGAGCACCCTTTAACATTGTAAAAAAAAGAACCTGCATTGGGCCTAAACTCACCAGATTACAACAGTAATGTAATTAAACTCAGTCTTGCATCATAGCACCTATTGCAATGACTGCTGGAACAATTTATTTATTAAAACTATTAATTTTCATAAGTGTAGATTTCAACTATTAAATAATTATGGTAGACATCCTTATAAACTATTTTTAATACCACCAGAAAATAACATGATAAAGCCAATTGAGCACAAATTAAATGTAACTCTGGCAATCTGTCCCTCATTCATAGGTCACATGCCTTGCTTTGTCAACACAGCTTTCAGTAGAAGTACATTAAATAGATAATCTTCATAATGTTAAGTGTAATTAAATGTTGTTAATTTACTACTTTATCTTTCAATAAATTGACAATAAACATTTTACGTTTCATCTGCATGTCGATCAGAGTTTTCTCATGCAAATTAGATTTGCTTTTTCAACATGCGTAATTTGAGCTTCATTTAGAATACAGGAAGAGCCCAATCGGAAATCATAAGTGCCCCAGGCATCAGGCTGTCAGGTTTTTTAGCACTGTATATTGGTCATTGAAAGTTATTTATTCTTAAGCTTTGAAGAAAGAGAAATTTCTAACAATGATTTTAAAGTATAATAAATATTCACCCTGCTGAGTTCAAACCAACTTGTTCACATGTCTGTCAGAATTTGAATTATAACTTAATGGCAGCAATACTATTACAAATCTATGCTCTTAAAATAAGTAACAGAAAAGAATGAAAAACAACAAGCTTTGTAAAATTTAACAAATAATTTTTTTGCCTAGAATTCTGAGTGCAAATGAAAATTGTGAATTAAATCCCCAAATCATCCAAGAATTACAGACACAAATCATAATAATAAAAAGTCCTGAAAAAAACTCAGTACAAGTCCCAAATAAATCCAAAATCTAACTGTAGTGACATGTCTGTTATAGCTTATAGAGTGTTGATGTGTCAAGTCTTTTGTAGAATCACTGTAATTTAATTTTAATGATAAATACATCCAAGAATTGTATAAATCACAATTGGATTTCCAGAGAAAATGATCACACAACATACAATTTGATGCTGCTGAAACTTAATGCCAGTACTCACAATTTACAAGATTTTATAGTTCCCTACTTGACCTCAGGTCACAATTAGCATTTTCTAAGAAAAATAAAATAATACCTTATGGAAAATAACCGTCTAGAATGATCCTTATGTTTACAGAACAATAACATGGATCATGTATAATTAAAAAAACATTGTCCAAGATAAATATATTTACTTCCTCTATTAATATTGATCCTGATATTAGGCCTATACACAGGGAATAATTTAGTTATGTATAAGTTGTTTACACAAAGTGAGATTAAAAAAGTCAGGTCAAGCAGAAATGAACTCAGTTTTGAAAAGGTCAAGTCCAGCATACAATGTTACATTACAATAAAAACTAAATAAAACAAACAAATTAAATATACATAACAATACTTGCCCATTTTCACCATGCATTCCATGTTGTAATTGAGTTGCCTATTGGGATTGTAACAGAAAGGTGGCATTTTCATTTTGAAGGTCATAATGACACTGGTAAATTATTAATATTCAGTGCCCAGCCATGGCTCCATTTGTAGGACTCTCCTCATTATTAAGATCATCTTATCAATCATATTGAAAACTGTAAACTTCATGTACAAGGTGAATGGGGAATAGTTTATGTTATTATGTTGCTAATTATTATCACTCATCTCTCATGTGCTGTCACATGCTTGCACTGACATGGTAATGCATTATAGGCTAAATATATAGATTATGTGTGTGATAGATTATGTTATGGTTTGATACTTAAGTTAAGCTAGGGAATTAATGACTTATCAAGGTTTCTAATACAGTGTTTTTACTGTAAACGAATAGAGATTATTACAATGTATTTGATCTGTAGTTAAAAGATTCTCTGGCTACTGATTCTTTAAAAAAAAAAGTCTACAGTACTATAAATAAACTAATTATGAAATTTGAATTTAGTGGTTTTACTGATATATAACACAACTATGACTTCTAATCTGTTTTCAACTTTGAGCATCAGTAGGGGATTTTTCAGGAAACTAAACTTCTCAAACACTTTTGAATAACAGGTCCTACAAATGATGAAATACACTTAGTACATATATAAGTATAGCAGACAGAGGTCTCAATAGTAGAGGTGTATGCCACAAATATTAAGAATTGAACATGCAGGATTTTTTTAAATAAAAATTGTTTTAATTCATGTTAATTGACAATCTCGCTACAGCATGTGAATGATGGTTCTTTATTTCTTCAGTGTGTGTTGTGATTAATTAGGTTGCTAATAATTGATTTACATAAAATTATTTTAAAATTTTACCCTAGACTGCCTCTGATCATATGCAAAATATGTCATGTCTTTATAGTGCTGTCAGTTTATCTCTTGTACTGCAGTCATTTCATTATAGCAATTTCTCATTACTTATGTCAATTATTTTCCTTTGAAGCTTTGGAAAAATTTATCACGGAAGCAGAAAAATATCCCGATCAAGTGAAGTATGATTTGGTAGCAGGGTATTGCAGATCATCTGGAGAATGTGCCGAGATTTTTCACCTCTTGGAAGCAGGGAACAGAAAGCAATCAGAGGTAATGTTCTTTGATATGTAAGTGTGATTTGTCTAGGCTCTGTTACCCAGGCCCTTCAGATTGTAGAATAATAGATTCTTCCAATTTTCTAATACAATTAATCTTATACTGTAGAACCCTGTTATAACACACCGCAAGTTAACGCAAATTAGGACATAATGCAATCATGGTGTGGCTCATGAAAATTTGTATATTCATTCACACTTGAAGAAAAAAATTCTTTCAAAGTACATAAAATAGAGTGTAAAGAATTTATTATCATTTTGGGGAATATGTCGCCTATGGGAAGAGATCTCGTATAAATTCGAATATAATATGATTGTGGCAGAAAACTACTAGGAGTCCTCTGTACACATATAATAGTTGGGTGGCAATTTTGAAAGACTTGCCAGTCCTGCTTTTGCCACCGTCTAAGTGAGGAAAGTGTGTTGATCAATTAGCTGCACTGATATTTACAATCATGATATTATTCAGTGGCTGAAATACACACTGATGTTCATGTTGTCATTATAAGAATGCATCAAAAGAAATGATACATTAGCTTGGCAGCAAGTTCAAAAACTTTGTCTGCTGGGTGTGAAAATGTGCTGATATTTACAGGGAGTATATTTAGAGGCAGAAAAACCCAAATATATATGTGTGATCATTTATAAGAGTACATCAGATAGTAAACAACTTTAGCTATCATTATTGTGTTCATTTCCTCGCATAGATGAATAAGTAGTGCACATGACCCCAGAATAAAGACAGGTCGAGACAGACAATATGCCATTCCCAATTTGGATACGTATTTAAGGGTTAAATGGCAGTTGATGAAGATTGTAATGAGATTCAGGAAAGTGTTAAAGATACTATGACTAATAGTTTGTATGGAACAGTACCCAAGTGTAAGAAAGTGTTTCATGTCTGGCTTAGTTTTGGGAGTAAAAACTTTGCGTGGATTAACAAAATTCATTCAGACTCAGATGGACAAACAAGAGCTATATATGTCAGTGTTATAAAGAATATAGAAATTATACTCTGGCAACAAATTGTTCTTCTAATATGTGAAGTTTTCTGGGAGCAGACTGCAATATTTGCTGGTGGGACTCCTATTTGTACCAAAACTGGTGTCCTGGTCTCCTAGTTTTAAAATCCTACTGAGACCTCTGTTTTGTCTGTTGACTGCACATTTTTTTTTTCTCTTAAAATTGCTGATTTATACTAGTGTAATATAGTTTTGGAAGTTGAATAAAGGAAGTAGAGATCACATTTAAAAATAACATATTCAAGTTTTAGTTTGCTTTCATATAAGCAACCTGAAACCTTTTTCTACACAGCTATGGTAATCATGCTAATTATTATTGAGTAAAAGGCACTTACACATAAAATATCTAATTGTTGCCAGAATTCACTCTTAATCCAAGACAATTTCAGGGTTCTAACAATTAACATGCAATGATAGCAGTCAGAAAGAAGAAAAAAAGACAAATCTGCCATTGTGTGGACAATTATGATTTTGTTTGTCAAAAGACAAATCTGCCACAGTGTGGAAAATTATGATTTATCAAAAGACAAAACTAAAATAGATCATTGATAATTGTAGTCGATCAATATTTAGAATTTTATTCTTTATTATTACCTTTCTTTGATGAACATGTAAGTTAAGTGAACATATGCTGGTTATGTGCCTTGTACAATTAAATGTGTACCATTTGATAAAGATTACCTCAATTTTGTAGGATTGCAGATATGATTAAAAAAGATTAACTTGTGACTGCTTGGATCAACATAAATGAAACATGTATGCCTAGCTGAAATGTAATTTGGTAGAAACAATCAATAATGCATACTCTGCATCTAATATTTGTGTGAATAAACAAGGTTATTTGAGATGCTAAGCATGCTTTGCACTGTGTAAATACTGTACATTATAGTACAGCCTAGTCTCATGGGTAAAAGCAAAACTGCCAGTGAATTATGAAGTCTTTATTTACCATTATTTAATTTCATGTTATTGTAATCAGAAAATGGCACATGCTGAATAATAAGTCATAGTAGCAGAATATTGATATGGTCACTGCTGTGTGACCTGTGTCAATCTTACCAGTTGTGTTTTGAGATTTCTCATGTCTGCAAGTTTTGGGACACCCAAAAGTTTGTATTTTTTTAACATGCATATAAGTTTTGAAACATAAAAAAAATTATGTTTTTGTTTCCTAAGATGTACAGCCATCATGGTAGTAAACAAAAAAATCTTTAAAAGTATTCTTTTAGTTTATATCTCTGCTTGCAGGTATGCCAACTTCCCCTATTTCAGACTTTTATATTTTCCTAATTATTTGGCTTATATACAAGTATAGACTGTATCTAAACATCATTTTTATCATTATCCCATTTGTCGACAGCTGACTACCAGTAGTCATAAAAGGCAATATATGCCCATGATACCCAAAAGTAATGTGCTCTCAGATTTTAGAAGCCAGAATTTGGAATCAAGACTTTCAGTATAAGAAAATACCATTTCTAAATCTATATGGTAAATTCTGTTTACTAAATCTGTTTCAGCTTCAGATAATTTTCAGCTGCCTGGAGCACATTCTTGTCCGAATCACAGAGGACCTATCAGCGTACAAATTGGTCGGACAGAACATTGTCAAGAGAATTCTGGACTCTCATATGAAAAATGTTTACTTTTGTCTGTCAATGAGTAACAAGTCAGCACAGATAAAGGCAACGCTAGAGCTGTTGACAGCAATGATCATGTTAGGGCCAAGCTCGGCAAGAACTGTAGCATTACAGTTTGATTTCAAGAACTCAAAGTTGGGACCTCTCTTCAGTCGCAGGGACATGAAGGTACGTTTCAAAACTTCAGTTTCAAACGGTATGCACCAAAATATTTCTTAAGTTACTTATTCACATCCATAATATTTTTCTAATTTAGAGAATCTTCACCAATTTCGACATTTACAATCTTTTAAACTGGTTCCCAACCCTAAATTGTTTAGATTTAATTTGAAATGTGTGACTATCCAAGGTTTTCACAAAATATTTGCAAAGTCATGCATATGTACCTTATATACTTCCATATGAGTTGAGTCCAAATTAAAAATGTACAGATCTGGATCTGCTGTCACAACATGTGGGGTATATGCCATTTGGATAGGAATGACCAGAAGAACAAAGAATATAGGTTCTATGGCACATTTGTGTAAAGTTACCGTAAATATTAGTAATTATTATCAGTATATATATCGCATTTTCGTGACCACTTTCCAAGATCTATTTAATCTATTCATCAGTTGTAATTTTGTCAAATTGTCACCATTATCAACGTGCCTTGTACAGTTGGGTTCTAACAGGGTTCGTATGGTCTTTGAAGGTCTTTGAGAGTTTGGGAAAAATGAGGTAGCATTTTCAAGGCCTTGAAAGTTTGGGAAAATCAAACATTTTACCCCGAGGTCTTTAAAAGTCTTTGAAAATTGAAATAAACCCTCCAAAAATTAATTTCTTTCCAGAATCACAAATAAAATTATCCGAGGTTGTTAGATTCAGATGTAATCTAGTTATCCTGGTTTCTTTCTTTTGATGACCGTTCAGTTTATTGCCGCCGCATTAACAAAAGAGGCTTTATTTTGTTTGGCCATACAAAGTATGCCTCAGCGGCAACTTCAATCACACATGCACTCTTCATCAAAGCAAGACGGTGCCGCTACACACTTCATCAAAGGATGTCACCAATAAAATTGCCCAAGGTCGTTAGCTTCGGATATAGCTGGTTTTCCTGGCTTCTTTCGTTTGATGAATAGTTCAATTTGATTGGACGAGTTCATCAGTTTTAGCCAATCAAAATGTTAATTACGATAACTCTACGTAGAAAGTTCACGAAAGTTACACGCTCGAGATTTATAAATTTGTTCATTCGATTTACATCTTCAAGTTCAATGTTTAAAAATGCCAGGTCTTTGGTCTTTCAACGATATCTGGCTTGAACAAGAGAAATACAAGGAATGGCTGCAATGAATTTTTACTTTTTTTTTATTGGGGGAGGGGCATCTGTCTGGTGCCTCCCCCTCCCCCCCCCCAAAAAGGAATGGCTGCAAAAGGATAAATTATGTAAACGATAGACGTTTTGTACATGGTGTAAAAAGACGAGCACTTGGCTTCAATTGGAGAAGGAGTCCATGCAAATTAGTAACTACATACTGTTGATTTAGTGGAACGAAGATGCAGAAGTATAAGCTATTGGTAATTTTGGGCAAAATAATGTTAACTCATTACTCTTCGGGTATAAAATAAGATATTGTTTAATGTGATGATTTGGGAGATATGACAAAAGAGGGCCCGTTTAAATTTACTTATACGGTCGGTTTATTTAACACGTTTGAGGGGGAAAATAATCATTTTCGAAAATTTTGTTCTACATAATAATGTTCCTTGGTTTAATATAAAAACATAAATTATAATAAATTCAATTCACGGATATACAGTTTGAAAGTGCGCATGCGTACACTATAGTAGAGTTAAGCAAGAGTTCTTGTTCTTGAATTGTGAGTATATAAAAAGAACGTGTGCTGTGAAGCTTTAACTGTAAGAAGTCAAATCATTTGATTAGGTAGATAAATAAAAGAATTAAGAAAACATTTCCAGTTGACGGAATATCCCCGTTTCTCATTGCCGACCCTCGACGTTTTCCCCAATGGTATTAAAAAAAAAAAATTAAAATCACGTTGCCGAAATTGATTTATGTATCTATAGTCTGATTATACATCCCCGTTTGTTTGTACCCCTATCGATTTCAATAACAAAAATAATTAAATGATAAAAAGTGCACAGAACTAAGGCAACTGAATCATTGATTTATAATTTCTAACCTGAATGTGACCAGAATGGCACTAATACTGCCATCTCCTGCACATTTCATGATTAACGGACTTTCCAAAGAAACAAACGGGTTGGTATAATTAGACTATAATTGAGCCCGTTTTGCCCAGTACTTTGAAGTGCTTGAAATATTACTAGATTTATAGATAATGTTTCTTTTTATTAAAAAAAAATGGAGAAAAAAACACGTCCAATCTTGATGAAGTGTTTTATTCTGTCCTTTCCAAAAGAAAAGAATATGTCGAACTTTGGTGTGGACTCCAGAAAATGTTGTTGTCACACGGGCAGGCAACAGTGGAGAGATGATTTTCTATCAACAAACAGGTATCTGTTGAGATCCTCAGCAGAGAAAGCCTCAGAGCTCAAGGGCTAATCATTGACACAATGAGGAAAGCAGGTGGACCTTTGGAAATCATCATTAGCAATGAAATGATGACACATGGCTCCTTTGCAAGACATAAGTACCATGCTTATCTGGATAAGAGAAAGCAGAGAAGGATGAGAAAATCCAAAAAGGAAAGAAACGGGAGTTAGCCTTGGATGAAGTGGAAGAACTTAAAGCCAGAAAACTGCCTCTTGAAGCTAACATTGCCAGCCTACATGCTTCCTCTGTACAGAAAGCAGAGGAGGCAGAGTTAAAAGGACCCATTGTGCATGTCACAGAGTCAAATGCTCTTAGGAGAAAAGCAGAGGAAGAGATGACAGTGGTAGCGTCTCTTTCCAAAATGATAAAGGGAAAAGAAAGCAAATATAATAATGCATTTAAAGCAATGCTGATGTCTGTTAAGAGAACAACTTATTTTGTATTACATCTGACACGTATGTTACATATTTCTGAAAGAACAACGAATGTTAACCTATCTTCCAGATAATTATATTACAATTTTAGGAAATTAATTATAGTTTGACTTTAATCAGTAATCAATATTGTAGTATTTGGCATTCGTTTTTTTCATATAACCTGTATACACAATATTAACAAAAATAGGTCTTGGAAATCTCTGTTTGTGGTCTTTGAAAGTTTGGGAAAAGTCTTTGAATTTATCATCCATAGTTCAGTATGAACCCTGTCTAATATATGCTAAAAATTGTAAAGGTCTTAGCATGCTTGTACCATTTGGCTATGTATGTACCATTTGACTATGTATGTACCATTTGGTTATGTATGTACCATTTGACTGTATGTAACATTTGACCATATATGTGCCATTTGAATATTTATGTACCATTTGACTATGTATGTACCATTTGACAATGTGTGTGTACCATTTGACTATGTATGTACCATTTGACTATGTATGTACCATTTGACTGTATCATTTGATTGTGTATGTACCATTTGACTATATATGTGCCATTTGACCATATATGTACCATTTAGCTTTTTGTGTGCCATTTTGTTTGCCACCCAATATGGTTTTCATATATACATCTTTTGTTGTCAGCATTCATTGTCAGCCATACAATTACTTTGAGCTCCAATGTTTATCTGTCCCAGTGTTGGGCTAATGAGGTGAAAAGTAACCAGAAAGATGACAGAATCAGAGCTAAAATAATATTTGCTTTTCTGTTTTTTAGGACAGCCAAGATGTTAGATCATGCTTGATCCATTTCATTGTGGCATTGCTACTGGTAGGAGACAATGATGTCATCCGTCTTCTTGTGGATCAGAAAGGTTTGTAATTAGCTATCATAGTTAGCAGAATAAACGTATCAGTATTTCAGGATGTTGCATTTGTCTAAATTTGACAAGATGTACTTGTTACATACTGTGATTTTATTATATTATGCAGCTGATTATAACAAACAGTTCATCAGGACCTGGAATTATTTGTTACAGTAAGGGACAAGTGACTGTCCTGGAATCATTTGTTACAGTCAGAGACAAGTGACTATCCTGGAATTATTTGTTACAGTCAGAGACAAGTGAATGTCTTGAAATCATTTGTTACAGTCAGAGACAAGTGAATGTCCTGAAATAATTTGTTACAGTGAGGGACAAGTAAATATTCTAGTATCATTTGTTTGGAAACACTAGTTTCCAATAAACATCTGATTACTCTGTAATCGACTGGTTAGAACATGACATTTTCTATAAACATTTGATTACCTTTCACTCAGCTTCTCAAGATACCTTGTTTCTTCTTAGAATATATTACCTAATCATAATAGCTCAGGAGTACTGCCATTGCCTTACTAATCCAGCCCATTCAGCTATGGGTGCTAAATGCTGTCTGGCCACATGTGCAGAAGTCAGACATAGTGATCTCCCATCATTATCCAAATTCCATGTGTCCCACAGTTACTACTTTTACCTGAGAGACCTTGCAAACCATCTTCAAGAATTGCAGAAGATATTCAGCATTAAGGAAAGTCAGAGGAGTTTTCATCAACATTAAGGAAAGTCGGAGTTTTCATCAACATTAAGGAAAGTCAGAGGAGTTTTCATTTCTCATTGAATTATACTCATCTATATTTCCAACTTTGTTTTTTGTTTGGTTCTTTCTTTCACAAGTTTAAGTCTTCCTATCTAATGAAATACTAGCTTGTCATAAACATTGTTATGTTCCTCCATGAGTTGCTAGGTGAAAATTTGACCGGGGAGGGGGGGCATTTGTAATCTGATTGATAGTGCT
Organism: Unio pictorum; assembly: GCA_030141615.1. Taxonomy (NCBI): domain Eukaryota; kingdom Metazoa; phylum Mollusca; class Bivalvia; order Unionida; family Unionidae; genus Unio; species Unio pictorum. The sequence continues at coordinate 8,845,833 of JARLTB010000135.1, forward strand.
ACTATATTTTGCAGGTCATGTTTGTGCTTTAGGAAATGCTGAGTTGAAGTGGTCGTCACTATATACTTTCTGATTCAGTTGAATATAGTGAGACATATGTTTTCTGTAGATAATTATTAGTTGTAGTGACCACTTCGTTGTTATCAAACTCAACAACGTGTACTGCCCAGTAACGTCCACTCCTTGCGTTCATTAATCAGGATGTATGACTAGCTACACATGTATAAAATTATCTGTTCTAAAACTTTGTTACAGATATAGACCATGGTCAGGACTGAGTGAAAATAATGTAAACAATAGAAAGGCATGGATGACACTTAATACATACCTAACATATGTTGATCGTTACTTGGGACATGCATGCCGCCAGTATGCACTGTTTGGACTCAGTGTGATTCAGTACTGAACAGAAGTTATTATCCAGAGTTTCATTATCCAGAGTTTCATTATCCAGAGTTTCATTATCCAGAGTTTCATTATCCAGAGTTTCATTATCCTTCTCTATCAAAGGCAAGAAATCAACATATATTAGTTTAAAAAGACCATTTGGCAACCACCTGGGAAGTTATGGAACCAAAATATGCAGAATTTTTATACTGCTTATGAAATTTTAGAACCAGAATAGCAAGTAGAAACAAGAAAAGTCTATTGTTTACAATAATTTTTACATTTTGTGTTGTAGAATTCCTGTCCAGCTTATTTAAAGGCATAACCTTTGACAGAGTGCCTGTGATTCAGTTGCTGCTGTCGTCCATGTTAGAGAAGGTATATATCTTTATTATTCCTGCCTGTAAGAAGCATCGGGATATTATCCTTGTGTCCATTTGTCCATCCCATAATCACGTGACCACAAGAAGTCTTACTTTTTTTTTGCCGTGAAACTTGGTATGTTCATCATCTGAAAATAAAGACAATGACCGATGATTTTGCTCCCATTGCTCTTTGTGTGTACAGTATATGTATGTGTCTACAGTATATGTATGTGTACAGTATATATATGTATCTACAGTATATGTATGTGTCTACAGTATATGTATGTGCCTACAGTATATGTATGTATCTACAGTATATGTACATGTCTAAAGTATATGTATGTTTGTACAGTATATGTATATGTCTACAGTATATGTATGTGTCTACAGTATATATATGTATCTACAGTATATGTAGGTGTCTACAGTATATGTATGTGTCTACAGTATATGTATGTGTGTACAGTATATGTGTGTGTCTACAGTATATTTATGTGTCTACAGTATATGTATGTGTCTATTGTGTATGTATGTGTGTACAGTATATTTATGTGTCTACAGCATATGTATGTGTCTACAGTATATGTATGTGTCTACAGTATATGTATGTGTCTACAGTATATGTATGTTTGTACAGTATATGTATGTGTCTACAGTATATGTATGTGTCTACAGTATATGTATGTGTCTACAGTATATGTATGTGTCTACAGTATATGTCTGTGTGTACAGTATATGTGTCTACAGTATATGTATATGTCTACAGCATATGTATGTGTGTACAGTATATGTATGTTTGTACATATTATTGCCAGGTTCTAACGATGCTTATTTTGACCAATCATTTTATTCTTGTAATTTGATTATGAATCATGGACATTTTTTCAACTTACAGTGGGTGCAACTAGTCTCATGCTTGTTTTTTTTTTTTTAATGACAACAGTACTTGGCTAGTCTCATTGTTGTTGTTTTTTTAATGACAACAGTACTTGGCTAGTCTCATTGTTGTTTTTTTTAATCATAACAGTACTTGGCTAGTCTCATTGTTGTTTTTTTTTTAATGACAACTGTACTTGGCTATTCTCATTTTTTTTTTTAATGACAACAGTACTTGGCTAGTCTCGTTTTTTTTATGACAACAGTACTTGGCTAGTCTCATTGTTGTTTTATATGGATGCAATACTCGACTAGTTTTGTTGTTTGTTTTTTGTTAGGTAGTACTCAGCTAGTCTCATCATTTGGGGTTTATTTTAATGAGAGAGTACTTGTCTCTTGGTTGTTTTAGAAAGGAGACAGTATTGTAGACTCTTTTCCATTTTTATGGCATATGATGCAGGAAATTTGGGGCATCATCTGTTTTTCTTCTTTTATTTCTCTTAATTTGCAGTTTTTAATAGTAGCTGTATTTCGTTTAAGGAAATTGCAAGTTTCATTAGGTATAAATAGAACAAATTAAAGATGTGTTGTTGAACTGTCCTATATAATCCTTATGTTAAGCATGAACACAATATATTGAATAAGTTATAATTAACTTTCTTTAAAAACAAAAAAAAAAGATGTCCACCTTGGTTGCAGGAAGTAACGGTTTTGATTCCCGGCCAAGTCATACCAAAGACTTATAAAAATGGTACTAACAGCTGCCTTGCTTAGCACTGAGCATAATACTGTTTGGCCTGGTGTCAGGATAATGTGTCTGGGTGGGTCATCATGCCACATGTCTTTGGCATGTTATCCCAGGGCTAGACAGTGCTATAAAGTGCCACACTGCAGACATCATACCAATATGATTGATCATTTTTTAAAGCTATGTTAAAAATTCAAATCACACTCTTGGAAACAAAGAAAAGAAAGAAACTAGTAAACTTACAGCGTAACTTGTTTTTAAGATTGTACATCATGTGCTCTCTTTCTAAGATTGTCAGAAATCCAGGAATCAGCAAGACAGCCAAAGTGAGGCTGTTTAGTGAGACAGCACTAAAACAGATGGGTCAGCTATATGTTTGGAGTGGCCCATCCAGGTGGAAGGAAAATACCAAGGATACCAGCAAGGTCCCGGATCTTTTGCAGGTATAATTTATAAGGGCAACACATTTTTTTTACTTTTTGCACATAATAAAGGACTGTAATTCATAGTTGTAGAACATGAAATCGTTACTATTTATCAGTTGAAAGAAAAGTATTTGTAAGGAAAAGAAATATTATGACCGTATTGTCTTTTAAATCATATATATATATATATATATATATATATATATATATATATATATATATATATATATATATCTGTGGGTTTCCAGCCATGGCCTACAGATCCCTTCATGCTTTTTTTTTGTTTCAAATGCAACAAATCTGATGTCTGTTCTGCCTGGTATAAGTTACTGGAAACACACAAGAAACATACAATCAGCGTACAAAAAGGTTTAAATCAACCTGATATTTAGGTTGGCCTGACAGTTTTGCTACAGTTTAGTTTTGTGAATGAAAATTGGCTGATTTGCATGTTATCTTTATGCCATTATATAATAACAGATTTGCATTTAGAAATGTATTCTAAGGAAATTAAATGGTACTAGCTACTACCTCACTTGGCACTCAGCATCAAGAGGTTAGTGTTAGGACTGGTCGACCTGGTGTTAGAATAATATGACTTGGTGGGACATTATGTTTAATGTCTGTGGCATCATGCCACAGTGCTAGACATCACTATATACTGCCAAACTGCAGACATCATAGCGATATGACTGAAAATTTGTTAAAGCTACATTATAAATCTAAATCACACACTAAGGAAATCACGTTATTGGTAATTTTGTTTTAGTTCATGAACACATTAGACTAATGATTCTGTTTTGTGAGTTTTAAAGTAGTAAAAGTCAAGGAAATGATTTTTAATCTTTCCATAACCTTGGCCTGCAACATTAGCTGTTTTTTTTATGTAAACATGAGAGCTGTTTATAATCAGGAGGAAGAATCGATGGAAAATCCTGAGAGAGCAGAAGTAGCTTCAGCTGTGCACAGCATCTTCATGGAACTCTGCTGTTCTTTCAAGCATGGCATCATCTTTCAAGACAGAAGCTTTGGAACTGCAGGAAGGTATGTCAGTAAAAGAGAAGCTTAACTTGGTAGAAAATCTGAGATACATATTTAGATTTTAGATAATATGGAACTTATTTATAACAATTCCAAAATGCTGATTCCTTGGTATTTGTGATGACTGCAGTGTTAACACAAGCAAACATTTTTGTACAAGCCCATCATTTTGAAGAAAAAAAGCAAGACATAAAATCCTGTGGAACACATGTTTTCTGTAAAACAATGTTTCATAATAAATAAGTATTAGATTATTATTTTGCCTTTATTTAATGGATGGCAAGAAAATAATTTCCTACAAGGAAAAGGATACATAAAGGGGTATTATGATATATATAAATGAACAGGCAAATGAGAACAAAAGTACCCAAAAAAATGAAAATCACAAAGTAACACTTTGTTTCACATCAAGACATTTAACTACAATGAAAACAGAAATTTAAAAATAGTACGTATAAATTGTGTTACGTGCTTAGGCTCGAATAAGCAGCAACACAGAAAGAGTGAAAACTAACATACTTGTAAAACTTTAACAAACAAATTTATTAAGTACAATTATTTTCATAAAAGAAAATATTTAAACTTACGGTTTTAGAGAATCAAATCCAACATTAATCCAATATAGAATTCACAAAAATAATCTACTAATGGAATTGCAAGAGTCCTGATAAATAAATGTTCTAATAGTTTCAGGTTCGAATCTTGACGATGTAATCCAAAATGGCTGACGATGTCACGTGATTTAGTCAGTTCTTGTTTTTATAATAATCCAAATGAAAATCTATAAGCACATGTTCTTTTCCAGATAAATAAAATAATTTATCTTGCTCCAATGAATTGACACAATTTCCAGTACAAGATAATTAAAAATATAACTCAAACAGAAGACACAACTTAATATAATAAAAGCCCAACATCTACTGAATTATTCTCTCCCAAACAAATATTTAAATACCTGTTTTTACGTAAACAAGGGATCACATGATTTTCCGGAAGTTCATAGAAAGTCATAGAACAAACGTACGATCATTTAAACACATACACAAAGATCCAGATGAAAAAATCATCCACCTCTCACCCCCAAGAACTAAAAATAATAAGATGTCCTTGGATTTAGCCAATCGTTTTAGAAGCTTGTTGACACATTCTGAAGCAGGGTCAGAAATTAGGTCAACCCTATTGTTTACAAATAGAGTCTAGGTCAGCTTGAATTTTCCAGAATAGATGTCTCCCAATTAATGAATTTTAAACCCAAAATGACAAATTTTAATTTGACAATTAAAAATAAATAATTTAAATCAAATATACGTAACAATTGCAATAATGACGTTACATTTTATAAGGATTTAGTGTTTTTAACTAAGTGAATGTTTTATCATTTATTTACTCACATATTGTTAAACTTGGGCATAACAGAGTTTTGATACTGATGTGTTTACACACAAGCTTTTAAATTTAAAAAAAAATAAAGATAGACAATAGGAAATTTACTAATATGGTAAGACCAGTATTTATCTTCTTGAATTTTTTTTCCTCGTGATCATATAATTGAGTGAAGTCAAAACATAAATTTGATATAATTCATGTTTTGTTTTTCATTTCAGTAGAATAATTATTTGATTTGTATTTTAATGAAATAGTTGTTTCATTTTGGAATGAAAAAATGCTGCTGATACATCAACATATGTTCTTTGCTTTCATTATCTTTTTTATTGTTTTTAAGGAATCAAAACCAGATTATCACCAGTTTCCTGGCCTACCTAAGCAGTCTCTCTAAACACCCTCAGGTCCAAGAATTGGTGATATCCATTTTAAAATCCTGTCCTGAACAGATACATCACTTCCTGCCAAGTATGCTGAATTCATTGTCACCTAGGGCAACCAAAAATTGGTACCATTCCTTGGAGTTTCTCCATAAGGTGAAATTATTAGAGTAATTTTGAGGTCTGTTTAGAGGTTGTATGTTAAAATTCTAGTGTGAATAAACAGGCAGTATGGTTTCAGCATAGAAAACTGGCGTTGTTTGATAATAATGTTTTATAATGACACTACTTATATTTCATGACAAATTGCATTTTATCCAGGAAAGAAATACACAGAATCTCAAATCACAAAAATAATGAATAAAGCTGGTAGATGCTTTGAGAAAATAAGTTTCCCTCTAAAGCAAGGTCTTTCTAAGTGAACAATGATATACATGAAATATAGAAAAACACACAAAATGTGTCACTTGTAGAAAACACAATATGTTCATTTTACAAAATGAAAATGTCTTAACTAAAGAAAAATAACTTGAAATAACTGCATATCTTGGAATGGATCTAATTATCTGTGATAATGTAAATGAAATTTGATGAAAGCTATTAGCCCGTTAGCAGTGAGCTGTTTGAGTTGACCTAGTTATCAACATTGTTGCAGAGATATTATGTTTCATATGGTGCCATCGATAAAGAATCAGCATTGTAAGGGAAGGATGTGTGTATGTAGCCAGGTCTAATGGATAAAGCTGGTAGATGCTTTGAGAAAATAACAGTTTCCCTTTAAAGTGAACAATGATATACATGCAACATAGAAAAACACACAAAATGTCTCACTTGTAGAACAAACAATATGTACATTTTCCGAAATGAAAAGGTCTGAACTAAAGAAAAATAACTTGAAATAACTGCATATCTTGGAATGGATCTATTATCTGTGTTAATGATAAATGAGATTTGATGAAAGCTATTAGCAGTGAGCTGTTTGAGTCGACCTAGTTATCAACATTGTTGCAGAGATATCCTGTTTCATATGGTGCCATCGATAAAGACTCAACATTGTAAGGAAAGATGTATGTATGTACCCATGTCTAATGGCATGTCAAAACAGTTGCCTCATAGGGTCAACCAAAGATAAGTTCTAAAAATGTAAATACCAGTAGAGAGAATTGGAGTAGATAAACTTTAAAAAAAAAACTCTTTCCAACTTTGAAAGATAGACATCTTTTTGTGGTGTATCAGCACAGCAGTGTCCAAATCGTTAAAGGTCAAACTTTTGAAAAAAAAGTCATTCCAGAGAACTGCGCAAAAAAAGGAAAAGTACAACAAAAGAAAAGACAAATAAGGTTTGGACTCATTGTTTAAGCCAAATGATCTCATTTGCAATATCCAATATTTCTCCTTTAGGCCACAATCATTATCTGTTCATGTCTGACTAAGTCGGCAGCATTTTGAAGGACTGAATCTTGGGTCTGACTGAATTCAAGTGATACCACACAGTATTCAGAAAGCTTTAAAAATTACTTAAACTTTACAAAACACCAAAGCAAATTTTGTTGTATTGCATTTACAATCTGCACTCATTTTGCTGTTACTTTACGGTCCATGTAGAATAGCACTTTAGTGGAAAGTGCTGATCAAATATAAATGGAGATGTTGGATTTTAATAAAGGCTTTCAGTCGAACATTTCACAAATTAATTAATTAAAGACCAATATATATTCTGTTGACTAAAGAAATCCATTTTTCTTCAAAATGCCGGTATACAATTGGGCATAGATTTATTCTGACAGCTGCATTTAATATTTCAGATTTACACCACCCAGCTACTGAATCCTCCTTTACTTAAATCCAAGGAGCACTTCCCTCTGAAGAAAGTGGTGACCATTCTACTGAGGTTTACCATGCCAAGCAGTCAGGTTCTGAATACCGTAATGCCAGGGATAAAGGTTAGCTTTTATATTATCAGTATTTTTGTGGATTCAAGTTTTGTGTGAAGAGTGAACCCATGTTGTAAATAAATGCCATCACTTCTAAATTACTGACTCAGTAATGTTTGACTTTTGAACTTGTGATTTTAACAATGGAAAATGTATCTGAATGAGTAATAATGCTGCTATACAGGATGGATATCAAAGCAAGGTGATACAATGGTTATACCAAATTCATTCTCATTTATAGTGATTTGCTAAATGGAGATTTTATTTATTTTCATTGATTACATATTTAATTGATTTAACTTTATTATAAATTACAGATCTATTGATTCAGATCTGTGTTTGATAAATTATGATTTCTTTTGGAAAACATAAATTGCTATGTAACTGCACTTACGTTTCAGCATTATGACTGATTCTTGATGGACTACCATATATTCTCACTTATATGATGACGCAAACTGCAAAGACCCAGACAGGAGATCTGGTTCTGTATAGTTTGTAAGGGGTAATCAGTAGAACAAACAACATTGACCCAGATCTGCAGGCATGTGATGCTAAGACATACCAGGCTCTCGGTTGTTTGCTGTCTGACCCAACTTATAAATGAGTATATATGGTATTTGAATAAAACTTTTGGTCCTTTGAACTGACCTGGTCATGTAAATTGTTGGAAAAAAACTTTTAATTTACCTGTTCTTTCATGTTAGGTTTGAACTAACAAGGAGTTTCTAAATACTTGCATTAAACTTTGTTGTTCTCTCATATTTGATTTTTTAAAAATAAATTAAAATTCCATTGGTTTGCATGATTTTATAATGACTGATAATCATCCTCGGTATTGAATTCATTATAATTCAGTGTAAAGGTACCAATGTGTACCTAGGTACTCAGGTACCCACCCATTCATAATTACCCAGGTAATAAAATTAGCTTTAGGGTACTCATTTATTCCATGTAAAAAGAAAACAGTTTTCAAATTCACATGCCAGGAGTGAGTGAGACACAGAATAAGAATACAGTTTGAGGCTCATGTCATGTGATATTGATCCATCATGGACCTCCATCTTGTATTTTGGAAGAGTGCGACCATTTAGCTACATGTATTTCGAACAGTTTCCTTGGTTTTTAGTAACTTTACATGATACATTTCTAAGAAAACAGACAGGTTTCTTGAATTTGAAAACAAATGCCACAGATTCATTATAGTTTAATACACACTTGAGAAGCAGACCAGTCTATAATGAAAAAATGGTGCCAAACATTTGGCTTTTATCAGTGTGACTTGTGGATGTTATATGACTTAAAAGTGTTAAAGGAGAGTGATTTTGTTAAACTGAAGAACATATTGCATCAGGATAAGGAAATGTCAATAGTGCTTTAAAAATTTTGAAAGAGGGATTTAACTGATGTAAAACAGCATTCAGAATTTGTGGACTTGAGTTTACAACCTTCTAGCAAAAGTTAAAATGTGATGTAGACTAGTTAAAGTGAATGTTATGTATACATAATTTATAATTTTTTGTCTGTGTCTGTATTCATAATTTATCATTTTTTGTCTGTGTCTGTATTCATAATTTATAATTTTTTGTCTGTGTCTGTATAACATAATTTATAATTTTTTGTCTGTGTCTGTATTCATAATTTATAATTTTTTGTCTGTGTCTGTATTCATAATTTATAATTTTTTGTCTGTGTCTGTATAACATAATTTATAATTTTTTGTCTGTGTCTGTATTCATAATTTATAATTTTTTGTCTGTCTGTATTCATAATTTTTAATTTTTTGTCTGTGTCTGTATACATAATTTATAATTTTTTGTCTGTGTCTGTATACATAATTTATAATTTTTTGTCTGTGTCTGTATACATAATTTATAATTTTTTGTCTGTGTCTGTATACATAATTTATAATTTTTTGTCCGTGTCTGATTTTCACACTAATCCATGTTGACTTGGCCAATGTGCAACAAGAATTTTAACTAACTGCTCATCCAGGTTAAAAAAGCACACCAAAAAATTCACGCTTTTCATATGGTTTTCTGTAATTATGGTTTGTAAGATATATCTTACTCTTTTTATGCTCTGGTTTTACTTTTTTGCCACTTATATTAATAATAATTACACTTATACTTCTCTCATATTAATAATAATTACACTTATACTTCTCTCATATTAATAATAATTACACTTATACTTCTCTCATATTAATAATAATTACACTTATACTTCTCATATTAATAATAATTACACTTATACTTCTCTCATATTAATAATAATTACACTTATACTTCTCTGGAGGGTTGACTTATATGAACTTACAACACAGCAGTTCAGATTCACATTTAATCAATTTTTCTTTGATCGTGTACCAGTGTGACTTTTTCTATTAAAAAAATTGACATCTTTAATTCATTGCTTAAAAAATACAATATAGGTGTGTTTCATGGGTCGTTGTATGGTTTAACATTCAGAATTACTTTATCATGCATTCCCTTCTCATCTATTTTTTTGTTAATTTCATTACACAGACATGTTCTTTCTTCCTTCCTTCCTTTCTTCATACCTTTGGATGTCACATCATGTCATGTTTCAGTATATCATCATAACATTTTATCTTTAGAATAGAGAATAAGCACAACCCAAAATTTTGGACTGTTGGATCTGTTCACTCACATTGAAAATTTGCATTACATTTAGATTCTGAATAGTCATCTTCAGCTGCTTCCTAAACCTTGATTTTCTTATTACAGTGGATGAATGATGTGAAGCAAACACAGTTAATTCTATGTTATGCTTTCTCAACCTTCGACCTGCGGTCAAATCACATATTGTGGATTTAACACACATGACTCTAGCTTTTTTTTATGATGGATGTTTTGTTTGCTACTTCATTTCATCAACATAATCCACAAACTTGATACTGTCTGGATAAAAGTAAATTCACAGTATTCTCATTTATATATTTTCAGAATAATAATATGCATGTACGCCATGAAGTCTTGACCTTCTTGAAGGTGCTGCTTCTGAGAGTAATAAAGATACTAAGTCTGATTGGACAGTCTCACCCATCAGATGAGCCATTTTACAAAGTTTATACCGCTGAAGACATGAAGGAAATCAAAGAAACATACATGGAGTCGGTTATTAAGGTATTGCACAAATTATTACTTACATTGAAAATTTTGTCTTTTGTGATGGGCTTTAGTGTTTATATGGTTTTGTTTGGAATTACTTCTTCATCACATGGTTACAGCATGTAAAAGAACATATTTATATTTTGGCACGTAATAGCTAGGGTATAGTTCATACATCCAATATGGCTGCCAAGAAGACCGTCTTAAAATTCATGTATTGACGGAATGGCCCTGAATGCATGCCATGAGGTATTCTGTGAGGTTTTTGGCATAGGCTGGTATTCTATTGTTTTTCCCTAAAGGAAAATGGCACTGTGCTGACAGTCAGTACCAAAGAAACTAATTTAAAATCAGTTTCACTGAAGAATATTAGCGATGGTTTCAGCACTCAGCAGTTAAATGGAATTAATTTTCTGGCAATTCTTTTTGCCTAGTAGTCTGTAAGTCCTTCAGTTAACTGGTGGGGGAAGAACCTGGAACAAAACAGTGAGCTGGGCGAAGCTACTAGCAAACTTTCTCACTTTCCCAAGTTGGTTGAGCCGAGACATGAACTCATATGGACAGAGGTGATGTGTGTGAGTGATCTGGAATGCAAGTGTTTTTGACAACTCAGCCACCCAGATCCCATCGATCATCAGTTACTACTTTTGCTTGTGCCTTTTCACCATACAGTCATTAGAGGCCTCGGAGATGCCTTCCATTTTGTACCTTTTCCCCAGTTTCGGTTTACGAGTTTTCTGATCACTGGAAGTATGCTTCATTAATTTCTATCAGCTTTATTATCATCATTTGATGTACATTTCTTTTTCAGTTGTCTACTTAGTTGTATGATAAATATTATTAATAATTTATGTAATTTTCTCATGAATTTATCTTGATTCAGTGCATTTACTTCAGTAAAGGCTTGGCACAGTAATCGACTGGTTTCACCTGTATATACCATTGTTTGCTTTGACTAATTACAGGTAAGAATGATCAGGATTAAGTATGTTAGAAATTCAAGCTGTCTGCAGATATTCACCTCACCTATCTTTGTTGTAGTTCAGTTCAGCCATACCTCTAATATATGTTCATAGTGGTTTTAAGAGAGATGTGTGACAGTTATGGTCAAACAACTGCCCCAAGCTAGCAAGAGGGCCAGGAAATTCTCCCATATGGTTTGAACACTGTAAGTATTGCCAGCTACACAGTCACCAGCTTTCTTAAGTTTCAATCACTTGAGACAGATCATCAAACATCATGAAAGTGTAAAAACCTTGTACAGTATGAAATGCACAAGACCTCTTCCACTCCAGCTATGGCACAGTCTCAATCTATGCCCTTGACCACCAGGACTTGGTATGTTGATTGATCTTCCCAATCTCGGACACATCACCTTTCACCTAGTAAAGTCAGTTACAATCTCAGTTCTTTCACATATACCCATTGGAGACCTGCCAACATTTATGATTTTGCAGTATAATGAAAATGGCCAGTAAAACACAAACTTATGGAATAAAGGCAACAAATTTAGAAATATTATTCTTGTAGAACAATCCGGATAATTGGTTCATTCATGTTTGATTTGGATATGAGTTTCATATTTGAATTAGTGGAATTAGTCTGGGAACCAGACTGACTTAACACCAAGACCTCAGACACTTTAAACTGCACATATTTGTTTCATGTGAAGCATCTGCATGATGAAACAATTGATGATAGCATTTTAAAAAATGGCATCCAGCAAATGATGGATGTTGAAGACAAAATGGAAATTAAGCCTCTTAAAAAGTGTGAATAATCAGCACAAAAGAACAAAAAGATATTCAGATTTTTAAAAGGAAGGGACATATAATGTGTCAATTTGAGTATGTCCCATGGTGAGAGATATGATTGCTGTCATCATTTGGAATCAAAAAAATCTCCCACAAACTTAGGTCAGGTTGAGAGATAGCAACAAGCCATTGAATCTGCAAAGGGTTTGGAACTGAAGTATATGCAACTGTACTAGTGGTAAAAAAAGGGTGTATCTGTACTTTAAAAACTTTTTAGCTGACTTTTACCGTCGTTGCATTTTTCAGATACTGAACTTTTAAATATGTTGTCCATATTTACAATTCTAGCAGTTTATGATACTTTGTTACACCTTATTGAAAACTGGTTAAACATGGGGGGAAAATCAACTGACTTACTGACACGGTCTCATCAGGTTTGGCAGGTCTGACAAATGCAGCAGGCATGGAATTAGATCAGGGGTTCACAACCTTTTACCACCAAGGACCAGATTGCATTTTTTAAGACCACCCGACCAAACACTAATTTCTTTAATATAATTACTGTTCACAGGCCAGATTTCTGTGTTGTTTTAATTTACCCAGGAGGCCGGACAAAAAGTGTTTGCGGGCTGGGGTTTTTGCACCCATATATTAGATGAACAAATTTCCCACAAATCCATTAGTACACCTATAAACGTATTGCAGACTTGCATTGGACAAATGCATCACTGATCCGTGCCCCCACATAATCCAATACTGGCTATAGTGATTTGAAACTCTGCCTCAAGATTTGATGACACTCAAAGTGAATGCCTTCAGATCACCATGTTCCAACTTGGATGTACTTTCAGATTTCTTCATCATCCCCATATACCTGATTACATAGCATCTTAATTTCTTCCATCACAGGATGCTTGTTTGTTACCCAACAACTCAAATTAAGAAAATGTATGCTTGCAAGCTCCATCTTCCCAACTTGATATGATCATGTCCAGGGAAGATGCTACTTTCCACACATCCATTGAAGAAGTTTTCCAGCTAATGCCTATATAGTTATCTTTACCTACTGATCACTGTTCTACTATAAAATTCTTACATCTGGATACTCTGAGCCAAGAAAGACCCGTCTTCTTTGAAATAATTACTGCACACCGGTTGAGTCATTGATATTTTACACTGCTTTGAAAGGCAGCATCAAGAGCATCAACAGGCCTGTTCTTTTCAAGGACAACTTCAGTTTAACATTAGCCTGGCCTTTTGCAAAATGCATATAGCAGCTTTCTACAGTGAAGACCTAGCAACTGACATTGCGTACCTGCAGATATCAAAACCTTTCACTATATACTTTTGGACTAAAAAACCTTTCTCAAACGCAACAACTGGTTCATAATATTATAATTTTTGCTCCATGCTCAGCCTGGTCTTGATGTCTGTATTTGAGAATGCTGAGTTTAGAATGTATCATTTAGATTCCCAACAACACACATCTGGGAGTAAGCTTCTAGGAGAAACATAATTTGCACACAGAAAAATAGCTTTCTTTCAACCGTGTCTATTTATTGACCCTGAAAAGCCAGTTCCGTACAAGACTTACAGCTGCTTCTCATACATTAGCAGACTGGGTAATGGATTTTAACTTCCCCAGTGTGTTTTCATTAGGTAATGTCTTCTCATACATTAGCAGATTGGGTAATGGATTTTAACTTCCCCAGTGTGTTTTCATTAGGTAATGTCTTCTCATACATTAGCAGACTGGGTAATTGTTTTTAGATTGCCCCAGTGTGTTTTCATTAGGTGATGTATTTGAAAAAATGTGTGGGAGTAAAAGTATGATTCTTTATTTCAATTATAATTCTTTATTTCAATCATAATTTTGTCACACCCTCACCAGCCCTCCTCTGTAAGAGCAGGCACTTCTGTTCCAATGGTAGCTGATGATATATGGGATTTGTTACAAAGCCCCCTCTCCATCAGACTTTAATTTCAGCCTCCTAATGATTTTAGGATTTTTATTACTCAAACAAGCCCAAAGAAATGGTTAATTTGCCTATGCTTTGGAGGGTTGGATTTTGAAAGTGGATGTTCTTGTGACAATATGATTAGGTAAGTATGATAAAAGAAACCTTTTACTTCAAAAATTGGTTTTATAAAAAAAAATTGTAGTTTATGATGGTTTAATTATAGCTGTAATGGCAGACACATCAGTTAAAGTAACTACAAGATTAAAGACCTCCAGAAAGCATAACAATAGTTTTTATATTTTTTTTAATGTAAGATATATTCAGTAAATGTCAAAATAGAATCTATGCCAATTATTACATGTTAGAAAACTACATTTTTTTCATCTGAAATGTAAAGGGTTTTGTGGTCTTTAATTTTATGTATGTCTGCATTAATATTAATGCCTGTTTTATTTTTTTAATGATTTGTAAATGTAAGTCGTTTTTTTTATTGATAGCTTCTACCAGATGGCAAAGAGATCATGCAGTGCTGGGACAAGAGAATTGCAGTTCCACCAAATATTACTAGCCCTTCAAAGATAGATGAACAACAAGGTTGTGCACAAGTTAAAATTATTTTGCAGTTATATAATGTAAGCATCATATATGACTTTAATAAAGAACAGAGGTTAGCTTGAATGAAAGTTTGAATGACTTTCAGTTATCTTTTGTATTAGTCATTAGGTAATAAGGATCATGTGGCTTGCATAAAGATCATGTGACTTGCATAAAGATCATGTGGTTTGCATAAAGATCATGTGACTTGCATAAATGTTTGATGATGTATGCTGTTTTGGTCTTGACTTTTCAGCTCAACAATTGTATCAGTACCGCATCATTTCCTCTTCTTTCTTCTGAAAACATTGATCTGTAATGTTATCCATCATGTTATATTTGGAAATTATTTTGGAAAGTGTATTAATCAACATGTTCATTTTTGTCAGTAGTAATAAAAAAACAGTTTACAAGTATATATGAATTCTTGTTTTAGAATTAGAACCAGTTGATCCAAGGCAGCACATGGTTCTGATTGAGCAGGTCCTGTGTTTATACCAGGAGATTGTCCCCTTCCTTATGGTCAACAACCCTGATTGGGTGGGAAGGCTTCTTGAAGGGATAGGAACTCTATCTGATGAGAATGTACCAAGTGAGAATTCTGGAGATGATTATATGCTCCCCCAGCTGTACCTCTTGAAGCTCCTGGCAGGCACAGATGCTAGAAGGCTTCCATGGGGGAAAGAGGTAAGTTATTATTTGTGACACTCTATATTGTTGTAAGTATGTGCACTTATTTAAAAGTTTCAGAAAGACACGATATGTTAGCTTTCTTGTGTTGTAAAATAACATTTTGTCTGTTCAGTTCAAGGTTTTCCATGCTTAAAATGGATTTTATAATTTGTTCCTTTTTTACCAGTTTGAAACATGATTGTCTTCCTTCATTTTCAGGGACACAAGGGGGGCAGCTCATTAATGTTCCTACTGCTGGACATGGGAGTTAAGTTGAGGAAAAATGAAAGAGTAAAGCAGATTACAACTCATCTAACCTGCAAGGTTTGTTTCTTTTCTTTTGACACAGAGGTAGGTTATGGTTATTAAATTGCTTGCCATGCCATTTCAAATGGTCAGTTGGTATATTGTACTTTTGGCATCTTTTTTTTGCTATATTTTTGCCTTGCCAGTGAGGTTGCTGGAATAGGCTGGTATCAAGCCAACAAACAGTAGATTTCATGTCTAACACTGTCCCTACAAAAATCGTGTGAAGATTAGTTATTAATTAGGTATCCTGACAATATTGATCTGTTAGAGAGGTTAAACATTATCTGTATAGTTCTCCAATTCAAATATTATATTCAGTTATTGAGTAAATCAGGTTAGCAGATTTCATTAACATACATGCCAACCATTACTGCTGAACCAGTCAAAAGGTATTTGGAGCTAAAAAGTATATTTTATTTTAGTCGATGCATATATGAGAGCAAAAATATCTCCTTTAAAAATTTCACACATGGATTAGAAAAAGAAAGTAAAAACAAAATAAAAAATGACAGATTCCTCTAAATATGATGACACGAGTGGAGGATCACTTGACATCTATATCAGGCCATGTGGAAATTTTTAAAAATATTTGGCGCTAAAAGTCTTAAGATGGATTTTAGTCGATGTGTGTGTAAAGCTAAAAGTGCTACATATGAAAACTTGAAACACTAAAGGATGTTTAAAGACGAGATGGGCAAATAAATCATTGTCAAGAGAAATTTTATCATGTTATTTGTGGATTACGCTTTTTCTGCCTGATTTCTGTTTTTTTACCACTTGGATCGCACTTTTTCCTCATTAGGTGTTGGCAGCTATGCATTAGTTCTACTAGTAACTTACCAGAAGAGCTTATGTGCAAGGCTGTTAGTCATTCATTATCTTTATCATCCATCCATCTGTTTGAACAAATCAATACTCCAAAACTACTTTGAGGATTCCATTAAAACTGAACACACACACATTCATTCTGTTGTCTAGTTGCTCCTAAATGAAATTGGTAATGCTTAGACGTATGTTATGGCTACCAGTGGCCTTGAAACTCTTGCTTTCAGAGTTGATGGTCACATCAGCGTGGGATTTTCACAAAATATTTTTGGATATCTGGTAGGTCCTCAGTGGACACTGTGTAGCAGATCTGACATTTATTATGTCCACAATGGCAGCCATCTACAAAAAGTACTATTGTTACTAATTCTGAAGGGAGAGACAATAATGTAGGTTTTCAGTATAATTGTTTTGATGTTTGTTTGGTTCTAAATGAAAATTATGCTGCTTGCACATCCAGCATGTCCACAATAGTGGCCATCTTGAAAATCTTATTGAAATGGATCATCATAGCAGCAAAGGGATTTCAATAAAAGACTTAAAAAATTATGTCATCACTAAATGAAAAATGTTGCTGATCAGTCATCCATTATATCCATCACAGTAGCCATTTTGGAACTCACTAATCCTCCTGAGTCAAAAGTATCAACATCAGCCTTTAACTGGAAAAATTTTAGCTAAAGGGAGCTGAAGTAGTGTCCAACTAACTGCCAAGTATCTGTGATTGTCTACACCATTGTAATGGTCCAAGGTGTGTTTGGATAATCAAATATAATCTGTTAATATTGCTTTTAATTTCATGGCAGATGCTGAAGACAACAGGTTTCTTTGAGTCGGCTACAGATGAACTGAAGATCTGGCTCAACCTTCTACATAAGCATGCTGACTGCTCGGAGTCAAGGACACTGCTGGTGACCTTTGTATCTAAGATCTTAATGACCTTTCTGTCCAATCCACTTCCCTATTTTGATAAGGTCAGTGAGCTTGCTTCAGATGCAGTTGCCCTGGAAACAGCTGAAGATGATATGGAGACAACAAGTGTGGGAACATCAGAGGATGCTATTAATGGTAAGAAGGAACTAGTGTAGCATGTGGAGACTTTAACAATCTTGCACCTACAAAGTGTATAGTGCACATTAATGTAAGCACATTTATTCAAGAAAGTTGAAATATTAAATAAAACTGTTGATTTATCTTGGTTTACATCGGCATAGAGCAGATTGTGCTCCTATTGGTCACTTTGCAATAAGACAGTTCATCTGTCTTTCAGTGTAGTGTATGCATATTATGCACTCATCTTTTGTCTAAACATATTATGCTATGACTCTGTATGTCCATTATTTTTTCTTTTTCTACAAAATAACTTTTTATTTTTTATTTTTTGTTCTACTGCACCTATCTTCATCAAGCATTACCTGTAAGTTCCTAATGAAGAAAGTTGCCAGTAGTTTTGAGGTTAAAGTCCCTGTGATGGAATGAAGAATGATTTCCTCACAATGCACATTAGTGCTACATCACAGACCTGGACCAATCTTTGATGGTGACTTGCAATTGAGATAAGGAAAAAGTCATTGATTTTGTGTTCTAAAGGAGTCAGATGGTCGAAGGTCAAAGACTCTGTAACCTAAAGAAGACAAACGGTTCCTGATAGTAACATTAGTTCTACATCACACACCTTGATCAGATATTTTGGATGGATTGCACTTAGGTCATGGTAAAAGCAGTTTCAGTTCTGAAGCAAGCATTGTTGCCAAAGTTTATGGATGACTAAAATGTTGTGTAAAGAAAGAAGCCTACTGATTCAGAGGTTAAGGTCACTGAACAGAAGAAGATTATTTTTGGTGGCATTATTGCTTCAGTTCCAGACTTTATGTTTGGTTCAAAGTTTCTGGAGGGCTTGTACTAACAGTATGGAAAAGGCATATTGATTTTAGAGTCAAAAGGTCAGAAGCTGAGGTCATTGGGTGTCAAATAAAATTGGGTTTCTAGAATAACTTTTGTTCTAAAGTAAGTTCCTTGACTAAACCTATTGGCTGGCTTGCACTTAATGTAATAAATAACCTCTGGATTCTGGGGTTGAAAGGTCAGAGGTCATATAAATGGCAAGTGTAATTAGTAAATTATACTTTTCTGCACAGTAGGTTTAGACTATGTTCACATTGGCCAGTAATTTCCCATGTCAGCCATGCCCTACAGGTGCCTTCACAGGAATATAATGTACCATTAATGGTACTTTTATTATATTCTTCAATCTTACCATATACACAGTTGTCATCATATTTTGTTACCAGTTGGATCCTGTGACTAATGTTTCTTTTGGGGAATTTTTTGTAAAGAGAATGCTCTAAAAACTTAAAATAGTCTTTTTGGTGTTTTAGAAAAATATTATTATTTACAGCCCAGCTGTCTTTTAAGACCAAATTTTGTGGCTTCCATAGGTTGGCTCGTGAGACAGGTTTAACTATACAGCCCTTTTCCCACCCATTCAGCCCCTCCTCACCCAGTGGTACAACATTTATAAAGACTTTCTTTTTCATCCTCAGCAATTTTAGAAATGGACATGGAGGAATTGGAAGATGAAATCTTCAACACAAATGTACATTCAGAGGTGACAGAATCAAACATTGTTTACAGGTAGGAAATCGATTTGGACATATTGTATGTTACTTACTTATTCTTCCCTTGAGAATAAGAAGGCCTACATTGTATTCTTAAGACAGGCAGTGAGATATACTTGTTTAAAGTTATTTTGTTGATTGTAAAATACTCAAGTGACAGGAATAAGGAAGATTAAGATTAAGAGTGTGATTAGGAATTTTAATGTAGCTTTAACAATTTTTCAGTCATATCGCTACGATGTCTGCAGTGAGGCAGTTTATAGTGATGTCTAGCACTGGGACATCATGCCACAGACATGTAGCATGATGTCCCACCCAGTCACATTATCCTGACACCAGTCTGACCAGTCCTAACACTAACCTCTTAATGCTGAACGTCTTGCAAGGCAGCTGTCAGTCTTTGGTATGACTCAGCTGGGGTTAGAGCCCGTGACCTCCTACATTCAAGGTGGATGCTGTAACGACTGTGTCACCAGAGTGGTTTGGAATAAGGAAGAAAAAAGATTTTGTATCACATTTCCAACAACCACTCCATTTGCCAAGTGGTTAGAGCATCCGCCACGGAAGCAGGAGGTTGTTGGTTTAATCCCACTGCCAAGTCATACCAAAGACTTACAAAAATGGTACTAACAGATGCTTCGCTTGGCGCTGCTCAGCATAAAGAAGTTAGTGTTTGGACTGGCCTGCCTGGTGTCGAGGATAATGTGACTGGGTGGGACAACATGCTACATGTCTGTGGCATTATGTCCCAGTGCTAGACATCACTATAAACTGCCTCACTGCAGACATCGTAGCGGTATGACTGAAATTTTTTTTAAAGCTACATTATAAATCCTAATCAAACAAAAGAATCACATTTCCAACAATGTTGGTATCATGATCATAAATTATTTAAAGGTCATATGCAGAAGTTTTTGAAAGACATATTTTCTACCTTAAGTTGCTGTATTCAACTTAACATTTAGTATAGTGTTACTATGTAACTTGGGACATCAAGTGGTCTAAAACACTCACCAATATTGTTTACTGCCATCTCACATCTGCGTGGGTTCGAGTCTCAGGCACAGCCAATGTGGGTATGTGAGAAAGGTTGCAAGTCGCTTCTCGTGGGTCGGTGGTTCTTTCCAGGTCTTCCTCCAGCATTTCATATGACATAATACCATCATACTATTTGTGAACTTCAACAACAACAATAGTTATATTGTTATAATAATAAATAAATAATAAAAATTTTTCTAGTACTATATCATTTTTATGAATCTTGTAATTCTTTAACAAGAACAATGAATAAAGAATGTAATATATTTTTTCTTCTTAAACCCAGTTGAAGTTTTACTTTGAAAATTGGCCCGCCCTCCTGCACACAACTGAAATAAAGGAATGCCTGTCTTGAGTGACCAACTATTGTTGGTAGGAGTGAGATGGGGAGGCTATTCTTACTGACTTTACTGATATTGTTGCCTCAACAACAAAAAAATCTTTGCATTAATGTGTATACATTGAATATTTAATGTATATCTAAACTTAATTTTTTGTATTACAGATTGCCCTTTTCTCCCATATTTATTGTTGCGCTGGAAGCTCTTAAGAAAAATGACACCAAGAGTCAAGGTATAGTTCTTGCACACTTACACATTAATAATAGATACTGTCTGACCTCAGGACATGTCAGATAGGAAAATTCATATATTGGATTTCAATTTAGATTTTATAATGAGATATTGAAATATATCATTAGGAGGATAATTATATCACAGTAGTGGTGATATCATTCTTAGTTAGAACTAATTTCTTTTCCCACTTAGGAACTATATATGCCATTAAGTCTGTTATTCAAATTAGTATTTCCATATTTAGACCTATTTTTCATTCTTCTTCTTCTTCTCCTTTAGGATGAATAGATCTTAAAAGATGCACTAGCATACATATATTCAGTAAATAGGCATCATTACAAGATGTACCTAAAAATGAATTTCAAGCAATAAAAAGTAGGCTTCGTGTAATATCTTTTTCAGTTACCTTGCTACATGAATCCTGCAAACGTTTAATAACTGAACTTGCATGAACTTTTGCTTCCAGATATTCTGTCACCCTTTCAGTTTGTCTTTTATTCTCTATGACAAATGGACACATGTTTAGGAAAAACTCTTCTAAAAACATTGGAATAAAAATGTTAATGGTGATTCTAACTCAACACATATATAATCATGTTTGAGATATTTGTACAGTACCTTTCCCAAATAATGTTTACTGTGTTAATCCTTGCAAGAAAAATGTCAACAGAAATAAAAATGAATTGAAAACAGGCATTCATTTTGCCATAATAGACAATTAGAAGCAATATTTGAACAGGATACATTTGTAAATGGTCACTGACCTGAAGTTATTGTAAATTGCAGAACTTCTTTTTATCAAAATAGTAATGCAGCCTTTATATTGCATTTGCGAGAATGGAGAAAGAGTAAGTCAGCATTTTTTTCACCTTTAAAATATATAGTAAAAAGAAATAACATTTTTGTAAGTATGATATTAGGATTTATATTGTTAAGGAAAATTGAGTTTTACAATCACATCAAATACATTGTTGAAAATAAAAAAAAAACAGACTCAGGTGTGAAGTTTGCTTCAGGGCTGTTCCAGTAAAACATATATCCCCCCCGGGGACGGCACTTTAAAAAACAACATGTAGGAGGTTATGTTTGAAACTATTTATATTCTGATAGTGGAGGGTTGGCTTGAAAAATCACTTCAGGTGTGGGTTGTGTTAAAAAATCAGAAATCACATGTAGGGGTGTCAGAAAAAAAATCAATGCATAATATTTAAATCACATCTAAAGCCCCCGTCTTTGCAGTCTAAATCGTGGCGAATCAACGTGCAGGGGAGAGAACTTTAACGGGTTATTATTTTTTTTTGTCTCGAGTTATCCAGTGAGATTTGCGCGCGCGCGTTTTCGAGTGACACGGCATGGCTGAAGAAAGTGTTCGGCAGTTGGGGATTGATCATCTTTCAAGTTTTCTGCGGGAACGTGGAATTATAGAAGAAATTATCCAGAAATTTAGAGTTCTGCTATCTTGGAATTCAGTTTTTCAGTTCCATTTTTCATTTGGTCTGATGTAGCTCGCAACACATCGGTGTACATTTAAGACACTTACCGGTATATCTCGCGTCTCTTTGGCGATATGTAAATATTATTATTATTATCCATTTCTGTGTTTGACGCCTTGTAAATCCATTTGGAATAACACAACCATGTGTCATGAGGCCATTTCGAACGTAGTGGCTCCATAGTCCTGTTACCGTGTACCGGTAAGTGTCTGAACTATACGCTGGCATGTTCCGGACAAATTTGATGCGACAATTGAGCATTTTAATGAAATGGGTGACTTCATATTGTCCATCAAAACGTGTTTGGGTGGGTGGGGGGCTAATTTATCGGACTAGGAGCACACCCCAATGGATATAATCACTAGAACTTGCTTAGACGTCAGAACTGTTTCTACCAATAATTGATTGGGGAAAATGTTCGGAAAAAACTTTATCAATTACAACATATCAGTTTGTTAAAGTGTTGCAGCTGCAAGAAGAACGTGTCATTTCTCGCATAGGTTCTGTTGGCATTACCAAAACACGTGTACAGGGAGGTGGAGCCTAATTAATTAAAATCCACTATTTTGAACCCTCGACTGCGTTTAGACACATGAATGAACTCCTGTACATCATGTCTTTAGATCAATATACAAGTCACTTTTTGAATAATGGATCATTTGTCTCTCAGTTGCTCGTTACAGTTGATGGAGGTGGAGATGAACGTCCACAAAATAAAATGACACACTTTTGTTCAGTGCTTATTAGATGGTTGCTCGATTTGGACAGATTCAAAGTGCAGAGCTTGGCTGAAGGAGATTCAAAATATCATTCTGTGGAGAGACTTCACTCAGCAGAAAACAGAGCATTAAGCCAGTGTGGAATCATCTCATCAAAAAGAATTTACGAGAAAGAGTACGATGAACAGGGCACATTTGATTTAGACAAATTCTATGAAAATACGTCAGCTGCCCAGGAAGAAGCAGTAAAAAGAATTGATGACACGTTTTATTCATCAGACAAAATAGATGCATATGTTGCACCTAAAACAGTGGACTGGGTATTTGACCCAAATTTTGAATCTGTAATAAAGAATTTTCTTGGTAAGAGTACATCCTACCAAATGGAAAATAATTTTGTTATGAAGCCAAGTGGACCAATATGGGGAAAACTCTGTGAAAAATATGGACTTGTAAAAGATAAGGCAATGAATGCTTATCGACTTGTAATGAACAGAAATGATCCAAACATATCTACTCAAATGCATTATGTGTTTGCAACATACAGAACAGATGATAGTTGGAGAGGTTTCACTGTCAACAGATATGAAATACAACCAATCTTGGATACGTCTCATCTACCAGGCTTTCATTACCTTTCTTATCAAGACACATTAACAGCCATTCTTTTGCTTGAACAGGAAGGTGAAGCAAAAGATTGTTTTCTTACTCCAGATTTCTTTTTGCCAACCAGAAACATTAAGCATCTACTGGAATCGAGTGCAGATATTTTCACAGAAGACATGGAAAGTATCAGCAGTCTTGTAGGCGTAAGCTGTGAGGATATACAAATGTATCTTGATAATTTGAAAGAGAAAGAAAAACTTAAAACTGAGAGAAAGAAAATAAGTGAGAAATTTAAAGGTACTCCACTTGGTGTGCTTAATATGAAGCAGCTGAAGTATGTTTTGCCCACACAGTTAGGGGTTCAAGAACACCCAGATAGAAAGTTAAAGACAGATAGTGCACAAAGAGATTGCCAGAAAGAACTTGTCAGAGAAGGAAGTTGATGCATTGGTCAAGTGTTGTTTGTTGCAAAAAATTTGAATTAAACATGCAGAAGGAAAAACTTTAAATTGCTGAAAAAGTTCCAGTATTTTTTTTATTATAGGCTTTCATAAAAAATATGTAGTTTCATTGCAGTTTGTGTTCTTTATTTCATTAGTGATGTTTGATCAAGAAGTTATACTTAATTTGGGGTTAATACTATTTTCAGTTCTGTGTAGCTTATATATGGCAGTTGGTATCGAAGATGGAAAAAGATTCAGAGAATCTGATGTCTGTTTGGCAAGTTTTCACAAATACTTGGCACAGGGACTCGAACAAGTATATATGGCAGTTATCAGAAAAGGCAGGACATGACGATGATGACTGTTCATTAGATGGATGTTTGAAAAACAGACAATATTTGTAGGTCTGAAGACGATTACTATGGAAAAAAAATGATACACTCGTACAACTGTGGCATAAATGATAAACCAGTACTTCTGCTGCTGGTGGTGCTGTTGATTCATTGGGTGTTTTAGGTCCCTCCAACACCCTATGTCATTCAGAGACAAGACCTTGGGTTGTTGGTAGATTATTATTGCTTTTACACCATTTTCAGCACAAGTGAATCTATATTCAGCAGCCAATTTTACTACTGAAGAAGAGATAACAAGGCCAAAGTGGGGTTTAAACAAATATGATGAATGGCAAGTAATCACAAAACAACATCCTACACCTCTCTACCAAGTTAAAAGTACATCATGTTCCTGCTTGGCCACCAGTGATGCTGCTGCTGTTGCTGACAATAGACAGTTGATTATTCCTCAGTTTTCATCCATTTGTTAAATCTAATTCATGGTGGGTTTTAGATTTAAAAAAAAAATATTTTCAGGACTATGACAGCCGTTGTATCAAATATTTTAACTACATCCAGTGGGTGGTTGGGATGAAAATCATGAAACAATAAACTGATTGATCAATAGGGATGTTGAAACAGTGTTTTGACATGCTATATTTCTTTTTTTGTATATCAATCATGCAGCAAGGCATAAAATTAAGACATATCATTTGCAGAAAATATATTTTTCAGACAAGAAATTATAAGTGTAGAAGCAGGCATAAATAATGTAGCATTACTTTCACACGTTTGAATTTTTGTTTATTTTTGACAAATCAAGAAACAAACTTGGCTGACAGACAAAAGAACAAAAGATGATTGATTACAGACATTGGATACAAATAAAAATGTGCAGTAGATTATATATCTAAGAATTCTCCTCCAGTCGGCAGTCATTTAAATCGCATCTGTCCCCAACCCAAAATTAAAATCGCTTCTTCCACCCTCTAACCACTAGCTAGAAATTAGGTAAAATAATATGCTTCTGTAGGGGGTGATGTTTTTTTATTAAAATGCAGCAGACGGTGGATCATAATTTTTTAAAATTGCTTCTATTGTGGGTTGGTTGAATTTGAAAGTGCCTTCCCCCCGGGGGTTATATGTTTTACTGGAACAGCCCTCATAATTTTTTACACATGCACATTTTTCAATTCAGACAATACTGTAATTTTAGATTTTTTGATAACCATGAACACTTTATTAAGGGTCAAATTATATTTCATGCAAATCGGATGTTAACCATAATTATAGATAATTTAAATCAGTATCTTTTATTAGTCCATTGTGAATGTTTTAACTGCCTTTTTTGACTCCACATTATCTCATGAGATCATTGGAACTGCCTTCTTTTGACTACATTATCCCATGAGAATCATTGGAACTGCCTTTTGACTACATTATCTCATGAGAATCATTGGAACTGCCTTCTTTTGACTACATTATCTCATGAGAATCATTGGAACTGCCTTCTTTGACTACATTATCTCATGAGAATCATTGGAACTGCCTTCTTTTGACTACATTATCTCAAGAAAATCATTGGAACTGCCTTCTTTTTACTACATTATCTCATGAAAATCATTGGAACTGCCTTCTTTTGACTACATTATCTCATGAGAATCATTGGAACTTCCTTCTTTTGACTACATTATCTCATGAAAATTGTTGGCTTTATGAAATTCTTGAGTTTACTAGATTTCCATTCTCATCGTATGAGTGGTTGGAACTAATTCATGCGGAATATTCAAATTTTTAAGACGACTTTGTTTTTCCCAGTTTTCATTTACATCTTTCCATTATATTTTGGTACTTGAAAAATTATAAAATTCTCTCCTTTATCCCAAAAATATTAAATAAAATTGCACAGAAAATACCTATTTTATTTCATATAATCCAGAGCAGGTTTTGCACATAAAATTAAGTTGCTGTAATCTACTTTGCAGTTTGTTAATATTGCCTACAAATAACATCTTGGCTCAAAATCAAACACCTTTTCAATTTAGTCATACAAAAGTAGTATAAAGGCTTATTTTCTTTGTACATGTATACCTAACAGCAAAAGGCATGTCCACTTCATATTAATACAAACTGCTTATGGGTAATTTTAGTATAAATTGTATGTATTTCATTGGTTTAGTACAAATATAAATATAAACTCTTCAGATAGGATTCATTTCATATTAGATTAAAAAAACATGTTTTCAAGCATTTTTAATTTAAAGCAAGCTTGAGATATAAACTACTGAACAACCGTAGTTCTTTTTTTTTGTTACTGTTTAAAGTCTTTATTTATATGACTGATTTAGAAACAAGTAAATGAACTAGCCCACCACTTTTCATGACTAGGAACTGTTTTTACCTCATATTTAAAGATGTTCTCATTGCTAGAGAGGTTTTTTAAAAACTATATTTTAAGTAATATTTTTCCATTTAAGATATCCTGAATTACATGTCAGAAGTGACTATGGCCTTGTTTCATCAGCAGACGAACCCATTACCACTGTGTCATCTTGTCAAAAGTTGTCAGAGTGAACTTCCTCAACATGTCTGCTCATTTATTACATCCTTCATTTCAGAAGATAAAGTAAGTATTCCTAAAATCAGTGTTTTATTAACAAGTATATGTTGAAAATAAGCATTGATTATTCTTTAAGTTTAATTCTCATGTTGTGGTGGCAGATGAAAAAAATGTAGTGGCAAGTGTTTAGTTAACACTGGTGAAAGGAGGTTACAATCCACTTGTTCTTATTAGAATCCTGTGTTGTAACGCTAATGAATGTTGTGTTTAGTTAACACTGGTGAAAGGAGGTTACAATTCACTTGTTCTTATTAGAATCCTGTGTTGTAGCGTTAATGAATGTTGTGTTCAGTTGAATTTGTTTACAGAAAACATATTTGATATAATTTTCATTGTACTTAATCTTGCCACTTTTTTTTCTCCTCTGAATAAGTTCCACAATCACATTACATTAGGCTAACATAGACTAATATTCCCTAACATAATGTGATTCAGTATGTGTTCTGTGAGAAACATAATTTACTTACAAATTTGCGTTCTTGCCAAAATTAAGTTTGATTAGTTGTCACTTCGGCTCATTATGATGATCCCTCAGTATAACACTGTTCAGGGGAGGAATCAAACATTTCTTTTGTTATCGGACCGATTATTTTTTGGGTATAATAATGTACCATTTCATGGGACAGATTATCTTATACTGGGATTATTAATGTACCATTTTATAAGAAAGATTGTCTTATACTGGGGTTATTATTCTACCATTTTAAAAGAAAAATTGTCTTATACTGGAGTTATTTCATGGGACAGATTGTCTTATACTGAAATTTTTAATGTACCATTTGATAGGAAAGATTGTCTTATACTGGGGTTATTAATCTACTATTTTATAGGACAGATTGGCTTATACTAGGGTTATTAATGTACCATTTTATAGGAAAGATTGTCTTATACTGGGGTTATTAATGTACCATGTTATTGGACTGATTGTCTTATACTGGGGTTATTAATGTATCATTTCATAGGAGAGATTGTCTTATACAGGGGATATTAATGTACCATTTTATAGGACAGATTGTCATATACTGGGGTTATTAATGTACCATTTTATTTGAATGGCCATCTTAAACACCTCAGTACAATAATGTACCTTGTTATTGGAAGGGTCACTTTTTATACTGTAATATATTAATGCATAGAGTATATTTGTGTACACCATTATCTTATACATGTGGTAGCTGTGTTGAATTGGTTGCTAGCATAATGAACTCGTGGATAAATGGTTGCAGAATTATCCTACTGTCAGTCCAGCCTGGATCAGCTGCTGTGCTGTACTGTGGGCAATTGACCTTACTCTAACTGCCTTGGCAATAGATAACTGTGTTGCTGTGGCCCCAAACCTAAACCTGTCTTCCTTTATATAAAAGGTCATTTGACACTGTTTATATTTTGCTATATTAATGTACCATGTTACAGGAAAGGTCACCTCGTACTGAGGTATATTTATGTTCAACCACTATAACACAATGGTTTAGGCCCATAAAACATGGGGTTATTTTCTGAACCATGCTATAACCAACCACATCAGCTAGGTGAAGAAACTGATTCTTGTGTTAAAAAAAAATATGGCTGGTGGGGGCAGGGGGTAAGGCTGTATATGGCAGCTGGTATAACTGGTGAAGGAAGTACCCGGAAAAACCTTGGTAAGGACCACTGATCCACAGGAAACTTCTGGCAATCTTTCTCACATAACCCACATTAGTATTTAATTTTGTTGATTAACCTCTACAAATACCGCAAATAAAGAAGACAAAAAAACAAAACCATGCTGACATCATATAGCAATCTCTTCAGTGGATAAAATAGTACTACTGTCTGTAAGAGCACAATCAAACACAATTCAAGATCAATTGCTTATACTCAGAGAGCCTACTTTGCCAACAACACAAAAAGGTAATTGGATAGAAACTTTCATGTGTATCATCTCTTCCTTAAAACACTCCATAAAGTTGAACCATGAATTTCTGACAATCATGCCATTAAACATGGTGGCATAAGGGTGGTCAACTTAGATCCCCACTGGTTCAGATACTGTTATCATTCCATATGTGAACCAAACAGAAGATGAGCTGCCTCTTGCTCAATGCAATTAGTATGCAATTAGTATGCAATTAGTATGCATTGTCAAAATTTGATGTGTTTTGAGACCATCAGAAGGCAAAGATACTAACTAAATTGTAAAACAATGGAACAGTATAATTGTTAGATTCTACCTCATGTACAAAATAATCTGCAGCCAGTTGACTTTACTTTCAAATTTAAATGTCAAGATGTTTCATGATGAAAGGATAATAGTGGCTCTGCGAAAAACTTTGAAAGATTGGACCTACTTAACCATAGCTTTAAGAATGCTGCCTTGTTTAATTAAACAATTGAAGGATATTTTACCTGACAAATGTTTGTGTGTACCAGTAAATTTGGTTGACACGATTTTGATTGGCTTTGTCCACAAATCAGTAACGTGTGAGCTTCAATACTCTGCAGTAATTAGGCTGCTCACTGTGCTTATTTTTGCTTCTGGAACAGTCCATTTCAGTAAAAACTGTATTGTCTGCTTCCAATACTTGCAGTGTCAAATTTTTATATTTCTATAAAACAAAATTGAACAAATAAAAAGGATTAACCCCTGGAAACCATTGTTAAAAGAGAAGTAACTCCAAAATGTATGAGATTAGTGAGATTATTAATGATGGTCAACTACATTCACATCTGTTGTTTGAAATATACCTAGAAGGAAATAACTTAAGTTTTGCTCATTTTTTTATATCCCTGATGCCTTTTGTTTTAATATCATTAAGGGTGTTAAAAGACTCACGAGGGTTTTCAAATACTATACCAGATACTGTATGCACACATGTGCATTGAAGAAATATAAAATGAATTAAAATTCTTTTTCTAAGAAGAGGTTAAAATAAAACCAATTCATGTAAAAGGTATTTATTGCCAGAGATGATGTGGATTTATCAAGTAGCTTTGTGATCTTTAGAAATTAAACCATGGTATTGTGTGGGAATGGTAGTGTTACTTTATCATGTATGGCTAATATTTCATTGAGTCTTTAAATTCATGGTTTGGAGAAACAGCAAGAAAATTTCTACCACGTGATAATTAGGAAAACTACTGTATGATGCTTGTGAGGGTAATATGGTGCAATATTAGGCATACAATGATAGTATGACAACATCAGCATGTGACGGTACTATGATCTAAGATTGGTATGTGATGGTAATACGGTGCAATATTAGGCATACAATGATAGTATGACAACATCAGCATGTGACGGTACTATGATCTAAGATTGGCATGTGATGGTAATATGGCCTAACATAGGCTTGGTTCAGTAACATGATATAACATCAGCTTGATGTCAGGCACATGTAATATGATGTGACATCATGGACATATGAGAGTACTGTAGTGGGATTTTGTGGGTAATATAAGAATGCAAGAATATTTTAAAGTAGGAAATGTTTTTGGAAAATATAACAATGGTAAATGTGATATTTAAATTTTAACCATTGATTTAAACAGTTCTCTAAATGAGGTATAATTTGTTTTCATCTGATTACTCAATTGTGTGTTTATTGTTGGTTATAACATTCCTGGCTCTATTTTTGTTGTTTTGACTTATTGTAGGAAATCATTTTCTTACTAACAATTACCAACAAAATGTCAAAGTTTCGCTTTGAATATTTTGAAAGTCACATATTATTTGATGTGTTCAACTCGAACTTGAGACCATGTTACTTTAAGTCCTGTCTTTATACTCCGACTTCATGTCTTGCCTGTATTTACAGAAAGCTTGTTGCATTTGGAGATGAATATTTAAGTTTTATGTGAAAGATTACATATCTTCTACATCTGTTTATGTATATTAGTGAATGTTTGATAGTGTTACTTTTTGTCTTCGTATGTACCCCAGAATTCTTGGTGTCTTGCCTGTGTCAGCCTAATTTTGTACACAGGTGAGGCACCACACTGTTAGAATATTTGTATTTACTAACTAGATTCATTTACATTTTCGTACAATAGGCTGTCAAGATAAAGAAGCTAGAAGTTTTTGTCAGCAAGTTCCAGTACCAACTGATGGCTCTAAATGCTGATAAAAAAATGTTTACGGACCAGACACTGATTAAGGCATTGAAAGAAGAGTATTTAGCCTGTAGTCCAGAAAATTCATCCACTGTGGCAAAGTCCATTCTGCTGTACATATGGACAATACTGGATCATCAATGGGTAAATGCGACTATAAATAATTTAAGCAGTGCTCAGAATTAACTTTAAGAAATTACAGAACTATTTTTAACAAAAGTAAAGGTTACTGGTCTGCTCTGAAAATTGCTGGTCAATTTAAAATAGTTTGGATTTGATGAAGAAATGTGCCACATTGATATGGAAAGCAAATTTTTTAGTAAATTATGTTTCTCCGAGAATACTTACCCGATCACATTACTTTAGGGATATTAGCCTGCTACCTCGCGAATCCAGCCCTACCAAAAGACGAAAATTCGTCTTTCATGTCTATGTCATATAGACAAAGGGCAAAAACTCTTGCCCCTTACCTCCCCTTGCTACCCGCTAGGTGTCGCTTCTTTAGTTTTTAAGCTGAGCGGTATATAAAACACGAGGATGCTCGCATGGCGGGGTGGTTGGGAGGGTTTCTTAGTAATGTGATCGGGTAAGTATTCTCGGAGAAACATAATTTACTAAAAAATTTGCTTTCTCCTTTGAATACGTTCCCCGATCACATTACTTTAGGAGAAAAAGTAATAGGAGGAGGGAATGCGGAGCATCCGACCTCCACCCCGGGTATCCTCTAGGGAATGATGGCTGGATTCCCCATGTGAATGATAACCCGGTCTCCTAATTTTCAATCAGCAACACAGCCCAGGGTCACGTGATATGTGACCCCTTTATACGGTTAAGAAGATAGTTATTAAAATCTTCTTACCTACGAAAATTTATCTGGCGAATCCAGCGAAGCTAATAGGCTGTGCTGATTGTTGCACATGGGTCTGGTGGGCGTCTGGGCTGCCAACACCGGACCTACTAGAATCAACGTTTGCCTCTGCGAGTACAAACTTGAAGATAAAACTGTAGAAGGTTGACTCTGCATGTCAGCCAACAGCTTCTATAAGGTGACTGATTTGCGAATCCTCAGAGTACGCCGAGCGTATAACCCACTTCAGCCATGAAGCAAGGGCTTGAATGGTGATATCTCATGTCCCAGCTATCACCAGAAGAAAGAGGTGCTTGTATGTGACCTGACTCACCTCTATGCATTGAAATGGTGCTAGAGTGCACAAACAGGATCTTACATGGCTGTTGATCCTGACTTATCTATAAAGAAAGCGAACTAATGACGACTCGTTGATCGCCAATGTATGGTAATCTATTTTGGACTACGAAGCCTGGCTGCGTCAAGAGGACCATCAAACCCTCTGATCGGAACGGAAGAGAGTTCGGGTCACTAGAAAGGACATGTAACTCGCTCACCCTGCATGCTGAAGCTAAGACTATCAAGAAACCCAATTTGTATGATAGTAGCTTTAACTAATCGTGGGTTAAAGACTCAATACTGTCTGAATTGAGTCATGTTAAAACCCAGGACAGATTCCATTTGGAAACAGGGTGAGGGATATAAGTCGATTGAATTTTTAAAGTGTCTAAAAGATCTGACAAATCTTTGTCATGGCTGATAGCACATGTACCAGAATGGCGGAATGTGTCTGATATCATGGAGCGGTAGCATTTGATAATAACTGGAGCCAGCCGTTTCTCCTCGAAAAGCCAGAGAAAAGTTGGCCAGTTGAGGGATTGTGACACTCAGAGGAACAATGTGAATGATATGGTACCAGTCCCTGAAAACATGCCACTTGCCCTCGTAAACCTTCAGAGTAGAGGGCCTTCTTGCTCTCGAGATTCTCTCCGCAATCAAAGATTTAAATTGTTTGTCTTGCAAGGCTGTCTGGACAAGAGCCAAGCTTGAACATAAAGACGGTCCGGACAGGGGTGCGAATACTTGTGCTGACTGTAATCTTCCTGGGTAGATCTATCGCCTAGATTGAGTAGATCGGAGACCCAGGAGTTGTTCCATCTGAGAGGGGCAATCAGAACCATCTGACAGTTCTGACCCCTTAACTTCTGGATTAATTTCAGTACCAAGACCGTGGGAGGGTAGGAGAATGACCACAACCCTTCCCAGCTGATTGATCGAGCATCCACGACCCAAGCTTCTGGGTCTGGAACCTGTGAGATGAAAGGTGGAGAACTTGCGATTCCACCTTGTTGCAAAAGATCAATCATCGGACGTCCCCAAAGTGTGTCAATTGGAAGAAAGTCCGATTGATGGAGTGACCATTCTGTGTGAATGACTAGATAGAGTGTCAGCCAAGACATTGAGTCTGCCAAGAATGTGTCGGAATTGTACATTGAGGTGGAGATTGTCGAACCAAAGTAGAAACTGCCAGCTCAGATTGCACAGGTCTGGTGATTGGTGTCCCCATGTTTTGAGGCAAGGCACCACCACAAAGTTGTCTGACATAATGAGGGCAGTTTGTAATAAGAGTTGATCCTGTCCAAAATGAAAGGCGTTGATGACAGCCGTTATTTCTGAAAGGTTGATGTGGAAAGGGCTCGCCCCTGGCACCCACATGCCGCTGACAGTATCGAAGTCCGGCAACAGGTGGGCACCCCAACCGTAGGTACTAGTGGCGGAACATACCGTTATTCCCGCTTGGGGTATCTCCAGAGTAATCCCTGTGGACGGCCCACAGGGGTTGTGCCACTGACTCAAGAATGATCGTATCTCTGGCGTGAGCATGACTGTGGGATCGAAGGGACTTGAAAAGGGCGAAATTACGCTAGCAACGTCCTTTGTAAAGGGCGCATAAAAGGACGGCTGAGCGGAATCAAGTCTGCTGCCGCATTGAATAATCCGAGGATCTGCAACTCTCTTGCTAAATGCGCATCCTGTTGGAAACGGACTCTACGAGTGCAATTATCTGGATGATCGCAAACTCAAGGAAGCCTTACCAGATTCAGATCGGGAGAAACTCCACACCCAGATGGACCAAAAATCCGGATTGGACAGAGATCAGACTTTATCCAGTTCACGAGAAAGCCTATATGATGTAAAGTGATATAAGATCGTTTCTGCCTTTGAGCAGAGTAGAACTTGACAGATGTTTCTGGAGGATGTCGTCCAAATATACTGCCGACGCCATAGATGAAGTCGAGCGGAACAGAGTGACGACGTAATCCATAACCTTGGTACTAGCCCAAGGGCTTAAGTTGAGGCCAAAAGGTATGACCTGGAACTGATAAACCGAGTCCCGACAAGCACAACGGAGAAATGTCCGCTACTCGTGGGATAGGGACGTGAAATGTGCGTCGGTCATATCTAGACTGACAGCATACCCGTCGGATGGTTTGATCACGCCATCGCCACATTGACTTTCAGGGTGGTTGAGGCGGCTCAGGTCGATGAACGGCCTCTGGATAAGAAACAGCCATGAATAAAACCCCAGCTATTGCAGGTTTATTAAGATATAAATATATATATATATAAAGGCATCCTTCTCCCGGTCTTACGATACATCCATGAAGAGGGGAGAGGAGGACAGAGGAGGGGATGGATAAATGAAGTCCCAAGTCCCTCCGAAATGACCTGAATCACCCAAATGTTTTAAGGTAATAAAGTGGTCCAGTGGTCCTGAAATTGCAGGTGGCGGCTGCCCACAGGTAGGCAGTCCGCTGGCGGTGGGCAGGGTATGTCAACGTCTAGAGTTAGGAGGCGTGAAGGCGGAGAAACTTTGGTTCTTGCCGCCTCTGTATGGTTGCCATCTAGCTTGATTAGACTGTTGACTCCCAGCATTGGGTTGGGATCTATATTACACATTTGATTATAAGGATCCCTTTTCCCCGGTCCGCCCATCATCCCTCCGCTGTGTCAGGGGATGATTGTTTCGCAAACGCCTGCGAAAGTTGGGCGACGAGTTGGAGGGGCAGTTCCTGAGCTGCCTGCCTCCAAACTTTTTCAATTTTCCCCCAAAGTGTAAAGGTGTCCGAAACTGAGACATCCGTAAAATCCGAGTACGATGGGGCCTGCGCGACGTGGACCACCTACAGACGTCACATCGTATCAGGTCGAAGTTGGCAGAAGCAGTTAACGCATTGGTCATAGAATGGTGAGCTGCCCTGTTAACAACTCTAGCAATCCAGGCCTTCACTTCACAAGCGTGGTCATGGCTGGATTTGCCTAGGGAGTTGGAATGAAAAATGGCTAGTGAAGTCAAGTCTAACAATGAAGACGTATCGACTACGTTTCGGACTAGCTTTGACGTGGCATTTGAGATCAGTACTGAAGGCGTCTGATGGAGTTTTCGTACCAGCTACACTAGAACGTCGCTGGAAGTTAGCTTCCTGAATTTTTTTTTTTTTTCCCGACTGGCAAAGAAGCAGGAAGGACATCGTCTCTTCCTCCTCATTCAAGATCTACAGGTGCCTGAATTGTGTAGTCTTGAGTGGCAGTAGGAGGTTTTGGGCATTCTGAAGTTCCCAACAACCTATAAATCTTATATTCTGCGGCCGTGGCGCTAAGCTCAGTCCGGTCCATGACCTGATCTGTGGACGGCTGAAAGTGTTTCGTCACACTCACTGTGTGCTGAGTCGTGTTCTGGTCAACTCAAGCATCCATTCGCAGTGGAATTGTCATCATTTTTAATATAAATCTCCATAATGCTTGTGTAGTGCGGCCAGCACTGCGCGCCCATCTACCATTCGCTCAGAGGGAATGTTGGTTCTGGTACAGCTTGCATATCTGTACAGCATACCAGGTGACCTAGATGACGCAATTCTGTCATAATTGACACTTTCACTAAATCTCCCTTGTGGAGAAGCCGTGAACATATGGACGGCCGGCACTAACGGCTGATTGAACTGGCGAATGGTCGGCCTGAAAGTCCTGTTCTGGTAAAGCTGCCATATCTGGGTAGCGCATACCAAGTGGCATAGATAACTCAATTCCGTCATCTCTGATAATGTCACTAATTCTACCTTGTTTTAAAATCACACCGTCACGTATTTGACGTGACGGGAGGTGTACACCGGCAATACCGACTGATTTGTCTGGTATATGGTCGGCCAGAATGTCGGCGAAGGTCCGGCTATGACCGGCACCTGCCTCTCGAATGGTCTGATTGGACGGAGATTCATCTATAACATCTCTCTCATGGTAGTGATATGTAACCAGTAGTACAGATTGACTGACGGGTACATCACTATAACCTCCGTAAATCTGATGTACAGCCGGTGCAGGTTGATGCTGGCTGGAAGACCGGTGCCATTTGGGCTGAACGGTCGTTGCCGGATGGACGGCCGGTGCAGGTTGATGCCGGCTGGAAGGTTGGCTGGACGACCGGTGCCATTTGGGCTGAACAGTCGTTGCCGGATGGACGGCCGGTGCCGGCTGGAAGGTCGGCTGGACGACCGGTGCCATTTGGGCTGAACGGTCGTTGCCGGGTGGACGGCCGGTGCCGGTTGATGCCGGCTGGAAGGTCGGCTGGACGACTGGTACCATTTGGGCTGAACGGTCGTTGCCGGGTGGACGGCCGGTGCCTGTTGATGCAGGCTGGAAGGTCGGCTGGCCAGCCGGTGCCATTTGGGCTGAACGGCCGGTGCCTGTTGATGCAAGCTGGAAGGTCGGCTGGCTGTCCGGTGCCATTTGGGCTGGAAGGTCGGCTGGCCGTCCGGTGCCATTTGGACTGAACGGACGGTGCCGGATGTACGGCTAGTGCCGGTTGGTGCCTGCTGAAGTGCCGGCTGAACTGACGGTGTCGGCTGGACGGACGGCAAAAGTGCATAATAAAATGGATCCAATTGATCCAGCATAGACTCCATGCGTCCGGACTTACAGGCCCGAAAGCCATGCACGGACCTGCGGTGAAATTT
Source organism: Unio pictorum (assembly GCA_030141615.1). Lineage (NCBI taxonomy): Eukaryota > Metazoa > Mollusca > Bivalvia > Unionida > Unionidae > Unio > Unio pictorum. Next base: position 8,883,013 of record JARLTB010000135.1, read on the forward strand.
ACACCCACTGGGCAGCCTAAACCATGCCAACATAATTTCCTCCATTTCCACATTGCCAACACCCATTTTGCCATTCATGCCTTCGTTGTCGACTTTGCACAAATTAAAAAATTCAGCATATTATTAATTCGATAATACTATAACCGTTACTAATGGAGTAGTCAAATTATTCCGTGCCATGTTAACTCTTAATGACCACACTAGTTATCGCCGTGAGCGTGTTGCAATGGGTCGTTCAAGACGAAGTCTACTGAAACGAAAAAGATGATAAACAAAGCACATTTAGCAATTCAGCACGCTATTAAGTCGCTATTACCACAGAGGAAGCGAAATGATTTAGTGTCGCGTGAACTCGTGACTACAACACGAATTCTGCCATTAAATAGTCGCAACTGGTCGTTCAGAGACGAAGTCTACTGAAACGGAAAAGAAGATAAACAAAGCACAAATTAACAATTCAGCACGCTATTAAGTCGCTATTCCATAACCGTAACTAACGGAGGAAGCGAAATGATTAAGTGTCGCGTGAACTCGTGACTACAACACGAAGTCCGCCATTAAATAGTTGCAACTTGGTCGTTCAAAGACTTTTTTGAAGTCTACTGAAACGTCAAAGAAGATAAATAAAGCACAAATTATCAATGCAGCAGGTTATTAGTCGCTAATATCGTAAACGTTACATACGGAATAAGCGAAATTATTGAGTGCTACATGTATTACATGCTAGTACCGCCATAAGCGTGCTTTTTGACCACGTTGCAACCTGGTCCGAAGTCTAGAAAAGGTGACAAAGTCACTCAAATTGGAAAATATTGTAAAATAATGTATACAACCTGTAGAGGAATGATTATCCAACACAGTAATTCCAAATTTAACTTCGGATGGTCAGAATTTACACTAAGATGGCTTGGATTCATTGGAGGTCTAATTGTACGTGTTTTCACGTACAGCGAAGCTAAAAAACTAAAGAAGTGACACCTAGCGGGTAGCAAGGGGAGATAAGGGGCAAGAGTTATTGCCCTTTGTCTATATGACATAGACATGAAAGACGAATTTTCGTCTTTTGGTAGGGCTGGATTCGCGAGGTAGCAGGCTAATATCCCTAAAGTAATGTGATCGGGGAACGTATTCAAAGGAGAAACTTTTTTTTTCAGGTGTCATTAAACAAATATGGGTGAGGAGATCTACTCAAAGAAAGGAAAAACTTATCTTAATAGAAGTTTGTATATTTCATTATCTAATTGTTCTCACTTTTTTGCAGGATAAGAAAAAAGTTCAGTTACACATACATTTGATTCTAAGATTCCATTATTTTACCAGTGCTCCTTGCCTGTTGTGTAAATGTTGGGTTAAAAATACTTTTCTGACTAGGATGATGTAATGACCAGTGATCTGTCTGTTGAAAAAGCAGGATCCCTCTCCCATGTGATGCACACTGAGAAATGTAAGACATGACAAAAACTATAATTATGAAAAAATTCACCATGATACCACACACAAAAAATAATATCATATATATCATATACAAACATTTTCTTGTAGGTGAAATCAAAGAGCAGAGAAGAGAGACTGTCACTTATGTTTACTCTACTGAAGGAAATATTAGATGGCGTGAATAAGAATGTGAAACAGACTACCAGAAATCATCAGGAGAATAAAGAAGATAATGAATTTTCCCTCCTTGCACTGCTTGTCGAGTCACAAGGAAACATGTTGGAAAGCCTTCTACAAATTATACTTGACCATCCTTCTATTAAAAAGTGGTTTCTCTCTCACATCTCAGATGAAAACATGAAACATAAACCTATAATAGCTGAAATTACTACCGCATACATCAGTGAATATTTGTGCTTGTCCTGTACTCTGTCTACTGAAGTACTGAAACCTTTGCTGCAGTTTTACAGAAACAAGGTCTTATCCTGTTTTAAACAATTCAAGGATGACAAGGGAACAATACTGGGAGAAACAGTAGCTGTCCTCTTTCAATGTCTTTTACATTTATCAAAAAATATTGAAGTTGACCAAACAATTCATGTTCTGACGGAGTGTCTTTCTCTGCCTTTGAGACATTTCTCATCATCAGAGAACCAGGTTGGCTTGAAATTGCTGTGTCAGCTACTTTCTAATCTTGCCACCAGTGCAGTCCAGAGAGTTATCAGAATCACTCCAGAGAAGGTTGATAAACTAATAAGAATTGCATTAAATACCAAGGAGGAAACAATGTTAAAATCAATCACGGATTTTCTATTACATCAGGCACACCTTGCTTTTGGATGTAGCAGCAAAATTGTACAGGAGTTGTTTAAGCATCCATCAAAGGAGGTAATTCAAATTGCAGAGATTCTCATTTCTCATTCCTGTGTATTGAGGCACACTTTTGAAGAGTTTCTATCTACAACAAAAATTTTGCAATTCAAGGAGAGTTATGTGCCCTTGTTCAGTACCTACTTTAGGGTCACTGCAAGCCAAAACAAAAGTGAAGGTAAGTGTAATGGCTTTTTTTCTATCCTTGTCATGCCCCTCCAGGCATTCATTCAGTCATTTTTTATCAATTATCAAATCTTGTTTGAACAATTCCACATACAGCTTTTCATTGGTTAGGCTGAAGCTTGATACAATTAAAAGCCTATAATTGTGACAGCCTCTGTAAAGAAACTATCATTATACGAAAGGTTAAAAATGCCTATATATAAAACGTCACTTAGATGCCCCATTTAGAATGCTCTTTTAATGGCGTTTATGGTAAGCTCCTCAGACAGCTTCTAAGTAACTTAGATGGTCCTTTTGATGGCCTTTATAGAAAGTCCCTTGAATGGCCTTTACAAGGAGAGTTTCTTGGATGGCCTTATAGAAAGTCACTTCGAAGGCCCTTTTGATGGCTTTTATGAAAAGGCTTTTGATTGTCCTTTAAAAGGTTAGTTCCTTGTATGGCCTTAAGTCCCTTAGATGGCCTTTAAAAAGAAAATTCCTTTGGTTGACCTTCATAGAAAGTCCCCTGGATGGTCTTTATGGAAAGTTCCTAAGATTGCCTTTATGGAATGTCTTTTAGATGGCCCCTTTGATGGCTTTTATGTAAATTCCCTTGAATGGCCTTATTAGAAAGTCCCTATAGATGGGTTTTTTAGAAAGTCTCTTAGATGTTTTTTTATAGAAACCTTTGTAAAATGTACTCAGATAGCCTCTGTTGACAGATTCTGCTTTAAACATGATGATAATGACATAAAGATGGTATGCTGTTCAGTGGGCTTTTATGCTCAGTTTACAGAAGAGACATATATAACATATCTCACATTTGTATCCATTCATTTTTATGGTTGGCACTTTATACCGCCTCCTTATAATACTTGACTTGCATAGAAACAAATAATCCTTCTACAAAACTACATTGCTTCTTAGAGATGAAATTTATATGTACAAGGAAATTTATATGTACAAGGTAGATGTTATCAGTTATTAGCATTTGTATCAGTCCGTCTTTTCAGGTATGCATATCTGCTGTGAGATTCAGTGGAAGACATTGGGTGGTTCTTTAAAACGATGAACTGAAAGACAGTTATGTTCTCTTTGACAAGCTTAGCCATTTATTAGGTTCACATATTATACCTAATACATTTTTATTTCTTTCATTATACCTTGTAGTTTGACCAGTCCATCTAATATAATACTATATGGATGTTGTAATATGATACTGTATGGATGAACTGCCCAGTCCATTGGTAATGATAGATATTCATGGTACTGATTGGCCACATAACATTTTTTAGATGACCTCTCACCTTTTAAAAAATAATAATTACCACAGGTTTTCTTTTCATGTATAATTTTGGGTAATTTATTCATGCCACATTGCCACTTGTCCCTGTCATCAATATTTGAAAACTTCATTTGAAACAAAAAATTAAAGATGCAAAATTTCCATGATGGTATGCAGTATCCATGTCCCCACTAGTCATTTCAAATTGTTTGGTTATTAGTTTAATATGATCAGCCTAATGTTTGGCCTAAAGCAGAAATTCATTTGTAGCTCCTTAGTGGTGAAGGCAGTTTGAAAACATGACTGGTATAACTATGTGAACAAGATATTTTGTTGAATGAATATTTAAAATGAGCAAAGTCAGCAAAATTATGGCATTAATTATGAAAACTGCATATTGGGGACAATGTTTGACAATTCAGAAAATGGCACTGTGGTGGCACCAGATATCATGCACCTATTTTATTTGTCTTTGTTTTGGGGGAAAAACAAGATGGTAAATCTTGTTTACTATTATATTTCATTTTTATTTCATCTGATTTAGAGTTACATTTTTCCAAACAGTCATAAAACATTATTGTTTGATTTTTTTAGATCAAGTCGTTTTGTCCATACAGTGTCAACTTTGGTTTCTTTAAAATCACCAATCACAAAATTCTATTTCTACAAAAATATCACCAGTATTTTTTGACCCAGTATTCAATAAAGATGGGATTTAGGAACAGGGGACACCATTAACCCTTGAATGACATAAACCATGCCCTGTCAGGAACAAAGTAATAGATACAGCTGTACTTTCTACAGAATATAATAAAGACAGGATCATGTGCTTTGGTTGATCTTGAAAATTTATGGAAAGTTATAATTTGTTCTTTTACTGTTGGGCAGTAGTGATACTTTTATTACACTCTTGAATAGTGTACTGTGCTGCTTTGGTTGGTTGATTGGTTATCTGCTTTGGTTGGTTGATTGGATGTTATCTGATATAAATGTGAAATACATTTAATTAGATCAAATTTATTTTATGCCCTACCATGATATAGGTGGGCATATTGTGTTACCCCTGTCTGTCCATATGTCTGTATGACACACCATGGTTAAGGATTATAGTTAGTTTTTTTCTGTGGCACTTTGATGGGGTATCGTTATTCATTGAACACTTTCAACACTGAACACTGGGTTTCTTTATCTTCCTGTTTCATGCATAAAGTTATCAATCCTGATTTAAAATAATAATTGATGAAAATATTATCAATCTTATGATTTGACCCTTCATGGTTATCACATATATGGTGACTGACCAGTGAACATGAATAGCTACATGGCTCTTGGCACCTTGCAGTATTTATTTACATTTTGTTACAAAAAAATTTTCTCAATTTAGGATCATGCAGGCCACATCTGGAAAAGATAGGAAATCTCTTTCAAGATGATTTTATTGTGATATGCAATACAGCAGAAAGAGAATTCAATCCAGATCTAATCCACCTCCTTGGTCATGTGATCAGATTGGGAATTATGGGTAAGTGTTACATAGTCCATTTGAATTGTTTGAAGATTAAATGTCTTGAACACATACAACAGGTTACCTTTTTCATATCATTACATCATTCTTTGAGACTTGGTGATTGCAGAATTAACAATCAGAAGAAAAAATAAACATTATATGACATTTAATATGCTGATAGCTTTAATTGCAGAAAAAGACTGTAATTGTTTATATCAACTTGATCTGTCAACTTTTTTTATAGCACACCGTGCAATAATGCAAACGGAGGTTATAGTATGGTCTTACATACAGTATGCATCACCTGTCACACCTGGTAATAAGACAATGGGAGTGTGTGGTATGGTCTTACATACAGTATGCATCACCTGTCACACCTGGTAATAAGACAATGGGAGTGTGTGGTATGGTCTTACATACAGTATGCATCACCTGTCACACCTGGTAATAAGGCAATTGGAGTGTGTGGTATGGTCTTACATACAGTATGCATCACCTGTCACACCTGGTAATAAGGCAATGGAAGTGTTTGATATGGTCTTACATACAGTATGCATCACCTGTCACACCTGGTAATAAGACAATGGGAGTGTGTGGTATGGTCTTACATACAGTGTACATCACCTGTCGTAAGTAGTGTATAATCTATATTGCAACAAGTATTCTGATTTGAAACTCTTTCATAGTTCTTCAAGCTATACCAGTGCACCTTCAGATATGGCCACCGTTACAAAAGATTTGAAAAACCTATAATCGATTTCTTCTCAAAATCTCTGGAACAGAATTTGACCAAATTTAACGAAAAGGACCCTGGTGGCCAATCTGACCAAATTTAACAGAAAAAAATCTTTTTAGCCTGGACATCTCTCAAATCGATTCAGATGATGCTGATCCACCATCACTAATAAACTAATAATAGAAAAACTATAAACAACTTCTTTTACAAAAACCACTCAGCAGAATTCAGTAGTTTCCAAGTTATGATTCAACGGGTAGGGTTCCAGATGAACAGACCCAGAAATCCATGCTGACTGCATAGATTAACTCCCTTTATAAAGCTCCTTTATAAAGCTAAGTTTATTTTCTTTGAGGATGGAATATGAACAGTTTTTGAATTATTAATTGGAGTCAAATCATCAAGGTTTAGAAGAGAAATGGGGACAATGCTGTGGTATAAAGACTTGTCCTTTCTCTGTGTGTGTGTGTGTGTGTGTATATATATATATATATATATATATATATATATATATATATTATATGGTTGTTGAGAGAAGATAATGACATCAGAATTAATAGGCAGTATAGCAACTATGTGCTCCTAGTTTTTCTATCCCCTCAACATTTGAAATAGATGTGAATTTTGCATTCACAATCTTACATATGTCTGCTACATGGTTGAGTCATATCATACCCACCTGGGCCTGTTTTGTATCTCATCTGTCTTAGCAAATAGAGCAACAAAGATTCCACTTAAATAGTGAAAATAGCTTCAGCATCACACATAATAGGAATTTATGATCAAGTTATTGAAAGTCATATAGCTTACAACGAATTAAAGTTGAAAGACAAGACATAATTTTCCAACTGAACCTTAATTTGTGTTTATTTTCAAATCTGTGAAAGAATCAGATCATGTGATTTTGATATTTTGTCATGCTTGTTTTCACCTTTCTATTGGAAAATGCTAAGTATATTATTTGTTATTTATTATTTTGTTACCCTATCAACCTTGCAGATCCAAATTTTATATCCAAGTTACAGAAGCTTCTGATAAAAACTGTATCAGCAGGGACAGGAGTCCTACCACATCATATCCAGTTATTGAGCCAGATCCTGCAGCCTCTTCAGGAGCCTCTGTCAGAGCTCAGAAAGTCAGCTGACACATCACTTGGGAGTCTCAGCAACAACAAAATGTCACATGATCTTTCACCTAGGAGACAGCTGTTCAAAGCCTGTAGTGAGTGTTTGGTCCATACACTGGCCAGTAAATCTTCAAGGCAACTAGCAGTTGAAGATAAGATAATGGACATCCTGCATCAGTTTACACAGGTAAAGAATGAATATCATACTGTGTTCAAATGGCATTTATAAAGAGCATATTTTGTAAGATGATACTAGATGCTTTTTACGACTTTATGGTCATAAGCTATGTAATAGAAAAAGTAAACACTGAAAAACAGTTTAAATTATCAGAGTTAAAAAAGAAAGTCAAAGAGGAACTTGAAAAAAAGATGTAATTTACCAAGACGGCCATAGTTTAATGTTGCGATGATGGTAATTTTATTATATATATGATTCTAACTAAATGATTAACTCTTCTTCCTGAGTCAGTGAAGATTCATGAGACTACAGTGTCTCCTTCTTGAGAGGTCACTCGAGTCTTGGGCAAAGAGCTGTTTTGTTGGATTAGCTACACAAAAGTTACTGGTGATTAGTACTACATATATTCAGTAAGTTATTGCTAGCACAGGGACTGTTGTGTAAGAGTAGCTACACAAAAGTCTGAATAGAGAATTAGTAGTATATAAATAGAGTAAGTTATTGCGTGGGGCTGTTGTGATGCCATAGATACACAAAAGTCTAATGAATCAGTAGTACAACATAAAGTAATTGCATGGTAACTTTTGTGTTGATATGACTAAACAAAAGTCCAAAGTCAGGTGATTTAGTAGTACATATATTGAAGTACCTGAGCCCACTGTTAAATTGAGACTGCTCCAGTGGCCTAGTGGTTAGAGCGTCCACCTCATATGCTGGAGGTCACGAAGGAAAACCCGGCCAAGTCATACCAAAATCTTATAAAAATGGTACTAACAGCATGGTGCTCAGTATTAAGAGGTTAGTGTTAAGCTTGGTCAGCCTGGTGTCAGGATAATATGACTGGGTGGGATATCATGGCTGTGGCATGATGCTCCAGTGCCAGACATCACTATAATTGTCACACTGCAGATATCATAGCAATATGACTGATTTTTTTTGTTAAAGCTATGTTAAAAATCCAAGTCACAAACACACACACATGCAGGCGTGCACACACACACATGCATGCATACACACACACACACACACACACACACACACACCACTGTTCAATTCATCAAAATTTTCTGTTCTCTTTTAGGGCCAAATTACATAGTGATCACAGTATTGAGAAAAATGACAATATTGGAGAAACAAAAATAAATTTGTAGTGTTAACAACTGATTGATTCATTTCTTTCGCTGATATATTTTTGCACATTTTTGCAGGTAATAATTCAAACATCTTTATCTTTTCAGGAGGAAATTAAAGATTTTATCACAGCTGATATGGATTTTTGGAGTTCCATTTGGCCAAAGCTAGTAACATGCAGTTTGAAGTTAGTATAAGAAAAGTGATGAATTAAGAAGCATTTTGAAATATTTACATTAATATTCAGGACATGCACTTAGGACACAATTTTTACACTTTTGTTTAAAGCCGAGAAATTGATCTGCAAGGTATCAATGACCCTGGGTCAGCATTATTCAAGAAATAAATTTGACAACTTTGTTCATCTGATTTGTTGTGTTCCAGCACCCATTGACCCATATACATACCATGAAGATTGATTATGATGGTTTAATTATAGAATAAATAAGTCAAATCCATTTTCTTAGAAATGCATAATTATTTTAAAATATTTAGTAAAACAGATTGTGCATTCCAGTCTATCATTTTGGAACAAACTAATTTTATATAACTGAAACTGAAAGCAGCACTAAATGTACTTGAAAGTGAATTCTGGGTGCATTGATTTGTCTGCACAAACTTGCATCACATGACCCTGCTTATGTTACTATGGTGATCATCCATGAAATCATAATTAATTGTGACCTTTTTGTTATTTCAAGTTGAAGCTCCTTTAGTGTATCTTTGTGAATGCATTTGATCAGCAAATATTGCAATTGCTTCATTTACATGTCATATTGGTAGAAACCATTTTTCTTCCAAATAACTTAGAAAATTCAGGAGCAATGTATATGTAGCATTATAATGGATACCAGGTTTTAGACAACTGTGATATAAAGATTCCAGAGTAGATGTTCAAAAGTTTCTGACTGTTGGAGAACATCTTGTTTGAGAAAAGTTTTATTTATTGACAGTCCTGAAATAATCAATATCTGCTAGATTCTGAAATTGTTTAGGTTTGATTATCTAAGATTCTATATGTTATTTTTCCTATAAAACTTAAGTGTGCTATTGATGTTGTTCTACATTATAATTTTATTTTTCTTGGCACATATGTACATTGGTATCACAAGAAGACTCATGCAAAGTGTGTCAAAATATTTAGCACAAGACACCGACTTTTCGACAAGGGGTTGCCTGGATGAAAGCATGCCAAGTAGAGTATGGGGGGATATATCATTTGTCTTTGATCTGCATGCTTTTCTAGAATTACTAGTGTTCAAAAATTAAAGACCAATATATCTGACAAGTAGAAAGTAAATGCTTCAATGCCCAAGGACTCCAGGAAATTTAAATTTTGGCTATAAATAATTGGTGGAATATGTATCATTTTCTTATGCATGCACACACACACAGAGAGACACACATACATACGTACACACACACACACACACACATACACACACACACACACACACACACACACACACACATACATACATACATACATACAGTTAGCAATTTAGATAGAAGAATCCATTATATTTACCATTTTTATTTTTTAAGTATATTTAACTTAGTGCTCATTGATTAACTGTAATAACACAAGTTGAATATATCTTCCTATTGCAGAATTATGGTAAGCCAAACAATAAAGTTCTTCAGCAAGTTTCACAAATATTAAGATTCTGTTTATCACATGGCTAAATATATTTAATAGGTCACCATTGTCATCTAGCCGTTACCTCACCATTGTCATCTTGCACTTTACAAAACAACATTCTCCTGCTTACAAAGCTCGTTGCAATCTTGTTCTTCTACTTAAGATCTAATGAAACCTAATTGTACAGTGTTAACTGGAAGCATTGGAGATTGTAAAAAAAAATTCTTTAATTGAAATTTTTGGAATTTATTGTTTAATATTGTGCACAAAATTAGAGTGAAAAAGCAGGATATATTAATTGACCTTTATTTGCAAGTATTCAGTAATAAATTTGGTGTATATACTTGTAGAAATATGTATGGGGAGCCAAGGATGCTGACATTTCTGAGACTGGTTTCTAGGATAATTTACAGTAATCAGGCAGAGTTTTCCATCACCATGACAACTGTGTTTGAGATGATTTTCAGCCACTCGCTGTTCCTGCCAGTCATGTTCAATGAGCAACACTCAGAGGCAAAAGGTATATGCTTTGTAAACTTCTGCATTATAAGTGGGTGGTGTCTGTTTACATTAGACTACCCATCTTTTGAGGATTTTGCATTAGAAATGGATGGTGTCTTTTTCACACCAGTCTGTTCTGACCTTGAGGTTTTGCATTTGAAATGGGTGGTCTTTTTTTCACATAAAAATTACAATACAGGCCTGGAGGTTTTGTGTTAAAAATGGGTGGTGTCTTTTTTTGACAGCAGGCTCCTCAGACCTTGAGGTTATAACACTTCTAAGCTCAGGTGTATACTCTTAGAGTTAATCACATATGAAATGTTTGATATTTTAGCTCAGGTGTATACTCTTAATTAGAGATAATCACATATGAAATGTTTGATATTTTAGCTCAGGTGTATACTCTTAATTAGAGATAATCACATATGAAATGTTTGATATTTTAGCTCAGGTGTATACTCTTAATTAGAGATAATCACATATGAAATGTTTGATATTTTAGCTCAGGTGTATACTCTTAATTAGAGATAATCACATATGAAATGTTTGATATTTTAGCTCAGGTGTATACTCTTAATTAGAGATAATCACATATGAAATGTTTGATATTTTAGCTCAGGTGTATACTCTTAATTAGAGATAATCACATATGATATGTTTGATATTTTTCTTTTGCTGATCTTTGTTGAATATTTATTTCAAGATGTTTCGATATTAGTCATCGCTTATAAATGTATCGCAAGAAGTATCCTTACAACAATTGTTCATAAAATTATTGCACAGGTTGAAGATCATCAACACCTTTTATCAAATATTCAAAGAAAAGTGTACTTTGGTGGGTAAATGTTTTTCAGAAGGTTACAGTTATTGACATCACATCAGTCTGATGTAATAGAATGCCAGCACAGCTGTTTCTACAGCAGATCCTAAATTACTATATCAAAATTTGTATACCTTTATTGATTTATAATTATCAGTCACATAACTCTTACTGTGATTATTCAAATCCTATTAGCATTTTCCCATTTGCTTATTTAATAAGAGTATAAAGTTTACAACTTTATTTTGTATTCAGTTTTTGAGTTCATAAAGCTAAGATACACATAACATGTCAAATAATTCATGTCATTTCAGGCAACAAAATATGTGTCAATCTTCCAAAATTGGAAATCTTTCAAGACTTTGTGTTTAAATAAATATATTATACAGAGTTATATAGAAAATGTTTACATAATTATACATAGCTATATATTTTGTGATCAATTTGTTTTTAACTGCATGGTTAAAATATTATTGTACAATTTTACAATAGGGTTGAGTTTGTGATCCAAAGATTATGATGTTAAAAAGGAGTCATGTTGTTTTAATGTTATTCTTTTACACATCTTAATGTCTGTATATTATACCATATCTATTTTATGACAATATCATAATAGCTATAAATAAAATATATAGCCAACAAATTTAAACACTTTATTAGTTGATGACTTAATCAGACTTTCAGGTCACAAATTTATAAAAAAAATTTAAAGGGGACTTGGATATTGTTTTATGAAAACCCTGATAGCACAATCAAACAAAACTCACATAAATATTATCTTTTTTCAGAATCCTTGATAGATTTCTTGCTGTTTCTGGCAGAGAAAGTGCCAGAAAAGTGTGTATCTAGTCATATTGGAATATTTCTTGGAGGTTATGGGGCTACACTGTCTGCAATAGGTAAGTATAGTAACTAAAACAGGTTATAACTATAACAGTGGAGTAAAGTGCTTGCTTTGCAATTAAATGATACTAAGCTTGATTCCCTGCAAGCAAATTTAAGTGGTTGACCATTTAAAGTTGGTGGATACTTTTGGATCTTTGGGGTTTTGTTCTAGACAAAATCTTCTGTGTGGCACTGGCAGTAAGTTTTAAATTGCATCAATAACATAAATTAATTCTTACCTGGAAGTTGAATATAATCAAATTCATACTTTCTTGTTTTTGGTAATTGTAGTATAACTGACCTGTTGTTATTAGTAACTGTGGTATACCTGACCCATTCTTATTGATTGCTGTTGTATAAATGATCCGTTGTTACTGGTAACTGTTGTATAACTGACTGGTTGACTGTTTCACCTGCTCATTAGTATTGAATTCAAGAAATCATAAATAACGTCACATGGTTTTTCATAATAAAATGTTTTTCATTTTGTGTAAAAGGCAAAATAGTTCTAGAGTTGTACATGTTATGTATAAAATTTGTAAAGGTGTCAGACTTTACTTTTGACATTTTTCATGATTGAATGAACAACAGGTATACATGTGATAGATACTACAGGTGTCTGACGGTCTAATTGGTCAGTGGATTGTGTGGATCACTGAGTTAATTGACAGTGGTCAGTGTATCAGATGCAGGGGCTGAATTTATTTCTTGATACCTGGGTCCATGAACTTTTAATGCAATTTACTTCATTATTAGGTGATCTCACCATTAAGTAGTATACTGTGGCCTACAATGACATTATAACTAGGCAGTCTGTATTTTTACTTCATTATAAAGTGGTTTCGCTGTTAGGCAATATACTGTTTGTCATATGTGTAGTCTTACTATGAGTGAGTACTCTGATAGGGAGAGTATATAAATGAAAGAAAATAAACAGTTAAAATGCTTGCATTTAATGCAACTTTTTATTTTTATTTTCAGATCAGAAGCTGTTGAAGCTGCTGTTTATCTATGAATCATATCATGTGAACATGATAGAATACAAGTATGTAAAAGATGGGGTATACGAAAATTGGGTATTTCAGAATGACATGATAATTTTAACATGATTTGAATAATTTTAGTCAGGATAATGAACGGCAAGACATAGATATTATTTCTCCTGCAGGAACAATGGCAGTACCTTCAATGCCATATAGTTTTCTATTTTTAAAAGTATGATATCTTCTATGCTGAAACTCTAGCTATGATCCTGATCTGTATACCTCTGCTATGCATGGATTCCTATTTTGTCCCTGTAAGCAGAAACATAGGTAGTCATACCACAGATGGATTCCTATGTTGATATGTAAGCTGAAAGCTAGGTTGTCATGCCACAGATGGATTCCTGTGTTGATTATGTAAGCTGAAAGCTAGAATGTCATACCTCAAATGGATTTCTATGTTGATCATGTAAGCTGAAAGCTAGCATGTCCTACCACAGATGGATTCCTATGTTGATTATGTAAACTGAAAGCTAGGTTGTCATTCCTCAGATGGATTCCTATATTACCTATGTAAGCTGAAAGCTTTTTTGTCATACCACAGACAAATTTCTATGTTGATTATGTAAACTGAAAGCTAGGTTGTCATACCTCAGATGGATTCCTATATTACCTATGTAAGCTGAAAGCTTGGTTGTCATACCACAGATGAATTCCTATGTTGATTATGTAAGCTAGGTTGTCATACCACAGATGAATTCCTATGTTGATTATGTAAGCTGAAAGCTTGGTTGTCATACCACAGATGGATCCCTATGTTGATTATGTAAGCTGATAGCTAGGTTGTCATATCACACATTTATTCCTATGTAAGCTGAAAGCTAGCATGTCATACCACAGATGGATCCCTATGTTGATTATGTTAGCTGATAGCTAGGTTGTCATATCACAGATGGATTCCTATGTAAGCTGAAAGCTAGGTTGTCATGCAACAGATGGATTTCTATGTTGATTATATAAGCTGAAAGCTTTTTTGTCATACCACAGATGGATTTCTATGTTGACTATGTAAGCTGACAGCTAGATTGTCATACCTCAGATGGATTCCTATATTACCTGTCTAAGCTGAAAGCTTGGTTGTCATATCACAGATGAATTCCTATGTTGACTATGTAAGCTAGGTTTTCATACCACATATGGATTCCTATGTTAATTATGTAAGTTGAAAGTTAGGTTGTCATACCACAGATGGATTTCTGTGTTGATTATGTAAGCTAAAAGCTAGGTTGTCATACCACAGATGGATTTCTGTGTTGATTATGTAAGCTAAAAGCTAGGTTGTCATACCACAGATGGATTTCTGTGTTGACTATGTAAGCTGAAAGCTAGGTTGTCATGCCACAGATGGATTATTATCTTACCTCTGTAAGCTGAATGCTGGGTTGTCACTCCCATGATTTGCTTTGTTTCCTATGTTGCCCATGTAAGCCGAAAGCTAGGTTATTATAGAACATTTTGTAGATGAGTTCCACTGGATATATATATATATATATATATATATATATATATATATATATATATATATATATATATATATATATATATATATATATATATATATATCAAACCCTTGTTTTGCAAAACCTTAGTTTATTGTCTTTAATGCATTTGTATGTTGTGAGGCATATATATTATTATTCATGGTGACAGCAGCAACAACATGAAAAATTCAAATTTTGAAAGTCATACAACTTGCCACATGAAGCTTTTTCACAATCTGTAATATAACATTTCACATGAGTCATTGAGAGGTCTGTTGTATAACACATCACATGGAGCCATTCACAGGCCTATTGTGTAGCATATCACATGGGCCTATTGGCCATTCACATATCTATTATGTAGCAAATTACAACTATCCATGGGCCTGTTGATATAATATACCACATATAACAATGCACAGGCCTGTCTCATAGCATACCACATGGAACCATCCACAGGTATGTCTCATAATATACTTAATGGAGTTATCAAAAGGCTTTTGACAGAACATACCACATGGAGCTATGCATGGGTCTTTCACATAATATACCATATGAAGCTATCCACAGGCCTGTCACATGGAGGTATCCACAGGCCTGTCACATGACATACCATACCATATGAATAATCCACAGGCCTGTCACATGGAGCTATCCACATGTCTTTCACATAATATACTACATGGGGCTATCCACAGGCTTAGCATATAACATGCCACTTAGAGCTATTCACAAACATGTCATACATTTTCATATAATCTGTTTGTCTCACAAAGCATTTGAATGGTGAGACTTGAGTGTCACTTTTTTAGTGCACGACAAGTGTCTACAAAACCACAATTTATGCAGAAAGCTAATTTGCATAGATGTCAGCAACTGCGGGTTATGGTTCTTGTGGTGACTTTTTTGCAAGTCAGATGTGAGTAGTGGGTGGGTGGATAAAGGTAATACACTAGTTCTACAAAATATCTCATTTTCTTTACATAATTTAGGCCTTTTCTCTGGGGTGAGAAAGCAGTTGAGCATCATATGGTAAAGAGAACACTGGGACCATCACTATGGAAACAGCCCACCATGGAGCAGGTTTTGGAAACCCTGCAGCCAGATATGATGCAGAAGACAATTTTGAAGTTTCCTCTGAGGAGGAAATTACAGGTACTGATATTAATGAGATACAACATAATTTGAAAGAGAGTTTTAAAACACAGCATGTAAATGAAATGAAGGCATTTGAAGAATGCAATACAGGTACTTTTTTAAAGTCATGTAAGATATTAACTTAAAGGAACACATGAAAAGATACTCCATTCCAAAAAAGGTATTGTATATTTCATATTATTACCTGGTTGCTGTTTTCATTATTTCCAGAAACTTCCAGTCTATTTCTTAATCAGTATAATATTAGCAATAGTTGTATGATCAGAAAATATTCTACAGACTATTGGGTGTTTGGATAATATGCATATTACTGGCTGACTATGATCTGTAGACTATTGCATATCTGGGTAATATGACCTGTAGAATGTTGTCTGTCTCGGTAATATGACCTGCAAACTATTGCCTATTGGACAATATTACCTGTAAACTATTGCTTATTTGAGTAATATGACCTGTAGATTATTGCCTATTTGGGTAATATGACCTGTAGACTATTGCCTATTTGGGTAATATGACCTGTAGACTATTGCCTATTTGGGTAATATGACCTGCTGATTGTGGTCTATTCAGATAATATGATCCATAGACTGTTGCCTGTTGGGTAATATGACCTGTATTCTTTTGTCTATTTGGGTAATATGACCTGTAGACTTTTGTCTATTTGGGTATTATGACCTGCAGACTATTGTTTATTTGGGTAATATGACATGCAGGCTATTGCCTATTTGGGTAATATGACCTGCAGACTGTTGCCTGTTCATGTAATATAGCCCATAAACTGTTGTCTGTTGGGTAATATGACCAGTAGACTATTGCCTATTTGGGTAATATGACCTGCAGACTATTGTTTATTTGGGTAATATGACATGCAGGCTATTGCCTATTTGGGTAATATGATATGCAGACTTGCCTGTTCATGTAATATAGCCCATAAACTGTTGACTATTGGGTAATATTGAAACAATCCTGACTACCTGTCAACTTATATTTTTATAAAGTGCAATTGCAAATTTCATTAATGTTTGAGGGAATTTATAATCGTCTTTTATTGTTTACATTCCCTTCATGTTGTAAAGTTTTACCTGTTTCCAGTGCAAATAATAGTAACTGTGGTAACAATTTTTGATATATGACCATTGTACAAAACAAAAGTAATCTGATACAATATGTAAATCATATAAAAATTATTTGTTTAAATATTAATCATCTGGGTAAAGATTTTTGAAGCCCAGAGTGTACATGATAGGATTGTAAATTGTTATTACTTACCGTCTATTTTGAGAGAGAAATAGGTAATTGTATCCATTTTTCTCTCCAGAATTAAGGTAATACTCATGTAAGTTCATAAGTGTCGCCAGCATGTTGAAACTGTTCATTATCAATGTGAATCTTTGTATTATTTATTGTGAAATTATTGTTATCTTTGTCATTTGAAATTGGGTGCCATGTTTACTACTGTGTGTATTGGGTGCTCGGCTTTCCACTAGGAGGCACTCAAGTTAATCTTTCAGAATTCTTCCATATATAGTCATTTTCGTGAAAACATTGTGAATTTCCCAAGTGTGTTCCCAAAATCTATAAATAAGGGTGAGATCCGCCGTTTTGGCAGTTGTGATTCTGCTGGACTCCAGTAAAGGTCTCGAGATCAAACAAGCAGAACAAAAGTTTCTAGTCATCCCAACTGATAATTTCAAGCATTAATAACAAGGTAGACTAGTTACTACCGACACATTATTTTAAATTCGGTAATATAACATTTACTTTAAGGTTGTGTCAGAAACAGATCAATTGCCTCTTGTTTGCTGAGGAAAGCCCAATTGTTCTATTGTCTTTGAGCACTTGGTTCTCCATAGCATCTTGAGGTGCTTTGTTTTATATATTCTCAGCATACTATTACACCCCTGCAATAACATTCTTGAAACATATTCAATATATACATTAAGAATGATTTACTGTGTGGATATATTTACTACAGCACGTGTAAAGAGTTTGAGCCCAGTAATCAAAAGTCTTTTCTGAATACCATCATCTCATATTTCTTGCATTACAGTTTAACTAGATACATAAATTACATCAAAAATACCTATATCAAAACAATTCTATAAATGAATTAGCATGCACTCAAATAGATCATGAACTTTTGATGTTTGAGTACATCTTACATCACAAAAGCATGTTAATACCTATTGAGCTGTAAGCATCCTGATCATATAACAATATACTTTATCTAGTGATTTTTTTTATTTGCTTTATTTTGTTATGTTTTTCAACTTTTAGGTGCTGGATGTGGAAGATGCCAAGAACTTTCAGTCGGAGACAGACTGCTATGATCCAAGCTTTCTGATGCCTCTGTTTAGCCAACTTCTTACGCCAGGTTTGCTTTCTTACAGTGGGCACATATGCTCAAAATGTGATTTACACCGACAATGTGATATTATACACCGACAATGTGATATTACACCGACAATAATTTCCTTCTTTTAACATTTTGTTTCTTCAATTTTGACCATAAGACCTAAAATTCAGTAGAGTTCTTTCCTCACCTAAGAAGAAACATTCATTATGTTGTGGATTTCTCCCAAAATGGTATTTTGCAAATTTTAACTTGTGTGTAATTTTAAATAACAATCAAAAACAATATTGCATGTATATGGGATATAAGTATAGCACAGTTGCATTGTGACTTCTGACATTTTGTCTTAACTATTGTTCAGTCCCAGACATGGCTCTAAACATCAGCGAAGCTGACAAACAAATAAAAGTTTAGCTTAAGTTTAAGAAACTTATTGCATACAGACAAATTTTAATGCTTTTCCACAGCAATTATTAATTTTCATCAAACATGGGGCCATTTTAATCTTGAATGTTGTATAAATAAGCAGGTAATACAGTTATTTCTTTGAGTTTGACTGGCATTTCTTTTTTACCCTTCCTTGCAATACAGTTATTACATTTTCCATCTTTCTTACTATAATATGATTTTATACATTTTGTGGTCGACAGTCATTGCAGGGTTTGCCCAGTATAGCTATAAATTGAACAATAGATGTTTTAAATATTTTATTTATCAAAAGGCTTGAGTTGTACTTGTTTTATGAGCAAATGATAAAGGAGATCTAAATTTAATTTAGGTTCTGTGAGACCTCAGTATGAATCACAATATGGGTCACTATATAGAGGCAGACCTGCCAACTGTTACAATTTTGCCTTAAGTCTTACGAAAAAACACTAAAATTACGAACTTACGGAATGATAGCAAAAAGTATGGAAATATAAACATTTTTTCTGTTCCGGATATTTTTTGTCCTGGTTCGTTCCGGATTTGGATTTTTGTATTAGACTCCGTGTTCAGATTCGGAGTTTTATCTTAAACTGAGTGGATTTTTGTTGGGAACCAGACTAACTATACAGTGGTACCTCAGATGCTTTAAACCAGCCTATTTTGGATCTAGACTTCATTTTTCCTTTCGTTATCCAGTCGTCTGAAAATGTTTTCCAAACGAAAATGTGTAGAGGACAACCAGCCTTGTAAAAAGCTGAAACATTGGTTGCAAAAGTATAAAACAGATTACTCGGATACCTGGTCATGCTTAGAAAAAAGTGAAAAAGGTGTCCATTACATTTATTGCATGTAATATCGTGTTGACTTGAACATTTCCCGCGGTGGGCGAGATGACTGTGGCCGCCATGTGAATTCCAAAAAACACAGAATACGTTGCAATGAAATAAAGTTGTAAGTTGCTGACTTATATGGGATTTGGGTCTGCAGTGTCAGAAACTGAATTGGAGGTCATTAAGGCTGAAAACTTGAAGTATATTTTGCTAACTGTTAGGTTTAGCATAATGTTGCAATTGCTGAATCATGCTTCTAAACTATTGAAGTGCATGTTTCCCAAATCGCCAGTTGCAGATAGTTTTGTCTGGCAGAACGAAAACTACTGCTATTGTATTACAACAATGCAAGTCGATACAGGAAGACATTATTAACAATATTTCATCCCAACCTTTCAGTATAGCAACTGATGGTAGCAATGATTCTGAGAAGCTGTACCCAGTTGTTGTTAGATATTTTGATAGCACAGACGGGGTTGTAACTAAAGCACTTTTGTCAGTTCCAACATGTGATAGAGCCTATACTGTTGAAATATTTTCACATTATTGGATGATTTGAAAAAGAGAAACATAAGTTGGAATAACTGTATTGCCTTTGAATCAGATAATGCTTCAGTGATAACAGGTTGCAATAAAGGTGTATTTGGACATATAACTAAGGTGAATCCCTCAGTGTATCTGAGTGGATGTTCATGCCATTTGGTACATTTAGCAGCTAAAAAGGGGGTTGATGTGCTGTCTATTAGTTTTGCTGACTTTTTAGTGGACATATATTATTTGGATAAAATTGTGAATAGACAAATGGAACTGAAAGATCTTCAGACTCTTTGTGGGAAAGAACAGAGAAAAATATTGAAGCATTGTGTAACAAGATGGTTGTCTCTTGATGAAGGTATAACGAGACTGTTGGAACAGTTGAAACTATTACAAATATATTTTGATAAAGAAACCAAGAAGCAAGAGGTTAAAGGCAAAAGAGCTAATGCCAAAAGTAGTCTGTCAGAGAATGTATCTAGTTCCAAGGATCAAGTTCCACATGTATCTAGCAATAAAGAAGGAAATAACAACAGTGCAGGCACATGCAGTAAAGCTTTGAGCAGTGATAAATCTAGAAGTCAGGCTTGTACTACCTTCAAGTCTGCCTCAGCAGGAAAGACTGAGAAAGTGAAACCCAAGATAGGTTCCTTAGAGAAAGCTAAATCAAAGAAATCGGATAAAAAGGCTCCATCTAGATGTCAGACATCATTGGTTAGAAATTAGAAGAAAGTGTAAAAATCATTTACAGAGAGGAAGAGGCAATGAGTGTGTGTAAGGCTTTGCAGTCCCGAAGGGCAAATATTTATTGCTTATTTCTAGTTCACATAATTCCATTATTTAACAAGTACAGCTTAATCATGCAACAGAAGGAGCCTGTGATCCACAAACTTATAGAAAACATGCTTGAATTATTAAAGCAATTGTTTATCTGATTTGTAAAGGCTACATAAATTTAACAAATTAAAGATCTTACTGATATTGATTATCATGACTGTAAGAAACAAAAGTCAGATTATAAGCTTATAGTACGTTCAGAAACTAGAAAATACTTGGCTGAAAGTAAGTTGTATGAAAGTAGCCTTTGTCAATTCTATAAAGATGTAAAGGACTATTACACAACTGTTTGTGATTACATTGTTAAGAGGTTTCCCTTGAATAATGAACTTCTGAAACACAGTTGCTGATGTGTCAAAAAGGATGATGAGTGAGTTTGGCAGTGTGATATATTTCCCATCAAGGTTTATTTGTATGGAACCCAAAGAAACCAACTGGCAAGACAACATGGAAGCAGAGTTTTTGAATTATCAAGTAGATGAATTGAATCTTGAGATCTTAAACACTAAACAAGTTGACAAGCAATGGGATCTTATTAATAAACTCAAGGATGCTAATGGCCAGTTGAAATACAAATTGTTGTCCAGCATCATGAAGAATGTACTTATTGTTCCTCATTCAAATGAAGGTTATTAGAGGGTGTTCTCACTTGTTGCAAAAAAAACCCACTCAAAATCCAGATCATCTATGTCAGTTGATACCTTGGAAGCACTACTAGTCATGAAAGTGAAGAAGGGAGAATGCTTCAAAATGGAGTTTAACCAGAAATTTCTTAGAAAGTGCAAAAGTACCCTGTACCAGTTACATCAGTAGCTATTGTAAGCTACAACATGGATATAAACTGTAATGGTTATTACAGTTTTACTTGTTGCCAGAACATAAGTTTTCACACCTTACTGAAAATTGGTCGTACTGAAATTTTTTGATTGACTTACTGAAAATGTCTCTTTAGGGTTGGCAGGTCTGTATAGGCATTATTTATTTATATGTACCCATACATTATGAGGAAGTATTACATATGTGTAATGCTGTTATCAACACTTCATTTTTAGCTTCTTTTTTTTTTTGCAAATAGGTTTTTCCAGAGTTTCTTTTCCTTAATAGTCTTTATCATATATTGGTCATGTATTCCAGAGAAAGTCATATCAAAAGGTTACAAACATATATTACACTCTAACTGGGCGAAATTCTTTAAGGCATTAAATCAGAGATGTGACATGAATATCAATGTTATCATAATTGTTAGCCTATGTATCAATGTTAAACTTTCACAATAAATTCTATTCTTTTTATGTGTTGCAAATGCAGTCATGGAGCTATTGTTGATTGAGGGTTCTACTTGCTGCTAATATAAGTAGGTCATTGTGAGCTATGTTTCATGCTCCAGTGATTTTTTCTTAATGGGCTCAGTAGCTCAACAATTTCATGAACAATGTTTAATGTACAGGCATCAAGATTGATAAATACACTCATCTTGAAAACTGTTATTCTTGTCTTTAGAAAATAGTTCACCAGACTGACCAACTTTTCTTCTGGTCAATTCAGTATTTGTTTATATATATATATATATATATATATATATATATATATATATATATATATATATATATATATATATATATATATATATATATATATATATATATATATATATATAATACAGTGGTAAGGTAGGCAAGTAAGCATTTAACATGATTATATTTAACTAACATGCATATATTGAACTCTGCTAAATGTGTATTTGACAATGCCATGTACCCATAGCGGTATGACGTACAGTTGTTAAATTATTATGGGCATTGAACATTATATACCTACCAACACAGCGCTAGCTATGGTAATAATTACAGTATATATTTGAAGAGCACACTAATTAAAACTAAATTTTGCTTAATACTTGTGTTCATTTAGTGGTAGTTAAAGATTTCTACCTTTTTATTTTAGATTCACTTGTGGATTGCAAAAAATTTATTGAAATGAATTGTCTCAGCCTGTGTTTTGCTGCCATTAGCAGTCATGACAAAACAATGCGCGATGTAGCATACCATGTCCTGGCAAGTTACCAGCACCACCTGGAGGGGGCCCACTTTTCTGGAAAGCATCAGGTTCTGTATTTTATGAACTTTGTGAGGAACAGTGTCGAGGTTCCAGGAATAAAACTAGCTTGCATCATCACCCAGTTTCTGGCTCGGGCCGTAAAACTCATGATCACACCAGGTATTGTTTGTGTTATTTGTATATCTGTAGAAACTGATTTCAGCAAGTGAACCAGCTTAATGAGAATGGTTTACTAACCACTCTACACCCAAGTAGGTCATTAGCTATACTATTTACTGGCTTGAGACTTAATATCCCCTCACCATCAAAGTTTAATGTTAGTCTGTCATGTTTACACATGTAAATGTGATTTTTTCATGTTAGCCCTGTGAACATTTGCAAAACATCCCTTTCATTTAAATGAAAAATAAACAAAAGACAAAATTATGTATATGTTTAATCCCAGTTATTCAAACTGGCCTAAAGTGATCTTGACAGATGACCTCCAGTTTTCAAGTATTTCACAATTGTTGATACCAGATGCTAACAGAGTGAAATGTAACATATTGGACAAAGATTTCTACACTGGGATTTGCACCATTGTAATAGCCATCTTCTTGAAACATAGACACAAGTCTGTAACTCTGTTAAAGGTCAGTATGTATATTCACCCAACAGTCAAATATCACATTCAAGTCACTTGTGGTGTCTGCTTTCTATTATCTAAAGTGTACTGATATTCTAGCCACCATTTATGCACATGATTTCTGACCATTCATTACAGTTGACATGAAAGAGTACAAAGGTTTTGTCATGAATTATACCTCTTGTACAAAGTGCCAGGAAAACAAGCTTGAAAATGTTTCTGGCTGCATTAACCCATCATACCTATCAGAAGATTAAAGAGTATACTGTGGGGGAAAATGTTATTCCTCATGCATTAATTTTAGATTTAATACTAATTGACTTACTTCCATCCTAACTATAGATGAATATTATAGGAGAAAGTTAACATCTCTGCAACTGTTTGCTTGTAAATTCTCATTGACCAAATTTGCACATTTTTACATTCTGTCAGGGTGGTAATATTAATGATTGGCATTACTTTTCTGAACATGGTCACATACTAGACATTTTTTTACTTTTCTTCTACAAGTACAGTTCATGAATTAGAGGATATCTGAAATATATCCTGAAATTGTGTCAAACACTTTGCTTTACATTTCAGAAGATCATATGTACAGTCTTATTAGTTCTTTCCTCCTCCTAAAGCCAAGTCTTGATGTCCTAAATGTTCCAGAATTTTACAAGCTCTTCAACAGCTTTAATTTGGAGGTAATTTTAGTAATTTCTTTACAATTTACATTTCAAGCCTTCACATGTAAAGCAGGATTTTTTTTTTAAATTCTAAAAATTGACATTTCTGCACATTTATAGAGAAGGTTACAGTTTTCTCCATTTTGCTGAAAAACTAAACATAAGGAAAGCTTGTAATAACATCTAAAGTTTTACATGTGGAATGTTTCAGTTTATAACTCTGTTCAAGGAAACCATAAAAGTAATATGTTATATGTGAGGTCCCTTTGAACAGAGGTAAATTAAGGCAAGGATGTGTCTTTGTAATGCATTAAATCACACAACTGTGTTATTGAATTATGGAAGACCAAATTTTAATTGGTTAAATATTAGCTACTAATTAAATCAAGTGTAATAAAATAAAGTATCAATAATAAAGCCAAACTCAACCAATTTATGTGATCCATACCAGTGTTATAATAAGAACAGAATTACACTGAGCAGCTTTCTGGTGAGATGCATGGAACATACCAGTGCTATAAGAGGGACAGTGTTATACAGGGCAGCTTTATGGTGGGATCCATGGCCATACCAGTGTTAAAAGAGGGACAGTGTTATACAGGGCAGCTTTATGGTGATATCCCTGGCTATTTGAGTATTATAAGATGGACAGTGTTATACTGAGCAACTTTATGGTGAGATGCATGGCCATACTAGTGCTATAAGAGGGCCAGCATTACACTGAGCAGCTTAATGGTGATGTCCCTGGCTATATGAGTGTTATAAGAGAAACAGTGTTATACTGGGCAGCTTACTGGTGATATCCCTGGCTATTTGAGTATTATAATAGGGACATTGTTATACTGGGCAGCTTTATAGTGGGATCCATGGGCATACCAGTGCTTTAAGAGGGACATTGTTATACTGAGCAGCTTTATGGTGAAATCCAAGGCCATACCAGTGCTTTAAGAGGGACAGTGTTATACTGAGCAGCTTTATGGTGAAATCCAAGGCCATACCAGTGCTTTAAGAGGGACAGTGTTATACTGAGCAGCTTTATGGTGAAATCCAAGGCCATACCAGTGCTTTAAGAGGGACAGCGTTATACTGAGCAGCTTTATGGTGGGATCCATGGCCATAACATTGCTATAAGAGGTACAGCGTTATACAGGGCAGCTTTATGGTTGGATCCTGGCCATACTAGTGCTATAAGAGAAACAGTGTTATACAGGGCATCTTTATGGTGGGATCCATGGACATACCGGTGCTGTAAGAAGGACAGCGTTATACTGAGCAGCTTTATGGTGGGATCCTGGCCATACTAGTGCTATAAGAGAAACAGTGTTATACAGGGCATCTTTATGGTGATATCCCATTTATTTGAGTATTAAAAGAGGGACAGCGTTATACTGAGTAGCATAGTGAAGAACCAGTTAAATTTATAGAAATTATTTTGTCCATGGCAGACATGAGAAGTCTTTTTATCTGATTTTTGCATGGAATATTAATGTCCGTGTATTCTTTCAATTTTTTTTCCATACAATTTCAGTACAAATTCGAAAGAAACTGGATGCTCTCCCTTCTGGTGGATGGAATGAGAGAAACTTCTGACTACAGGATATTTGAGAAGCGCTATATTTTCAAGTTGCTCCAAAGTTTCCATGACTCAGCAGTTAGTGATGTGCAAACCAAGGTATTGGATTTTACTGTAAATTAAGCCATTAGGCCATTAGCACTACTCCAGCATGACTCAGCAGTTAGCGATTTGCAAACTAAAGTATTGGATTTTACTGTAAATTAAGCCAATAGCATTACTCCAGAATAACTCAGCAGTTAGTGATTTGCAAACTAAGGTATTGGATTATACTGAGAATTAACCCCATGGCATTACTCCAGCATATGCAAGTCAGTTTGATAAATATTTTGTTGGTGAATATAACAGACATATTTTTGCAAGATAAAACCTTTGGTAAAATTGACTGGTGCAGACAATATTAGAAGTTGTTTTACTGATCGATATAAAACATGTCACCATTTCCTTATTTATGCATACTTTTATTTAAAAATGTCATATTTTATACTTCTGTTCAAGATTAAGTATGTTATACTGATATTTCTTGGTATAAAAGCATAACAAAAGTAATTCTTTAACTTGTTTTAAAGTCTAGTTATTATATGATTTTTCATTAAGAATATTATGGTAGCCATAGAAATATATGTTGTGCCTTAAGTGAACCTTCAGATCTTGTGATGATTTGTATAATTATTGAATTTACAAAAGATGAAAAGTGCACAGTAAAAAAGTAATTTATTGTATATCTGTGATGGTTGTAATATTCATTCATTTAGATTTTTTAAATGCAATTCATCATTGTCCTATGTGGCTTTTTTTGTGCAAGTTGAAGGTACTCCACATTATACGTTCAGCCTGTGGTCAGAGAACTGTGGCGAGTGATTTTTGTGACAAACATGGATTCCTTACATGGCTAGCCAGTGTCATTCACAATATGTAAGTATATCCTTAACAATATCAATATGGTTTATATTTTATATTTGATTGTTTAACTCTTTTTTTCAAAGTGTGTTTTGTTTTAAGTGAATGTAGATAATCTGTCTAGAAAAAAATTAATGGAAAATTTGCAGTTAAATAGATGAGTTTAGTGTGTGCATTCATGTGTACTCAAAGGCTATTTATCCATTAGTTGACTTGTTAAACAGAATGTACAAAAGCACCATACACAAAAATGTAATTAGCTCCCTTTTAAAATTTAATTCTGACCTTGCTAGTACATAAAATCCATATCAATAATCTGAAAACCACACATTCCTAAGCCTACAAATTTGGAATTTTTATATGACATTAAATCTTACCACAGTTTTGATTAGTTTATATTTCAGTCCCATACATATATAATTTCTTTGATGATTTATGGTGATATTTTTTCACAAAACGGATGAATTCAAATGAAATTGTAACAGCCGCTTCAGAAGTCTAATTTAATGCAATATGTATATATACTTAAGATTTGTAAAATAAATATTGTCTATTTGTCACACTTTATGAATTGTCTATTTGTCACACTATGAATTGTCTATTTGTCACACTTTATGAATTGTCTATTTGTCACACTTTATGAATTGTCTATTTGTCACACTTTATGAATTGTCAATTTGTCACACTTTATGAATTGTCTATTTTTCACACTTTATGAATTGTCTATTTTTCACACTTTATGAATTGTCTATTTGTCACATTTTATGAATTGTCTATTTGTCACACTTTATGAATTGTCTATTTGTCACACTTAATGAATTGTCTATTTGTCACACTTTATGAATTGTCTATTTGTCACACTTTATGAATTGTCTATTTGTCACACTTTATGAATTGTGTTCATTATAATAATGCTTTCTTGAGTAATTAAATCTTGCCAATTTCATTTAAAATTTTAGTTTGATTATAAACTGTTAGGTAGATGGCTTACTTTCTCTCTTGTTAAGAAATAAATGGATATTGAAGCCAAACAGACTGGTCTGACCGTTGAGAAAATATCATAAATTTGATTATCTCCATTACACAGTTCCCCTGCCCAGGTGGATCCACTGAGCATCCTCATAGAAACATTACACAGTCTATGGTTCACCTTGCTCGGAGATAAAGGAACCAGTCAAGATACAGAACCAGAATCAAGACACTATGTCAGTCCCATCACCAGCAGCCAGATGCTATTTATTCTACAGAGACTGGCATGCAAACTGGGGTATTATTGCATGACATTCACATATATAGTTTATAGTGAGCAAATAAAGTAATTATTATTTAAAACATCAGATTTTGAGTATAAGTCTTTTTTTTTAAAATTATATAAGATCAATCAATATGGCCGTGGTGATTCAGGAATTGGCATGCTTAAATATCAACCAAAAGGTATTAGTTTGAAACCTAACATCAGCTGTTGTCAGCCATTGTGGTGTGTCCTTGGTCTAGGTACTCAATTCCAATTGTCTCAGCACAAAATAACTTATTCATATTTCTTATGTCATAAAATGCAAAACCAAACCAAGCCATGGTTTGCAGGAAAGACTTGAATTGTTATGGAACCCTTGTATTTCTATCAACCATTATATTCTGGCATGTGAATTTTGTAAATTCTGAATAATTGAAGTGTCAGATTTGTGTGATCTACTCCTGGGCAATATGCAAGTTGTGGAGCAATACTTGGCACAATTTTGTTGTCTTCTGGACTTTGGGATAGTATTAGCCTGAGTCGCTTTAGAACATTGTGTAATTTACTGTAATAAATCTCCACTTTAGTTTTTGCAATTCAGATTTTGTACTTTGAAAGTACACATGTTAAAGATATTGTTGGGTGTTATTTAAGACCCAACCATGAATTTTGGTAGGGGTCTAGAAAGTGATTATTCTCCATCCATTAAATATGCATGTTTGTATGCCTGTCCATCCAGTTTCGTTTTAACCTTTATAAAGATTTTGCTCTGAGGCACTTATTATTGTAAACTAGATAGTGCCTTTCAGATCACTTGATCCTTTCGTGTTTTCTTATAATTGACAGACTCTGAATATTAAGATAATTTAACGACTTGGATGATTGTTCATTGCATTATTATTATTTTCAATGATACATTTTAGTAACAAAAATCTCATTCATCATTCTTACTCATATTCTAGGTTGGCAACAAGGACAAATTTTCAACTCTATCTCACAACTCTGCACTCTGTCCTGGGCCATCTGAAATATACAGTTTCTGTCTTAGAGGGCAGAGGTCAGATGATGTCATTTCCTGCACTGACACTCAAAGACGCTTTCATTCTGCTTCATCAGTCATCTATGTTTATACCATCTTCCCACGCTGCTAAGTTCAGATATGTGCTGGATGCCATGGGATTTAATAGTGAGAAACTGTCAGAACCAAAGCTCATATCTACCAAGCAGAAACAGCTCACCCATGTACTTGAAGAAAATAAAGACAGAAAGGAAATTTCTGAAACGGTTGATAAATCTGCAGATATAGAAGAGGTTTCCATTGCTTTGAAAGAAGAAACTACAAAAGATGGAAGCAAGGAGGAACATTCAAAAGATTTGAATATGGATTTTGATCTTGTGAAGTTGTTGCTGAAAATACTTGCATATTTAGAACCAGATCATGCCTATTTTTCTGGATTAGATATCACAGGTGTAGAGGTCAAGACTTCTGGGGTCATAGTCTTGATCTTATGGATCCTGGAGCATTTATTGTCTCCATGTAACACAGATTTAGACATCTTGTCCAGCTCCCTACAGTGGGTTTTTCAGAATGTTACCATAAAAACTGTCTATCAACCACTGCTTCTGCAATTTATTTCAGAGGACAGAGCAAGTTCAGAACTGATTATTGACTATCTTATCACTCTTTGTGCAAAGGTGTTGAAAATGAGAAATGCAAAAGATGTGATGGTTGTAGAACCTTACTGCTCAGAGAGTTTAAATCACATAAGTGCAATACTAGCCAAGATTGCTGAGACAAGATCTGGGAATTTGCAGTATCCATGGTCAGACATACGGTCAGTTCTTGAGGATGAGACAAAAGGTAAATGGTTTATGTCTTTTCTAAAAATTTTGAATGTTTTAGGTACCTTATATATTTGTTTTTAAGTCAAGTCCAACTGCAGGCAACAAGGTCCTAATCTGCTGGTGCATTATGCTATGGCAGATCTGGGTCTGTGCAATTTCAGTTGGACTTGTCTTATAAGCGAGTATATATGGTATCTGCTCCACCTTTGAATAGTGTTTGCAATTTTGGTTGTTTCCATCTAACAACCTGTCATGCTGCCTCAGAATGTTTTAGATCAAATTTCATGGTTTCCTCATGATGTAAAATGGCCCATCATGTATTTTGTTTTTTTAACTCTGGTTCAAAAGGTGAAAAGGTTAAAATTCCAATTTTTTCTGCTTCAGTAACTTTCATTACCAACTATGGACATAATTTGTCTATCATGATAGGTAAATTCATATATGCAGGTGACATCTGCCCCAAAGTCTATCAGTATTTCAAAGATAACTTGAGCATTAGCTTACTAGGCATTCTGATTACAACACAAAGACTTTCTCATTCACATCCATTACCTGAAACAATAAATATCCACAATGCCAACATTAAATTTACTCAGTACAAAAGCTAGGTGTTTTTCTTGACAGGCTGCATATCTTGAGCTGAAACACATCAGCTCCATTCACAAATATCTTTCAGTTGATGCCACTAAAACACTTATGTGTTCATTAGTATTTTCAAGATTGGACTATTGTAACTCAATTTCTGGCTGGTTCATCTCAATATCTACTTCAGAAACTTCAACAAGTTAGTGTACCACAATCAGAGCACACCTACCCACTGATCTGTACCATAATTGCTCTAATGTCATATTTTTTATTTTTTTTTTATTTTGTAGTCATATCATTATATATGTTGTAAAGCGCTTAGAGCTTCTGAAGGTTAGGTGCTATACAAAGTCCTCATTATTATTATTATTATTATTATTATTATTATTATTATTATTAAAAGACTAAACCAGTGTCCAGATATGCAATTGTTATTGGTCCTTGAATATATCATACCTAATAGGAACTGAAACATTAGATCCTATCTTGAAAACTGCTGTAAATTCTGTTTTTTATGAGGTACCAGGTTTTATTTGTAAATGTATTGGTTCCTACAAACCGTTAATTAAAATGGCAGACAAATAATCTTTATTCCATTCAACCAATATGACTTTCCCCCATGAAACTGGGGGAAGAATACAACCCTTCACCAATATTCTCTTGGAACATAATTACCTTTCTCATCCATTGTTTGGGAAGAATATGGCCCCGTCCCCATTATTCTGTGGAAACAAAATGACCTTTGCCCATTATTCTGTGGAAAAAATTATTGTGTGGAAACAATATGGCCTCTTCCCCATTGTGTGGAAACAATATGACCCCTTCTGTTGGAACCCCATTTCCATTTTTTTCTACGAACCAATATTACCATTTCCCCCATTATTTCTGGAAACAATAAGACCCCCTTCCCTATTATTCAATGGAAACAATATGACCACTACCCCATTTTATTGTGAGAACAGTATGGTTCTTTCACTATTATCCTGTGGGGAAAAAAAATCACCCTTTTCCCATTTTTACATGAAATGATATGACTCTTTCCCTATTTTTATGTGGGCACAATATGACTCCTTTCACCATTATTGTGTAGAAACAAGATGACCCCTTTCAAAATTATAATGTGGAAACATGTTACATATTAACAAACAACAAGTTTCTAACTCACATGATTTGAATACATCCTAATCCTGCCAGTTCCATCCTGATCATTTGACCTTAACAAAATGCTCAGCAGCTTGTAACATATACATGTATCATACAAAGAAGTCTTTCCAGGTTTGTTCACAGTGTATGATTGATATATTATTCTGATCATTTAATAACCACATTATGCAAGTTTTTCAGTTGCTTTGCATTTTGTCTGCTTGCATCAAATTTGAGGGCTATACTTCCAGTATCTTTCAGAGAAATATTGGACATGAGGTTTCAAAACTTTTCAGAATTGCAGAACTGGTTTGGCATTTTCAGACATAATAAAGGGGAAAAAAATCGGACAAATAAAACTTCCTATCTCTCAATATCACTTTTTGCGGCATCAAGTTCACAGTAGTAATGGACAAAGTAAAGATATATTTTGTACATGTATCACCATATGTATCCAGTCTTTTATCACCCCCTTGAGCTGACTTCAGAACTATACTGGTTTACACTGGTAACCTATTATCTTTTACCATCAAGCACCTGCTAATTATGCAGCTGTATGTACAGCTGTATCCAATTCTTTTCTTTAAGTTAGGTCTTCTAGATCAAAGAAGTTTAGTTGTGTGATGAGCTGAGTGGGCTGGTTTTTTTTAAAACATGGACTTATGGTTTTTATTACAAAGGTGTACTGCTTTTTATACAATAAAAATAATTTGTATGCATTCGCCACACCCAACCATGTAAGTTCCTGGATGGTTAAGGAATTCCTCTAACTCAGGTGATATTTTCAGTCTACAAACTACAACTTTGTTTCTGACAGCTGATCACAGGTAAAGAAAACAATAATAATAACCATTCAGAGTGATTTTCAAAGAATGTATTGAGAGATATTTTTAAGGTTTAACATTTGTACATACAGCCCTACATGTCACCAGATCTTTTTCTCTTTCATGCTTTTATTTGTGGTTGTAAATTTTTCATGAGACACGAGAAAGTGTATCATATTATTGTCATGTGGGTGCAGATTGTTAACTTCTGCATTCATAGATATTCTTTCTAGACTAGATTTTAAACCCACTTTGTTGTTGGCACCCCCATGCATTTGATTGATTGCCAGAGGTTAGTATGTTCTGCCTACTCATTTCCATGGCAATTTTTAAAAAAAATAAAACATTTATCATTGCAGCTTCTTCCATTGAAAGCACAATGAGTTCTCAGTGACAATGTATACTAAAATGAATTTACAAAAATTAGATGAGAAATGTCAAAGTTATGGCTTTTCATTTTTTATAGTTTAATTAGAGACAATCTTGAAGGTGTCAGAGCTGCCCTGCTTTAATTACCTAGAACACCTAGCTAAGTTTTTAACAGTCATAGTTTGTTGTTAGTGTTTTGAGTGCATGTTGGCACAATCAGTAATTCATTAGTTGGGTGAAACATATCCACTGGTATTGGGGGTGTCCAGGCTTAACAAAGACTTTTTATATACTTCATTTACTCTTTTGCAGTAGAGTCTTCAGAGAAAAAGGCATTATTTCTATGCCAGCTACATCTGGGTCACCCAGAACTATCAGTTTTCATGAAAACCGGAATAAAATCTTCAGGTGAGAGAAAAGAGAGGAAAAAACCAACTGAGAATATAAAAATGAGTAAAGCCAAAACTAGCCCAAAGAATAAATCTCCAAGACAGAAATACAGTACAGAGAGTTTGAACATACAGCAGGGAAATCGGCTAGATAAATCAAAAGTAAAAGATGACACTGCCAGCCCAAGAGGAAAACCTCAGAGACAAGAAAACATTGCCAAACCTATGAAGAAGGACTGAGGAGATCAGTTATAGAAATTAAACATGTACACAAGGAGATCAATTATAGAAATTAAACATGTACACAAGGAGATCAATTATAGAAATTAAACATGTAAACAAGGAGATCAATTATAGAAATTAAACATGTACACAAGGAGATCAATTATAGAAATTAAACATGTACACAAGGTCTCTTAGCCACACACAAAAATTAAAGGTTATACACAATGGTGAAGAAAATGTAGATGTGTACTTTCATCAAAATGTTGGAAATTCTGTAAAGAAAGCGAGAACTTCAGGTCAGTCTGAAGTTAAATAGACTCCAAGTGCTTTTATTAAATAGGTCTTTCAGTAATGCATTGATATCTGATGCAAATGAATTAGAGTTAATAATATAGGAATGACAATTCTTTCCATACAAATGTTTTCACTTGATATGGTGCTATTGTAACATGAATTACTTCTGGAAGATTTTATTTGTGTAATGAATGACATTTGATGAATTACAATAAGAAGTATCTACGTTTTCATTTATTAAATTAAAGCATGCCTTTGTACTTAATTTAACCCCAACTATATTGTCTGGAGAAAACATAAAGCATTATCCTTGTCCATATGTATATATGTCCATCTGGTCATACACAGTGTACATATGTCTGTCTGTCCATCTGGTCATTCACATATTGTACATATGTCTGTCTGTCCATCTGGTCATTCACATATTGTACATATGTCTGTCCATCTGGTCATTCACATATTGTACATATGTCTGTACATAATGTCATACAAACTGTTCATATTTCTGTCCATCTGGTCATATATACAATGTACATTTGTCTGTCTGTCCATCAGGTCATACACAGTGTACATGTGTCTGTCCATCTGGTTATATATACAGTGTACATATGTCTGTCCATCTGGTCATATATAATGTATACATATGTCTGGCCATATATACAGTCCACATATGTGTGTCCATCTGGACATATATACAGTACATATATCTGGTCATATATACAGTGTAGATGTCGGTCCATCTGGTCATGCATACAGTGTCAATATATCTGGTCATACAGTGAACACATGTCTGTCCATTTGGTCATATATACAGTGTATGTATGTCTGTCCACACAATATAGATATGCTCTCTGTTATTATGGTCATACTGTGTACATATGCTCTCTGTCATTATGGTCATACTGTGTACATATGCTCTCTGTCATTATGGTCATACTGTGTACATATGCTCTCTGTCATTATGGTCATACTGTGTACATATGCTCTCTGTTATTATGGTCATACTGTGTACATATGCTCTCTGTCATTATGGTCATACTGTGTACATATGCTCTGTCATTATGGTCATACTGTGTACATATGCTCTCTGTCATTATGGTCATACTGTGTACATATGCTCTCTGTTATTATGGTCATACTGTGTACATATGCTCTCTGTCATTATGGTCATACTGTGTACATATGCTCTCTGTCATTATGGTCATACTGTGTACATATGCTCTCTGTCATTATGGTCATACTGTGTACATATGCTCTCTGTCATTATGGTCATACTGTGTACATATGCTCTCTGTTATTATGGTCATACTGTGTACATATGCTCTCTGTCATTATGGTCATACTGTGTACATATGCTCTGTCATTATGGTCATACTGTGTACATATGCTCTCTAACATTAAGGTCATACTTTGTACATATATATATGCTCTCTATCAT
Organism: Unio pictorum; assembly: GCA_030141615.1. Lineage (NCBI taxonomy): Eukaryota > Metazoa > Mollusca > Bivalvia > Unionida > Unionidae > Unio > Unio pictorum. The sequence goes on from JARLTB010000135.1 coordinate 8,918,131, forward strand.
TATGGTCATACTGTGTACATATACATATGCTCTCTATCTTTATGGTCATACTGTGTACTAATGCCCTCTCTATCAGAATCGTTATATATATATATATATATATATATATATATATATATATATATATATATAAAATGAAGATCTCATTTTCCTTTTTAACTTGGTAACTTGAGAAAAAATGGATAAAACATGATTAGATTCTGAACAGAGAGTGATAAAAAAAATGTTGGGGGAGTATTGCAGCCTCCTTATGACTTGAAATGTGTACTGATAAAAACTGAAGTTGTATTTCCATATAATAAGACTTAGTGTTTGGTGGTAGCCATCAGGAAAATGTTATCACTACCTCTTAATGGATATCATATATACGTGATGTTTTCATTAAAAAGACTTTTTGTAACGACTAGTTGGTCTTCAATGAAAATGTTACCCCTTTCATGCCAGTATGACCTTTTGCAATGACTAGTTGGTCCTCAATGAAAATGTTACCCCTTTCACACCTGTATGACGTTTTGTAATGACTAGTTGGTCTTGAATGAAAAGTTTACTCCTTTCACATTCAGTATGACATTTTGTAATGACTGGTTGGTCTTGAATGAAAAGATTACCCCTTTCACATTCAGTATGACATTTTGTAATGACTGGTTGGTCTTGAATGAAAAGGTTACTTCTTTCACATTCAGTATGACATTTTGTAATGACTAGTTGGTCCTAAATGAAAATTTTACTCATTTCACATTCAGTATGACATTTTGTAATGACTGGTTGGTCTTGAATTAAAAGGTTACCCCTTTCACATTCAGTATGACATTTTGTAATGACTAGTTGGTCTTGAATGCAAATGTTACCCCTGTCACATCCAGTATAACTTTTTGTAATGACTAATTGGTCTTGAATGTAAATGTTATTGCAAATGTTATCCCTTTCACACCAGTAATGAGTATGACTTTTTTTTTGTAATGACTAGTTGGCTTGAATTAATATGTTACCCCTTTCACACCAGAATGACTTTTTTGTAATGACTAGTTGGTCTAGAATGAAAATGTTACCCCTTTCACGCCAGTTTGACTTTTTTGCAATGGCTAGTTGATCTTAAATGAAAATGATGCTAATCCAACTTCCACTTTTGTGGCTATGTTGACCATCCTGAAAATCTTAAAACTGCATTGGAATTTATTGTTGTAGCAGCATACAGTTTTTAATAAAAGACTTCCTTTGATATTTATCTAGTTTTAATGACAAAATCTGATCACATCTATAATATGGCTGTTATGGTAATCATATTAAAAATTTTGATATGGCTACATATGCCAAATAGATCATCTGATAGATATGGAAATTTAGATGGGGAACAAAATGTATGATATCTTGTTGGACCTAAATTAAATTGGTGCCAATCAGGTCATCATCTTGAAAACTTTTGTTATCAGTTTCATTTGAAAGGGTGGGCATATCAACATGAGCTTTTGGTTAAAACATTTCTAACTGTATGTATGTTGGTTTAGATGAAATTTAATTTTAACCTGTCAAAATTTCAACAGTATTGTAACAGTTACCTGTCTTAAACGGAAGACCATATCAAATTGTTTTAAAATATTCTTCCTTGCAGTAGAATTAATTCAATATTAAAATGATGCTAACATCTCCTCATGAGCCTTTTTCAACCTTTTTTATCATCTTTAGATGACTACTTCTTTTTTTGACACAAGATTTTCACTAAAACACTGGTTCTGAATGAAATGGATGCTCATCTGACATCCAGCATGACATTATAGTGGACATGGATTCTCATCTGACATCCAGCATGACATTATAGTGGACATCTTTAAAATCATATTACCACTACTCTTGCCATTTACATGGTATTGTCACTGCACTGTTTCTCAATATTTTATTGGTTTAGAAGGAATTTTTTGACTATTTAACCACCAATGTGTCAGCACTTTTGTGAGGGAGTTTTGAAAACCAGGCCTAACAGACCTTTAGATATAGCGGGTAGTCATTACTTGCATTTTTGTACATAATTGATAAATATTTTAGATGTGAATTATAGATTCGACCTTTGTACAGAAAACCAATTAATCATTACCACAAGTGCTGCATCATGGTGTTGAAACATAGGTACTTTTCTGGCAACAGTGGTGACATCAGCATGAAGATTTAATGTTGAAGTTTTTTGCAAGTCATTGAATATATCAATTCAAAACTTGGACAACTAGATATTAATTAGACTGGTACCCTTTCTTATTTTCAGATGAATAAAGTGTGATAGCTGCACACAGGCTGTGGATCAGGCTAATTCTTAACAATTAGCAGAGTACCAGTCTAGAAAAGAAACTGGTTGGGAAGGGTATTGGACCAGTTCTTAATACTTGGAGATCAGGCCACTGGCTTTAATATCAGCATGCAATTCTTTTTTTTTTTTTTTTAAGACTTTTATCCTCCACAGATTTTGTCAATGCATGCCCATGATTAGTTCATTGTGGTGGTGGGGGGGGGGAGGGTGCAGGCAGGCCAAATTTAGCTGATCAAATGGTGCTCCACTTTACTGAGTTAATTCTAAATATGCTTCACAGAAACCAATTTTGATTAATCATAATGTCTCTGTTAACTTGTGTACAAAAGTGCATGTGTTGTATAGGGGCCATTTATTTAACAAATTTATGATTAATGAGCTGAGCACTTTAATGGTTCACTGAAACCCTGTCTCCATGTATAATATTCAGGGTGTAACCATGCATAAGAATGCAGCAAATAATTTCAGGTTTACAAACAAACATTGTTAACCTCGCTAAAATGCTTTTAAAGTGTCCAAAGTTCATTTATTCCACAAAACAAGATTTCATGAATTTTGAATAAGTGAAACACATGCAGATATCAGTGTTCATTTGACAAATCATGAGATCATTTTCAGATTTAGATTTTTTTTTATTGCAAAATTTATACATTTTTATCGATCAGATTTCGTATGTTAAACAACTGGACATCAAAAACAACAAACATTAAATTCCAATCCCTGCTTTCAGGGCTTAGTACATGTATGTATTTCTGGGTTGTGTTCCTATTTTACAGAAAGTGTGCATGGTTGCTTACATTACCTGCTTTCAATGTTTGATTGGCAAGTTGCAATGCATACTTGTGTCACACTAATGTTATGCATCATTACCATTCAATTTGCAAATTTTGTTGTAAAATGAGAATAGAAAAGAATGCTGGTGTCAAGCAATTTAAGGTTTCGTTTTATTGGTTTTGATCTTGCTTGGTGAGTGAGTTTTGTTCAATCCACTTGTGGACTGGCGGCTCATTGACATTGTCTTCTCAGCCGAAATTTCCTTTGAACGCTTTCCCTCAGTTGGTTTACCTCGGCCAGGCAACTCCAATGCTGAAAAAGTGAGAAAGAGAAATTTCTTTACATATATTAATTAACCACCTAAAAATATTTTTAAAAACTTAAATTTCTGTTTGTGAAGCTGCATGATACATGCATGTTATTCTCTAATTCATTTTGTGCTTGTCATTCTTCTAACTTGAGGCATCATTAATTTTTATTTTCTCTATAAATAGAGCTCTTTTTTTTTTTTCTCTTACTGTATAGGATTTAATTATCATTTGTGTATGAGTGCATATGAAGCTCTATAGAAACTTGCAAGATAAGAGGGTTAATTTGTAGCAGAGTAAAACTGATCATGTGTAGCTGCCTCACTACGAAATGGCACATTGAATGCATTATATAAAAATTTATTCTTATGATAGGTGCAACAATATGGATGTTTCTTGAAACGCAATTCAGTTTTTGCTACAATGTTCAATGGATCAAAGGTTCAGTCTGTTCCTTTACCAGTTTTTCAAGAAAGAAGCTACTTTACTTTTAAAACTGTTCACTTAGTTGACATGTTTAAAGCCATTGTGACATGTAACATCTTTCAAGCATAATTTTAACAAATAATATATTTTGTTGATACATTGAGGCAAGTTACTAAATGATGAATTGTGGGTGGTTATGGGACCCATGATTTATAAAGATATATTTACCTGAGTCGACGTTTAAACGTTTCATATTTTGATTGTACTTACTGTAGTCCAGTGTAACTCAAAAGTTTCTATCAAGCAGAGAGCATATGTCAACACGGTAGTCATGTGATACAATAAAACCGTTGTTGACATGCATTCTATTCTTGGTGAATGTGACTTTTCAAGCTGCTACAACAATGAGAGGTTTCTAGTCATTGTTCTTCAAAAAATATGTTGAGAATATGTGTTGTTTCATTCGCTTATAAACAATATGTGACTTTAATTTAATAGGTATGACTCGATGTAACAAATACAAATCTGAAAGTGAGGATATAATATCCTTTATTAGAACTTTAGACCACTCGGGGCTCCACAATGTTGTGTGGTCATTTTACATAAATATCTCATATACCAAGTGTGACTGCTAGACCTGCCTTCAAAGGTCACCTGTCTACAAAGGCAACTTTTATGCTTTCCTATTGGTGACTGTTATGGACAGGTTTTACTGCACATATATGTGTATGAAATTTGCTAATCTGTATGATAGTATTATTTGTATTATTTAAATTTATATTCATGAATAATTTGTAGTGATTATCAATGTGCATAGGATCTGTTTTAAGATATCAAGAATGTAAAATTGCATAGAATCTATAAATAGATGCTTATGTGTTGACAGTTACTAATAATAATATTATTTGTAAATATGTTGACAAGTTTCTCACTGTTTCTGATTGGTCAGGTGGGGTTTTAGAAGAATTAAGTTACAGTGTATATCATATTGGATGGGTTAGACCATGTGAGTTGTTTTGCGATGTTAAGAGATTTGCATTTTGTTGTGTCGGAGTAGTATGTACCATGTGATTGGACAGGTACTAAGGTTGAAAATGTTAGAATAACAAAACTAGTAATCACTAAAATATCAACACTTTAAAAAGAAACATCAATACCATAGGTGTGTTACTGTGTTTGTACAAGTGTCAGTGCTTCACATTGTGAAATTTAATCATGTGGTGGTTACAAGATTAACTTCTAGTGCTTGATAACTTGGATTTTGTATCATTTGAAGCTCCTCTAATTATCATATTGAGGCAAAGGCTGAGAATTAACTGATGTTTTCATCAGTTTCTAAGTTTTATACTTACTTCTGAATCCTAGATGTGTACTTTTCTTGCGTTTAATTTCTCCTGTCAAGACTTTTATTCTCTCTGAAAGAAATCAGAAGAATAAACATATCACTGTAAAAATATTACAAGCAAATCGAATAGCATAGCCTTGCGACGACTGCTACGTATAGTCATAAACGTGATTTCATTCTCAGTGAGGTTACATATTTTAACCACGAAATCGATTCTATGCAATATCCTGCTAATCTGCTTCTTTCATATTTAGTTTTTGATGTTCCCAACGTCAGTAAATTTTGCGTCAAGTTGACTTGGTGGATAAGACATTGTTCGCCCATCTTTGCTAGCCAGGGGTTGTCAATTTACTTTTTTACACACCAACCCTTAGCATTTTCAGTTCGTTAAAACGACATCTGCTATTCTGCATTCTGATTGGATGCAACTGAATTAAACCAATTCAATCAGATCCCTTTTTACATTTGAAAAAAGGCATATGTCGCATGTAGGTTTCTTCACTGTAAACATTTTAAGCAATTTTCAGTTCTGAGTCAGTGTGTATGGATTTTGTGGAAATCACCCTGTTGAATATCAAACGGGCCATGCAATGAGGTTTCTCTTTAGATGATTAATTTCTCTTGGTAAGCCAGGCACTCTTGACCGCTGGCAGGCACTCATTCGAAACACCATTGTAGCTAGCTTAATAATCCAAGGTTAGGCGTGGGATGAAGTGGATTGGCACCTCATGACTAGTGAAGATGCTTTTCGTCCAGTTTCCTTAACATTATTTTCCTGCTATATTTATTTATTCACCCACCAAAAGATAGTGTATTATGATGAAATTAGATAACTGGGGAGCAGATGCTTAATGATAGGGTCAGTTATGTTTTTGCTATAACAAATGGTTAGAAGAATTAGAGCTGTCAGTGATAATGGTATCATCTGGAAGAGGGTAGTGATCCTAGCAAGTGAGCAGATTCTTACGTTTTTATATAACAAGCATCATGTGTCAACGATACTGAATTATGGATTGGGAAAGCGGGTCTTAATTAGACTCGGACTTGAATGGGAAGAGAGGATTTTAGCTTTCCTAGCAAAAGAATTAATTGAATTTTCTCCCTTTGTTTCAATGGATTATTAGGTTGTAATTCTTGTGGAGAATGAATAATTTGTCTTGTGTAATGCGACACAAGGGTATTGGTGTGTACATGGTGTAAATTGTAAATACAGATATAAATAGGAGATATGTTTTATGGCTTTGCTGAACCTTAAAAGTTACAAATGTTGGTGACAGCGGTGGGATACTTGCTCTAGTGGATTATTCTGTCAGTGGTGTTCCTTGCAATTGGGAGTGCTGATAAGATATGTGTTTTGGGGGTGAGGGATTTTTCTAGGGTTTTTTTTGTGGAGGGGGCTGTGATATTTGGCAGCAACATAATTTATTGCAGCTATTACAATTCTTTAGGGTAGTGATTCTCTAAAAACTGATTCCTGAATTTAAATCGCTGTGATATTAGCGAAGACTACGCCTTGGATTTATTCAGATTCAAACAATTCTTATTCATCATGTATAAATGGCGGAAGGAGGACTAGAGACCCGAACAATTACTTTGGGAATCAGGAGCAATCTTGACAGTGGTTTGGATACAATGCTGCAGACCTCAGCCTCTACCTTTAATGTAAAGTAAATTGCAGCTGGAGGAAGTAAAGAACTTAGAACGGGAAAGTGAAGCGCTGGGGAGCCAAATGCAGGAAAACCTTACAAGTTTAGGGAATGTCGTGAACACCAGTGGGAATAGAAACTTTCAAAAGCCATTAGTGAGATTAGCAACCTATGATGGTTCGGAAACGGGAGAAGACCGGGTTCATTTTGAATTTGTTCCTGCAATTAACAACTGAACTGTGAATCAAAAAAGCAATGTTTCTGGAATCAAATTTACGAGGAACAGTACAGGCTTTATTGACTGATTAAGGAACTTCGGAAAGGAGAATGCGGAGGGAATTGTCCAACGTTCTGAGGCAGGATATTTGGCTCAGAAATATCAAAACCAAATGTTCAGAGTGCAACTTTAAAATATCAGTGTTGATGATATAGAAATGTTCATCTTCCGGCTTAGATGACACCAAGGCCTGAAATAAAAAGATATCCGGTGAAATCAGATACATTAAGGTCGAACTTGATTTGTTAAAACAAAGGTGTACAGAGGGATCATTCAATCGCCAAAATTCAGACAAGTGCTTGATTTGTGGCAGTAAGGAACCTTTAAAGAAAGACTGTCAGAAAGTAACAGCAAATTAGAACAAACACTGTCATCAAAGCAGAACGCAACCCGTGCCACTCGAGTTACTAGCATTGGTTCTTGAATGTACCGGTATATACAAGGCGAAGTGCAAGGAATGAAAACGAATTTCCTCATCGATACAGGTGAAACTGTTACTTTATTTAACGATCTGATCTATGAACACATGTCTGGTCTGCAGAAACCATAATTTGGAACGGCCGGTCAACGGATGAAAATAGTTGATCGAAAGTGTATTCATGTTTGAGGTGTGCGACAAAATTGATATTATGATAAGTGACGAGAAAGTTAAGCACACAATGTGAGTGGGTGGCGTAAATGGACAAAGATATCGATGGAATAATTGGTTTAATCTTCAGCAAAGACGCCAATGTGTCACAGATGCTGTTATAATACATTGAACTTGAAAAGTCCACCAATGAAATGTGCCACGATGAAATTGAAGCGCATTGGGTGTTGCCACCTGGTAGTGGACCAAACAATTGTCATACCTCCTGGAGTGGAAGGAATCATATCAGGTAAGCTACTAGAAATAGGACCGCCCTGGTAGCTTGGCGGTTAGTGTCCGCCGCGGTAGGTCGTGGTTTCGAACCCCGGCCGATTCATACCAAAGACTTACAAAGATGGTACTAACAGCTGCCTTGCTTGACGCTCAGCATTAAGAGGTTAGTGTTAGGACTGGTCGGCCTGGTGTCAGAATAATGTGACTGGGTGGGACATCATGCTACATGTCTGTGGCATGATGCCCCAGTGCTAGACATCACTATAAACTGCCGCACTGCAGACATCGTAGCGATATGACTGATTGTTTCTAAAGCTACGTTAAAAATCCTAATCACACACGCACACATGCACTAGACATAGGAGCTGCGCTCTCTTTTGCAATAATGTTACCCACCGAGAAAGTCACCCATTTATAGATGGCGAGGTCATTGGTTAGTGGATAAGACGATTGTATTCCAAATCGTGTGCTCAGTTTCCCAGAAAATAAATTAAGCTATATGAGAAATCGGTTTCGGCGACTTGCGAGGATATGACGATTAAGAACGAAATCATAGGGTTCCCATATTCTCAGAATAACGTGGTGTCGCAACATCTTGCAGACTTACTTCAAAGGTTCTCGAAGTATCTGAATAACTCCCAGAAAAAAGGAGTTGGGTAATGTTCTTGTTCAATTTAACCACGTGTTATCCCAAGACAATATCGACTTGGGGATAACATATATAGTAAAACACTTACTCGACACCGAGCGTAACCCCTCGATACCTCTTGCACAACTTGTAAAAGTAGAAGACAATATTCAGAAAATGTTGAAACATGATGTGGTTGAGAACTCCGATGGTCCGTGAGCACCGCTTATTGTTCGTGTTCAAAAGAAAGGTGTGTCGACGAGACTTTGTGTTCATTATGGAAATCCTTGTTCCAGGATCGGCGATTAACTGGATGCTTTTGAAGGGTCGAAATGGTTTTACAGCCTAGATATACAAAGTGGGTATTCGCATGAGTCCGCGAACCCCAAAAATAGATTTAAAACGGCACTTATTACATACATCTGTCTCTGTTAGTTCAGGGTCACGTCCTTCAACCTTTATAATTCGCCTGCTACTTGTGAACGCGTGATGGACCGAGTCCTTGAAGGGATTTCGTGGAAGACGTGCCTGGTCTGTTTTGATAAAGTCATTGTGTTCGACGCAGATTTCGAAACGACATTACAACGTGTGCTAGACGTTTTAGATAGATTGCTAGCTTCTGGCTTGAAACGGAGTCCAGAAAAATGTATTTTGAACAGAGCAGTGTTTCATATCTGGGGTACATTGGTCTCAACATGGCGTCCAAAAAGATCCTTTGATCAAAGCCATTAAGTAATGACCTAATATTAACATCAAGGCGGTGAAGAGCTTCATTGGTCTGTGTTCGTACTACAGAAACTTTATACGAGTATTTACTGAGGTTGCAAGGCCTTTGGTGGTATTGAGAGAAAATTTCAATTTGAATGGAATCGTGCATGTGAGGGGGGCATTCCGACCTCTGAAATCCAAGTTGTTTTCAGGCCCTATTCTGGCCAACTCCGACCTATCTGGTTTAATTTTATTTTGGATACTAATGTAAGTATCTTTTAAATTGATGCAGCACGCAACCAGAATCAAGATGGACAAGAGAATGTAAGAGCCTACTACAGCCGGGTGCTGGGTAAAGCAGAGTGGGTATTACGTCACGCGTAAGGAACTTGTGGTTGTCAGTGCTATCAATTAATTTCACTGTTATTTCTGGGGGAGGAAATTCAACATTAGTACCGACCACGAGTTCATTAAGAATGATACTAAATTCAAAGACATCGAAGGCCAACTCGCAGGTCGGTTATACACTCTTGGGGCATGTGCTTTTTAAACTGTTTACCGCGGAGATACGAAACACCCAAAACGCTGATGCATGTCATGTAGGCTTTGTTTGAATCGTTTCTGTTTTGCTTATGATTGTATAAAGTTTTTTTATTATAAAAATAAGATTGTTCCTCACCGTTTAAATCCAGTTTATGAACTAGCAAATGTGCTTCAAATTTAAATACATTCGGTATTTTTTCTTGTCTCTCTTCTGACCAACTACTTTTCGAGAGAAAAAAAATACCCATTATTAAGTACCAAAATCTGCCTTTCTCTAGACCAGATTTAAGAAAATCGGACATTGACTCACGTGTTTGTAATGCACTTATGGGCTGATTGTCATCCCGCAGTCCAAATGTAAGGATTCTCTTTTTATTTAGAGATTGACGCCTGTGCGAAATAAAGGGCGTTAACTCTTAAAAATTGCAAAGATACTTATAATTTATCGATATGCACCTCCTCTCCTGTCAAGTACAATGTTTCATGAAGTTTCCTGGCTATCTAACAAAAACTATAAGGCTAGTTGCGCTAACGAAATTTGTTATTTACTTAAGCTACACAGCAGAAAGGACAATAGATCTAACAATTTTTAAAAAAAAATTATTTACTGTCTTAAGCTACACAGCAGAAAGGGCAAAAAATTCTAATTACGAAAAATTATTTACTGCCATAAGCTAAACAGCAGAAAGGGCAAAATATCTATTGTTTAAAACATATTTACTGCCTTTAGCTACACAGCAGAAAGAGATATATATATATATATATATATATATATATATATATATATATATATATATATATATATATATATATATTGTAATAAATTTGGAGTATGTGTTAGTGAATTTGAACCATACTGGGGTCGTTAGTAGTGAATTTGGGAACAGCCGAATGACTGTCCCTGGAGTAACATAGTCCATATTAAAATTCCGCGATGTATAAAAGTGATGTGATTGAAAAGGCAGTATTTATGGTTGGAAATCAATAAATTATAGAATGGAATCAATAGGTCGGAACTTGGTAGGTACCGTTTATGTGTCCATAGTGGAAAATGGGCGTATGTATATGAGCGTGATACGCCGGAAATTCTATGGATTGACTGGCCTAGGGTCGCGCAGTTAAATATTTCCCAGTTAGTAAGGGAATACTAGTGGAATTTCCATGGCATGACGGGCTTGCGGTACGGAATTAGGATGATAAAGAAGAAAAACCATGCTAAGGTGCGGTTAATGGACTCTTGGGCAAGTTGTCTCCTCTGGGTCGCCAATTGATTAGAGCAAAGATTATTAAATATAGCAGACACGTCTCTCTTTCCATTTTACAACTCAAGTTGTATGGAAATCTTTGGAAATTTGTGGAAAACTTATGACTTCCAGCGTGACTCGCGCCAGGGTTTTGACACCGCTCGGTCAAGTGAATACCCCTGTGCGTGTAACAACATATATATATATATATATATATATATATATATATATATATATATATATATATATATATATATATATATATATATAATTTGCTGCCTTAAGCTACACAGCAGAAGGGGCAATAGTTCTAATCAAATTTGTTATTTACTTGTTTACACAGCAGAAAAGGCTAAAGATCTAACAAAATTTGTTATTTACTTAAACTACACAGCAGAAAAGGGCGATATATCTAACAAAATATATGGGAGTAAAATGATTTGTTGCTGTATGCTTCTTCCAAGTTGTATGGCATTATATCACAATTTATTGGACTATTAATATCATCATTATCAAACAGACTACTAAATACATACTCTCCAGGTTTGGGAATTTCTTTTCCCAGTCTGTCAGAAGTGGTTTCACCTTCTTCAAGCCGCCAGCTTCATCTTCTGCAATTTGTAAATATATTTTGTCGTTGAAAGAGTCAAGGTTATAAGAGTCTACTTGCAAAAGTAGACTGTTACACACGCTGCATCACAGTTTTTAATGGAAATTAGTCTCCAGAACGTATACAAATTATAATCAAATTCGTGAATATTTCTATTCTCGGTACACATGCACGCGTGCATTTAAAAAAGACTAGATTTACTTAAATGGGTAATTGTTAACTTGTATATTTAACAAAAATCCGATTGCAATTCTCCTGGCTCCGCCGTACCTTAAAAGGGATGTTAATTTTAAAGCACCCTGTTATCACTTAGGGGTGTTTCTTACAAACTTTCGCGCTCAGCGATCCAACAATTGCAACGGAAAAATGGGAAAAGAACGATATAACAATTACACAAGACTTAAGAAATAACCAACGTGATGACTTAAGAAATAACCAACGTGATTCAACCTGGTCGCAGGTACAAACTTTTGCTTAAAAAAAATTATATATAGCTCAGTCATTCGCGAGTGTATATTGTTTACAGTCAATATATTGTCAAGGTTTCAGCTTTTGCTATTATATAACTTTTATCATCATGACAGAAGAAGTATAGATTAATCTTACCACTAATGAAAGAGTCAGGTTCTAGCACCTTTATAAATTTCCATGTTTCCTAGCTTATTGTACGCAGTAAAATCTTTGATGGTGATATTTATAGTATTTGATGTGCTCATCCCAATCATTGTCTGGCGGACGTCAGATGGGAGGCGGCATCTGCCACCCCCACCCCTCCCCCTTTCGAATTTGCGTGTGCTGTAAAATTGATGTAGCCTATAAACAAAAATTAACAAGCTCGTAAAGTTTTGCCCCACCCCCTCGGGATAAAATTGAATTGACGTCCCTGCTGTCTCGTAGACATGATAAGATATGATTGATTATTTCTTCTTTATTTGTCAATATGAAACTTTCGGTAATATTTCAGTTGCATTTTCTATCAGAGCACTAACTTTATTAGTGACAGGATAAACGAGAACATCTCTGTACTTGCAATATGCTTCAAATGAGATGTCATATCTGATATATGTTAATACTGAGGATGAAAATGGAAGGTCCAGATTTGTTGGTATTTCAGAAATATCATTGATTCTATAACGATACATATCTTCTGTTTCATCATCGATATAACTAATAACATAACTGCCCCAGTTTACATTTTTTAAATACTAGATATTGCCTGAGAATTGAATATGCTGTTGCAAAACCCAATATACCTTTAATATCTGCCTCTTCTATAATTTGGTACTAACAGCTGCCACACTAGGCGCTCAGCTTTAAGATGTCAGTGTTAGGACTGGTCGGGCTGGTGTCTGGATAATGTGACTGGGGGTGACATCATGCTACATGTCTGCGGCGTGATGCCCCAGTGCTAGACATCACTATAAACTGCCACACTGCAGACATCGTAGCGATAAGACTGAACAATTGTTAAAGCTACGTTAAAACTCATCATCACACTCATACTCTCTCTCTCTCTCTCTCTCTCTCTCTCTCTCTCTCTCTCATATTTATTTCATTGACGGGGAGGTTTAGGTATTTAGCAATCACCTCTGTGATATTTCGGCATTTTTCTTCTGTTTTTAAATAGTTTTTTAACGTAATTTTTATTTAGAACTATTATCTATTTCATAATGTTCATCAATACTAGGTTTTACAGATGTAATTTCGTCAAGCTCCTGATAAAATATGTCTCGTTCAACATCATATAACTCAATTCTATGCCCAGTATCTGATATTCCGTTTAGTACAGCAATAATGTGATATAAGTTATACTTTTCTTGATCACCGTTGAGAGAGTCAATCAGAACAGATATGCTGTTGTTAGCGGATCTGTGACAGTACTGTTATCTACTACTTCCAGCACCGTCTTTTTGTCATAGTAGTTCATGCCTAGCACACGAAATACTCGACGTTTAGCAAATGTGTCTTTGAGTTTATTATTTTTTTAATAAACTTATGCTCTTGTTTCTTATCACCATAAAATTTTGTTTTTACAAGGTTAGATCTGTCGACCGTCAAAGCGTTTTCTTTATTTAGCTAAAGCAGTATACTTCTCAAATATTTTCTCACCATTAATCGCCGTTCCTCAACGTCACTTACAGGACAGTATTTACCAATTGTATCAAAGTCTCTGATCGCGTATCTCAGTTGAGGGCCCCGCATTCTGCCACTTTAGCAAAATTGTCAGTTCTCATTTAAACCGGGTGATTATAATGTGGTTTTATTTTTCTTCATTCGAGCAATTATATTCTCCGCTCTTGCTTTCTCAACACTTTCTAAGTCTAGAGAATCAAAATCAGCTATTTCGATCTACGTTTTAGGGTTTAGTATATAAAATTATAAAACTCTTTCGCAACTCTGATCAATTTATGATCAACATACATTGTAGATTACAATTATATTAAACCACAACGTGCTAGCACGACAGACCTATGATAGGTCATCAAGTGTATATATCTGAAACATCGACACACCTGGGTAAGAACTTCCAGCTTTGGCAACAGAACTTTGGAAATACGAGCATTTGTTTGTGGTTACAGCAGGATAAAGTATAAATTGCTGAGAATCAGTAATATCAAACTTATTTTATCATTTAAGACCGCCTTATAGTTGAATTTTCCAAATCGCAGCTGTACACTGTATTTTGATCCAAACGTTTGATGTTTATCCGTTTGTGGTCCACCCTGTCTCGCTAATAAGTTTGTTCAACGCAAACACGTAGCTTTGATTTTTCTCAGATACAATAAAAACCAACGAATTTGACTCATATGAGTGAGATGTGGAATGTAACCGATTGGATAACACTGTCCACGTAATGTTTATTGGCAAAATCAAATGAAGATACATGCACATATATTGAAGTTATCTTATTGTCAGCCATATCAATCACACCTGTAACTGTGTCTCCGGATTATTTAAATAATTGCCATCTGTACAACTAATTGTACTCGCTGATGCTGCACTTAGCTTAACGTCATCATACAATTTATTTGTAAGAATAAATGAGGCGACTGGATTATAAGTTCTTTTATAAAGGCCATGTTTAACATAACTGTCATCGTATCACCAGATTTTGCTACTCGTGTAATATTTCCTGCCTTCATATCGTCGACGTAATTTTAAATTGTTAAATCTGATGTTGCTGATGGAATTGCCGTAGTTGTTGTCTTCTTCGATTTCATGTCCAGATTTCCAACCATAGTGCCGCTAGATTTTATTCCAAAATTATCCTTGTCAAGGTCTAGCACATTGTATCTCCAGATTTGATTATATATTTTGTTAAATCTGTGTCAGCCGTAGTGGCTGTAATTTCAGTTTCTTTTTATGTCGATTAACTTGCCAAAGTGTGTGTAATAATTCATTTGTAGTCTTACTGTGAGATATAATTTAACTTTGACTGCCTGATAAATTTTAACTTTAACCGCCTGATAAAAGTTTGTGAATACCTTGTATAGAATGAGCATAATCAATTTTGACACGGAGCGATTTATCAACACCAACATAACTATGACATACCTTATTGTCATAAAATGATAGTTAATCAAATATCAACATGACCACGACCTACCAGATTGTCGTTATCTGATAGTAAGACGAACTGGATCTGGCAAAACTAACCTTCTGATAAATCTGTTAACGACCACTTCAACTACGATCGAATTTATGTCTGTCTACACGATCAATCCACAACAGGATAAAGACAGACTCCTTAGCGAATACAATGAAAAGCTATAAAAAAAAATAATAATTTGGCGCCTGCAATGATATGTTTATCATAGCAAAACCTGAATTCCAGTTGTAAAGCTAGAATATGACGGCCATTAAATAATTGTATTCAATGACATCCCCCTTATCAACGCCGAGATGGTTAAAATTCTATCGTAGTTTTTCATTGCCACGTAACAGAAAATGTATTTGCAGTCAATCTGGCACAAGAATTCTACAATATCGATAAATTTATCAGGCGAAAAACAAGTTGTTTTCTATTATTTTCTGGACTAGACATAACTGACGTACAAAACATAGCCCTCGAACAGTTCGGATATATATTAAAAGATAAAAGTGCGGAACTCTATCACGACGCTACTGGTAATGCCAGACATAATTTTTCTTGTTCGATCAGCTATCACCAGATCGAAATAGAATGTTCAAATAATGAATGTGGAATAGACAAGCTATTAGACTGAAAATTAAGCCAAAAGTATAATTCTAAAATCAGTTTAACAGTCAGAATATAAAATTAGTCTAAAACAAAAATAAATAAAACGAAAAATGGACCAAAAAACGAAGAAGGTTGTTTCAACCCTGCGTTTAAAAAGAAGGTTGATCAGGAACGTCGAAGTCTACAGCGAACTGCAGAAGAAACTGCTAAACATTTTAAAGCAGTGACCGATGCTGTACATAGAAAACATGCAGATATTTATGCGGTATCACCAAAAGAGTTAACAGTTATCGGAGAAAGGATTACTTAGTCTAGTGGAATAATGAAAGATAAAAGCCGCAAAAAAAAAAAATTGTTGTGCGAATAAGTAGACGAGCTCAAACCCAGAAAGTGATGATAAAGAAAACTGACGAGCAGAGAACATCATATGAATAAATGCAAAAATTTATTTTTGAGCAAATAAAGGAGAAAGAGCATAAAAAATAATTCGCAAACAATACATTTTTAATGCGATTACTGATGATGAGTACATAAGTTTGATGATGAAGAATTTGGAAAATCGAAGTTAGTAAAAGAAATGAAAGTCGATGAAAGGAATCAAATCATCAGACAACTTGAAATTATTAGAATAATGAAATCGCCTTTGATGATATGGAATCAACTGATGATCCATTGAAAGCGATAAATTTATGACAAATACAGAAAAGGTATTATTGCAAGTCATTATATCAAGATCATTATGTATATAATAAAGGGAAAAAAGGATTCACCGATGAAAGAAACAATTTGAGTACACTTGCGGTAGATCTTGATGCGATAAGAGTAGCAGAAAAGAGGGGCTATGGCATCAAAATATATAACTCAAGAAATCAACAACGAAATTATTGAACTTGAATATTATCTCAAATCAAACGGTTATCTAACATCCGACAAATTTATTTTAGACAAAGATCTTATCGTAACGCTTTGATTTGCGGCGAATCCAGCAGTTCAATTTTATTTCTAAGTTAAAATAGGAATGTTATCAACAACGTTAGTGATTCATTTATCACAGACTAAAGCAGACTGCAAAGTTCTCTGTTATTTATAACCCACCAATCGAACTTTGCTAGGACTCAAACGTCTCCGAATCAATAAGAAATATGAATATTATTAGCTACTGCTTCGGACGCAATTGCAAATCTAAACACCAGCATCAATGATGATTTTACATTCGGAGTAAGAACAGGAGATATTATCGATTGGAACTCTTCAGATAAAATGAGGAGCCTACATCGTTACAGATCAAAACAAAACAATTAAACATCTCATAAAGGCTGATAGCATCGAAATTTCATCAGATAATTTTGAGCTGATTCCAAACTATAACACATTACAGTCAAGAATAAGACTTGTTCATCGATCTCAGCAGCCAATACACAATCGGATTATTACTTGGATGTAATAATAACACTATGGATCTGCAACATTTGCAATAATACTGCATGATAGTTAATCAGTTGTCAACGTCACATAGGTAAATACTATTTTAGTAAACTGCTCTGTTGCAACTGGATCGTATTCCGCCTGAGTTGGCTAAGGACAAACTAGCTAGATTTTATCCTGATGTACCACCAGGATCGCTATTGCAAGTAAATCAAAGACAGATAATCTACTGTCAGTGTTGAAAATCAAATATCATATATGACGATGATGCTGACTGATCAACAAGGTCGACAGCTTGATCGCAACAACGAATTGTAACATATTATCTGCACTTGAGATCAGTGAGTTAACTGATCACAGTGATCTAGCTCACCAAAGTCAATTTTATCAGGCAGTTTTGTATACAAAATGAAACCACGAAACATTAAGCACAGAAATATCGTAGGAGGTTTCTTTGGAATTTTATTCTCTAAAAGTCATGTCAATGTACCTGGAATTGCAAAACCGTAGCGTCTATCGCGTGAGACGCAACAAAAACGTTTGCCACAGCAACCTCGTCTTCTGCAGGTAGAGCTGTTGGACAGAAGATTGTTGATAAAATTAAGGGCTGACCACAAAGTGGTCTGCCAAGCGACAGGAATATAAAAGAAGCAATTTCTAAAATATCAACAACACCAGAAACCACTTCATCGTTGATAAAAACGACAAGCGATGAAATTATTAGAAAATTTGTAACTGAAACTAGACTTAGGAGTGCTAGCACTCGACAAATATTGCGTTATTCTAGTTGGTTACTTTTACAACCTCAAACCGTATTTCCATTCACAATTTTGTCTAACAATACCAAATACTGAATTTCTATTTTTTAAAAATTACCTTGACCTGACTGAGAAAACACCAACAGATAACTCAACTACATAATTTGAATAGGATAAGTATCTTTATGACGACTCAAACTAACCTAACAAAAAAAGGCACACGAATTTTTAATACAAAATACGAAGACGTGTTTCTGCTGCACATTAATCTGTACTTCAAGTATGAGGTAGTATTAGAACAACATCAGGTGAAGCTGTAGATGCTGGTACACAAGTGACACCTGTTAATAACGGTTGGAGCTTGTTTAGAAGCGCCAGATATCGTCTAGAGAATCAAACAATAGAAGACATGTATATGCACTTACCAATTGTGTGTGCTCTTCTTAACGTTAATGTAGTTTCCTTAAGCGACGACTACTCGAGATAGTGGACTTGGTGGTGCTATTACAAACAAATGTCCGATCTTAATGATATTACAGTTGGCGCTAATGCTGCTGCTGATATGCCTTTAGTGAGGACCTTTCTTATTACAATTGCCGCTGTGTTTGAAATTGCTACATCAGCTACATCCGCAGATGAGACTGCTACAAAGACTTTACTGACAGCAGTTTGTAATTTTCATGGAATTATTGCACTAGGTGCTGAAGCTGATGGAACTGCAACGTACGAAATCGCAAAAAGAACAGTAAATATATTAAATATCAGAAATACAACATAAAGCAAAATTTATGCAATACAAAGAGCGTTTACAGGCATCTCAAATCAAATAACAATGATGCTTCCACTTAGCACAAAATTCAGATTCTCCAAGGATCACAATAAGGTATTTCGTTGTATCTAACATACCTATATAATTGACTTAGATGATCAAAGCGATTGTCTGATGAGAACTGCTATTGGTGTTATTGTTCCAGCTTGTCCTTTTGATGCTGATAATAAATTCAGCTTGTAATTTCACGACTGGTGCTGTGATGTCACGTGTCATTCCATCGATCGATCAAACAATATAACTTGAGGCAATGTTGACCACATTTACCAAGATATTGTATTTTATGCTTTGAAAAAAGACGTTTTCAAATAGCAGTACTAAATTTGACTGATAACACAAGGCGGAAAAGAATAGCTCCAAGTTAACAGTTACTATGACATGTATTTATGGTCTTGAGCAACAAGTCAATTTTATTTTTATAGTCCAAATGTCAGGCGAATATTTATCAGAATAAATTCTAAGCATTATCTCGAACAAGCGATCTAATATAATTTTTCAGCTGACGCAAATAGACATGTCTCACATGCGTATATGTATCTTGTGGAGGCCAAACAAAAGTATCGAGAAGCTGACAATAGATATCAAATTTTAATCGAAGAATTTAGAACTCTATCCGATATTTCACTTTGACGTCAGTACGCACAGTAAACGAGCTACTGGATCTAATTATTATATCGAGGTTATATGGACATAACATATTTTAATTGTTCCAGTAGTGTATTATGCATAAACGCTAATTCTTAATGATAGATTTTTAACGATAAATTCTACAAAAGACCGAATGACTGTTCAGTTTTAAATTTTCTGCACTTCACAATTTTATCTGACAAGTGTTGAAATATATTTATTTTCTAGCAACCGGCGGAATTTATTGATCCACTAACATGCGGAATGACTGCAGTATGAATTTTATCGATCAGAAGGAAAACAAAATACGACGAAGTATACTAAATATGAAACAAACTTATCACCAGGATAAATTAAAACACAACACAAGCTATTGTTAAACGACAGTCTATTTCGCTGAACATATATTTCGGAACCCTTGAGTGCTGCAAAACTTATGCTAACACAGAGGCAAATAGGCAAATCAATCAAATACAACTGCACTAGCCATTAATCTTACATTTGTCAGAAGCGCAAGTTACTGCAATGCCTCGTGGAAACGAAATAAGCGGTGGTTTTCTGGGAGATATCAAATTTACTGTGAGTTCTCGGAACATTCGGAAAAAGCTGCTGCTTCAGGGGTATTATCCGGGGTGATAAAGAAGGCTGTTTCCGGTGACGATTTCAAACAGTAATCTAGTGATTTCCTGTAACGATTATATAAAAAATGCCTGAAGCACAAAGTGTTCAAAAACGTAAAACTGCAACGAAACGTAAAACAATTAAAGCACCTCAAAAGACGAACCGAAAAAGCAGCCCAAGGTGAATTCATAGGGCCATTGCTAGCAGGAATAGCTGCAAGTCTACTTCCAAATCTGCTGGGGAAAGGCGTGGGAGAGGGCTAATCCTACCCGGTACCAGACGCTGACTGCATCCCCGTTAAACAGCCGTGAGATCTTAGATAAACTGAACTATATCAACGATTTTTAAGTAGTATTTTCTAAAGTCGTATCACTTAGTCCTGGAGAGCAAAGCTCTCTACCGACAAATCAAAGTTGTGCTATGAATATTCACAATTTCAACGATGGATCTGCGATGCATTGGGTAGCGCTTTATCAGAACAGTTATTTTGGTTCGTTTGATTGCCACCATGTGATATTATCAAACAGTACGTGCTATTGTCAAGGACGCGAGCGTCCCAAAAGTACAAAGAAATTAATTACTCTTCTAATCAACGTCAGCCAGTTCGAACCGCAGTTTGTGAGTATTATTAATTTATTTATCAAGAAAATGTCCTAATCTTTTGGACTGGGTACAATGCACTTCGAAGGTAAATTTCTGAAATTTATATTACAATTTACACCTAAA
Source organism: Unio pictorum (assembly GCA_030141615.1). NCBI lineage: Eukaryota > Metazoa > Mollusca > Bivalvia > Unionida > Unionidae > Unio > Unio pictorum. The sequence goes on from JARLTB010000135.1 coordinate 8,938,985, forward strand.
CCACGCTTAGAAAACAACAGAATTGCAATTTTATCTACCAAGCAAATATAATCATGACCACGTATTGCCAGAAGTGCAGAAGTAAAACGGAATATACAAACGAAACCATGGAAACAACTAGCAATAACATATTAATGCTGAGAAATTATATATGCTGTGTGTGGATGGAAAAATATCGTGTTTCTCAAACGTGACTCACTATTGCAAATATCAGAAAATGCAAACATTTCCTGTACCTGTACTTGATAAAACAGGAAAAACTATAACTAATGTGATGCGAGAGAAAGAAATCCGGTCAGGCGAAAATTAAAGAAAAGATCGCCAGAGGCTTCTGTCCTGTGCCATCCCCTCAAGCTGACTCCAGGTGTAACCCATCTTAGTGATGTCTGCCTCAAGGTCGCGTCGCCAGGTGTTTCTTGGTCGTCCCCTTCTCCTCTTGCTTTGAGGGTTCCACCTCAATGCCTGTCTGGTAATGTTGGTTCGCGGCTTACGTAGGGTGTGTCCTATCCAACCCCACCTTCTCTTCTTTATCTCATCCTCTATTGGAAGCTGGGAGGTTCTTTGCCACAAGTTGTTGTTGCTGATGGTGTCTGGCCAGCGCATCTGGAGAATTCTTCTTAGGCAGCTGTTGATGAAGGTCTGAACTCTCTTTACTGTGGAGTTGGTGGTTCTCCAAGTCTCTGCCCCATACAGTAGGACTGACTTCACGTTGGAGTTGAACATTCTGATTTTGGTAGTCAAGGAAATTTGTTAGGAGCTCCAGATGTTCTTGAGCTGAATGAAAGCTGCTCTCGCCTTTCCGATCCTTGCCTTGACATCTGCGTCTGTGCCACCCTGCTGGTTGAAAATGCTGCCTAGATACATGAAGGACTCCACCTCTTCCAGGGGACTTCCCTGCAGTGTGACTGGTTTGTTACTGGTATAGTTGATCTTGAGAATCTTGGTCTTGTCTTTGTGGATGTTGAGGCCCACCTGTGCAGATGTGGCTGCCAGTATGTCGGTCTTGTCCTGCATTTGCTGCTGACTGTGGGACACGAGCGCTAGGTCATCAGCAAAGTCCAGGTCCTCAAGCTGACTCCACAATGTCCACTGGATACCATTTCTCCGACCATTGGTGGTCGTCGTCATAATCCAATCGATGACAAGAAGGAAGAGAAATGGTGACAGCAAGCAGCCTTGCCTGACGCCAGTCCGCACTAGGAATGTGTCTGTGTGCTGTCCTGCATGAACAACTCTACATGACATTCCGTTGTAGGTGTTTTTGATCAGGTTCACCAGCTTGGTTGGAATGCCATAGTGGCGAAGAAGTTTCCAGAGTGTCTCTCGGCCTACGCTGTCAAATGCCTTCTCATAATCGACAAAGTTGATGTAGAGCGAAGAATTCCACTCCAATGACTGCTCGACTATGATGCGAAGAGTAGCTATTTGGTCCGTACACGATCTGTTTTGCCGGAATCCCGCTTGCTCATCTCGTAACTGGGGGTCGACGGCCTCCTTCATCCTCTCCAAGAGGACCCGATTGAAGACTTTTCCTGGTACTGACAAGAGTGTGATTCCTCTGTAGTTGGAGCAGTTGCTGAGGTCGCCTTTCTTTGGGATCTTGATGAGATGTCCCTCCTTCCAGTCAGTTGGTATTTCTTCTTCCTCCCATATCTTCACAAAAAGAAGGTATAGCATTTCCACTGAAGTCTCTATGTATGCTCTGAGGGCTTTTGCTGGTATGTCATCAGGCCCAGCAGCCTTGCCGTTCTTCAGCTGGGTGATGGCTTTCCTGATCTCGTCTCTGGTGGGATTGTCACAACTTATAGGGAGATCTGCGTTGGCTGGCTGGATTTCTGGGGGATTTGGTGGTGCTGGCCTGTTCAACAGTTCTTCAAAATGTTCTGCCTATCTATTCATTTGGTGTTCTGTACTTGGTATGGTCTTTAAAGGATGTTGTTACCTGACCAAAATGATGTTTAGCTCGAAACGTTGGCAATTTTTTTTTGTATTTGTGCAATTATCAGCAGGTGTTTGTGCGTCTCTCTCTCTCTCTCTCTCTCTCTCTCTCTCTCTCTCTCTCTCTATATATATATATATATATATATATATATATATATATATATATATATATATATATATATATATATATATATATATATATATATATATATATATATATATATATGGTAAAAATAGGCTAACAAGAAGACAGACTACGGCATAAATTTCCAACATTCTTATAGTCCGTTCGAGTGTACGAACAACTTCTGGAGTTTTTTTATTGTTAGATTTTTTTTCATTCCTAAATCTAAAACAGTCACTTTGAAATGGCCAATATTAATGTAGATGATTTTTGCCGCACAATTGCAAATAGTCAGCGTGACATGTAAACAATAACTTGTTAGCTTTGCGATAGTTAACATCTCTTTTTTTGCTGGCAAGATCTGATTTCAATTAAAACTTGTTAGGAAAATGTTCCGACAGAGATGGTAACGTAGGTTCAGTTAGAGGAAATTACAAAATAGATACAGTCCAGAGAAAAGTTTGGGCCATTTGAAATAGGTTTCATAAAATTATATAAAGTTTGGATCATATGACAGAGAAAGAAGAAATAGAAAGAGGGCAACGCTGACCTGTTACTAGATTTGGAAAGGACCCGAAGTGACCAGATTATTCTGACATGCCAGCGATTTTAATTCGATCATTCACTCAATTATATGATGAAAATTGTCTTAACGGTATAAACGAACGGCTCGTCTCATTTCCCATAAATGTTTTATTACATTTCTAACAGAAAGTGTATCATTCAAATATAATTTACAATGTAACTTTGTTTATGTGATTGACTAAATTGTTATATTGTACATACCGGGGTTTGTGTTGTTCTATTATATATCTAAGCTCAGAATTATGTTATTCCGTTCATTAATTTCATATTTTATTTTATTGTTTGCTCGATTCAACACTGTGGTCAATCATAACAGGTGGGGGGGCCATATCACATATCACTCACTCACACACTTCATACAAAACCACGTTTTTTATATATGTGGTCCTCATAAATTCTAGCTCTGTCTTGGTTGGACTGTTGAAGAGTTACATTGTAAAGATTACGCAATTTTAAGTTGCACCGTAAATTTCACTGAATACAGATTTGTGCATTTGCTCACATCACACACGCAATTGACTCATTCACCATACTGCATTGTTTTAACCATTTCATTATTATGGCTGGTGATGCTTATTTCAATGTCAGCATTATTCATTATAACATGAAAAGCTACATCTTTTCTAAAGCATCAAAGGAAATCTTATTTCGTACTTAAAATCAACAAATGTGTTCTCTTCTATGTTATTTTGCAACACATCCAGTTTCATCAGTTTTATCCTATACAAACTTGTAAAAAAATCACATTATCTATTATGGCTTGCAATTTAAATTCGTGAAATATATCACCTCTGTGAAAACTGTTGAGTTCAGTACTCTATAGTGTTGTAACATTATTTATAATGCCGCATAACTGTTTTTATTAGTTTTTGCTAATTGTTTTCATGCGTCTTTATAGTTTGTCTGGTTTATAAATTTAAATAACTTTGCAAACACCGTCAAGTCCACTGTAGTCATCTTTTCAACGTGATACCATTCTGGGTTGCTCATCGTCGGCCACGAGTCATTTTTATCTTGGTGGTCTCATAATGTTTGAGAGAGAGAGAGACAGAGAGAGAGACAGCGAGAGACAGAGAGATTAGATTCATTCCAAGAAGGAATCAAATAGGCTTTGGATATACCTGCATCTATCGCATATCTTTCGTACGTCAGCACTATACTCAACTGGAAATGCCCTTATCAACGATATAATGGTTGCAACTGTATGAAAGGAAAGGGCTCGGGTTTTTTGGGGGGCGGTGGAGTGAATCAGCTTGCTAGGCAAGAGGAAATTAATGCTCAGCTAAATGCATACAATCATTTGATTTATATTTAGAAATGCAACGTGTGCACATGAAATTATAATTGCTAATTACTTATTAACTAACTACTAGCCTATGTACCAAATCGAGAAGAAAGGGCCTATACCCGAATCACACATGGTATGTAGGGATAAATGGTTATGCTATATTATAAGTTTCTATACATTTCTCAATCTATGGCTGGAACTTACTTTCAAGCTGAACTGGAATATACACACAGCGATCTTGAAATAAGTCCCGGACATTTTCGATCGGTTCTTTGCTGTGGATATATGTCAGGTTGCCATTTTCATCCAGAAGGTCGATCAAAGCTGCAGAATATAAATGAGATACAATGTGTTTTGGCTATAGAAAAATAGTTTTGTCTAGACAGATATTCTCCTGTTACTTGTCTCTTTCTATACATTATTCCATTAACCAATTTTTTTTTTAAAATTACTTACAACGGAGCAGCTTAGAACATCCTATCAAAGTATAGAAAATTGTCTGATGTGTTTTAATAAAATCATAACAAACTGCTTCCGGGTGAAGTTATAAACGCTGTTGTCTGCACATGTTTATTTTTGCAGGAATCATGAGAAAATACCGTTTTCTATCTCAATTTCCATGGAATTATAGAAATTTAATGATAATCTAAACTTTTTAGTCGTCTGTTTCGCCCTCCAGCATTACGTTTCTTTAAAACAAAATATTAAATAAACATATTAGAGCCAGAAAAAATAAAGACCTCTCTTTTGTATGCGATATTATTTCTCTTGTTTTATTATTCCGAAGAGAACAAAGTAATGGCAACGTTTCGAATAATAACTCAAAGCAACGTACCTCAGCGGAGCAATCTGCATTAAGATCAAAAGAGAAAAATTTGTGAAATCATGTTGTACAAAACAGTAACTCGTTGTATATAGTTTTGGATGATGAACACAAACACGTTTAATGTTAAAATATCTGTTTCAAGTATGTACTATTTAATTTGTTACCTTGATGTTGCAATGATGTAATATATGAGTTTTAATTTTAAATCATTAAACAGGCAGAGTAAAGCTTACTTGAAATTAGACCATGCGTAAGATTATATTATCTAGTGACGAAATATGCTAACTGCACTCTATCAAAGGTCAATAAATATATCAAAAGCGACTAATATAGTTTGGATGTTTCGGGCAGGTTAATCTTTGCCACTTGTGCATCATGAAGTTAATTGTAACTGTTTGTAATCATTACACACGCGCGCGCGTACACACACACACACACACATACACACACACACACACACACACACACACACACACACTTCTAGGTGTAGTGATCGCCGCGGGACCATTGTCTGGCTCTGCTGGGCAGCGGGTTACTTGTATATAGCCTCGCCTACACTATAGTCTAGAGTAGCGCTTTCATGCGGGGCCCCCTGTTTTCACATAGCCTGCTGTGTGGCGCGACCGAATGCCCGGCGGTATAATTGGGTGGGCAGACATGGCTCGATAGCATTCGTAGGCAACCCGTCTTATAAAAGGAAAATTCTGACACCAAACACGGACAGATGGAGCTCGTTAGCCTTGTCAGGCAGTTCGTTTAGGAGAAGGAAACTCAAGAAGAGCTAAGGATGACGGATCCGCTGTATTGTCGATATCTTCAGGAGAAAGAAAGGCTACTGGAGTAAATTCAGACAGACAATCCGGATTGGTGCCCCTAATGCGGCTGGGTGTCAATTGCGACTACCTTCCGGCATCGCCAGCATCTGGACTAGTGTCAAATGCCATACTTAGCGATCCTTACGTCTGGCAGCCCAAGATCTCTATACTCCACGCCTTGGCTTGAGCCCTGGAGAGGACACCCCAGCCTCGATCCTGAGTAAGGAAAGAACACGCAAGCTGGCAGTCTATGGGTTATAAGTGCCACCCAATTGGTATAGATAAGGGGCGCCACGGGTCAACTTCAACGGTGAGAGGAATCATCATGTCCCACTGGCCGACTACCGCCCGCCTCATGCCGTCCGCTCAGTAAGGTGTTCGCCCGCCGATGTCTGCCTGCTTTAGTTATTGCCTGGAGATCAGTGTGTTGCTCAGCATGACAAGCAGAAGGACACTCCACACCAGAAACAAATGGCAAGAAACCAACAAAGAAGACTCCATCTCCATGAATCGCAAGTTGAAACGTACGCACCATGTGCACATGCATCTCTGACGACCTCAGAAGGTGGATGACACCTGGAAGACGGCCATCATCGATAGAGAGCTCGCCAGACTAAATGTCAGCAAAGCTGCCCTCCAGGAAACCAGGCTCGCGTCCATCTGCTCCCTAGAAAGAAAGAAAAAACTACACATTCGTCCGGAAGGGTCGAGAACCTGAGTTGACATTGCCATCAAAACCACACTCCTGGCGTCAATTGTACCTACCTCACTGAACGTTTCTTGTCCATCCGCCTTGCTACTGCTTCCTGTCAACATCCTCAATGTCTACGTCCACACCCTCACGTTTTCCGAAGACCAAAACAATCAATTATATTGGCAGCGGGACGAACATATCAAAGGATGCCCTAAAGACGAGCCACTATTCCTCCTTGGTGACTTTACTTCCAGAGAAGGCGTATACCACAAGTCATGGCCTATCAGCCTCGAAAATCATGGCACTGGAAAGACCAACGAAAACGGTCAGAGACTACTGAATCTGTGCACCTACCATGACCTGTGCGTTACAAGCACATTCTTCAAATGTAAGAATCAACACAACGTGTCAGGTAAACACCCCAGGTCTCAATGCTGACACAAGATCGACTTGATTATTACTAGACGCTCTGTCTTGAACAGCATTCGCTCGAACAAGAGCTACCATAAAGGTCGCCCACGCATCAACACTGCGCAGATGTCCGTCCCCTCCACGGTGGAGGAGTATGTGTCCGCTCTGGATCAGGCTCTCATTTACCTGCCAGAGAAAGATGTCACAGCCAAGTGGAATGTCATGAAGGGTGCTATCTACAGCATAGCCATGTGCACGTTTGACAATAAAGAAACGTCCAGTCAGTACTGGTTTAACGCACGAGTTTTAAGGATGGAACCAATAATCGAGGACAAACGAAAAGCCTTCATAGCTTACATAAAATGCCCCAATGAACGGACGCTTACTGGCATCAGAAGGGTCCGAAGCATCAACCAACGCATCGCTAGATAGTGCGCGAACAAGTACTGGGAGAAACTGTGAAAAGAAATCAAGCGCAACGCCGAATTTTGAACCATCTAAGGCATGCGCATTGTCATCAAGAAGACATTAGGACCTACTAAAAACTTATTGCCCAATTACACATTTTGTATACGTGTAAGGAAATTGTTAGGATTAGGAGTTACGTCTATTGAATGTTTTGAGTTATATCTTAGAAACAGACAAAACATTATCAGTGTTAACAATACAGAATCCTAACCTTTTGACAATCCTGCGTACCTAAGGGTACTCGTTTTAGGACCGCTTCTTTTTGTGTTACATAAATGATATAGTAACAATTATGAAAGATAAAAGCGTTTCATGTTTTCACATCAGAATTCTAATTAGATTTTAATTAAACTTGGGAACAAACTAGAACCATCAATCATTGCATAATTGACCATGAACTATCGTTTTGAGTATGACAAAATGCATGTTAATGGAGTAGAAACAAAGCTATAAAGAATGTAGAGAATTTAAACTAATCGTTGATGCCCAGTCAATCAGTTCTCAAAACTGTATTAAAATACTTCCGTCTTCATATACATAAATTACTCAGATGAATGAGTAGTCATTATAATAGAAAAACATAAGTAAATGTCAGGTTAAAGTTTCTCTTTGGATAAGGTAAATATTTAGTCCTGAAAACTATAAAAAGCATTATGTTCTGCATAATAAAATCTAATTTTACTACTTCCGTTATTTCAAGTATGCCAGAATTGGATTTAAAAAAATAACTCAAAGTAAAACTGTCATGTGTACGTAAGAAGCATCAGACAGTATTAACATGACGGTGTAGAAATGTCAAATGTGGAGGATAGAGAGAAACAATTAAGACTAGAGCATACTCATATTAAAATTTAAAATTATTTAAATGATAAATATTTATCTTTCATGAACCACATGTCTGTGGAAATTAGTAACTATCACCATTCGTCACCAGGAGCAGTGAATTTAATTTTGGTACACTATGTGTTAGTGCGTAGCTTTGAAGACTCTTCTTATAATAACACCATAAAACGACTGACGACTGGACTCTATTGTTTATTTCGAACTACTTTTGTTCATCTGGCAGACTATGTCGGCGGAAGGATACTCTCGTATAATATCAGACTTTGCCATTGTAACATATATGTGCACTCAGCCAGAAGCGAATCACCAAACACATCAAATTGATATGTATCTACTGTTGAAGTTAATTGATGCCTTGGCGAAATGGTTGATCGCTTTCATTGATGTGTAGGAGATTGTTACATTTTGTTGTTAATGATTGTTGCATTGTTTTGTTAATGATATTTGCGTTGTGTTATTAATGACTATTTTATTGTGTTGTTAATGATTGTTACATTGTGTTGTTCATGATTGTTACATTGTGTTGTTAATGATGTAATTTGTTCATTCATACTGAGGAAAAACGAAGAAAATCATAGAACAGGTAGTTACGGATGGTAAATAAACGTACAGGATTGTCGTCAGAGGCCTGCGACGATGCACAAGTATTAATAGAAGCACACGATTTGTTGGCACCATTGTTTGCATATGAAAAGTCTGCTGCGCGAAAGTAGAAAAACTGCCTGAATGTTTCCAGTCTCTGTGTAATAAATGATGTTCTAGAGAAGAGAAACATGTCAAATTTGCATTTGATTCAATTTAACTGATTTCCTGAGACAACTAGTATAGGTTGTCATGGCATTAAACCATACCGTTTGTATGCATTGAGAGTGAGCGAGCGCATTAGATCAGACGTGTGTGTGTGTGTGTGTGTGTGTGTGTGTGTGTGTTATTAATCTAAATAATACAAATTTCAAACAGTTGTCACGTAATAATGTGGCACACGATAATAGCAATTTGACAGTTGCCATTCTAAATAGTTACATCATCAGCGTTTGCTTGCCAAACCAAATGACAAATCTACACCACGTTGGATGCATTTACAGGAAAAAGATACGAATTCTGGAGGCAAGGAAAACCTCTTTAATTGAATAAAGTCTGATAATAATAGGTACTTTTGTGGTCTCAGCCTAATAGGTAATCACGATCATTTTACCTACATTTTGTAGTAAATAGAAATGAATCAGAGACAGACAAGCAGAAAGTGACAGAGAGAATTGTCTTTCAAAATTGGCATAAGAAAAAATATAGAATTAACTGTTACATATATCAGTGACTTTTCTAATGTTTAAATTAATCCTTGCTATATAATGTGTCGTTGTATTTAATATTGAAGCAATAATCGAAAGGAAACGGAAATCTGATTAACCAAAATACGGTATTCGAAGAATTTTTAATTCCATGATGAGGATGATGACAAAGATGACCACACCATTGTCTAAGATGATGATAAAAATTATGATGATGAAGACGGTGATGTTGGTAATGATGACAGATGCCATAACCTACCTTGTTTGTCATACTGGCACTTCTTTCGTAGATACTGCATGAATAGTACACACATGCAGTTCGGGTTGATAAGAAAACTCTCAGATTCTGTACATTAATTATCGTTCAAGCATTGAAGAAAGAAGAAAAACAGTCATTATAATATTTCCTATCTAAGCAATGTATATATTCGGTTATCCAAAAGGTCTAAATTCCAAAATTCCAAAACTCTATACGTCATTCATTAATCAAATTTATTTCAATTAAGGCTCTTGTTTGCAATTAAGAATATTTTTATCTTATTCTTATTTACAAAATAACTTAAATAGTGAACGTATAAACTAATATCATCAAATAAGTATATCTATAAATATTTATTTTATGATTATAAATATTATGCACACCATACGATTTTATTATATTATATGAGTTGTGATGAAGTAATGAACATTAGTCAGTAATATACCAAGGTATAATACATTATTTTTTCATCTGTGCATTATACATAATAATGTTTTTCTCCATTTATTCATAAATTATATATATATATATATATATATATATATATATATATATATATATATATATATATATATATATATATATATATGGCTCATTATATCTAATTGGCGGTAAATAGAACATTTTGTTTAAATTCGTCTCGATCAATTCTAGATTAAATAATTTAGTGCAGCATGATACTTGGTATTACTTTTTGAAGGGGAAACGGCTCAATTAACCAAACGAATTAATTTATTTATAATATTTATGTATTACTTTACTATTCAAAAGGCTTTAAATATTTTCCGATTGCTTCGGTAATATAAGCTTATATTTAAAATCAGATAAATCTATTTTATATCTGCGTGGTGGCATATATACAAAAACACCCCTCCCCCACAAAATTATTACATGATAGTTAATGTCTTGCGTATGCTGAAAAATAAACATTTAGAGCAAAGATGAAGAATAATTATATTTTTAAAGAGCTTACCACCGTAGACGATTAGATTAAAATGTGCCATCATCAAACAATTTGGACATGAATCTCTAGAGAAGTGTCGTAACCATGCACATCGGAGATGTAACGTCAGACGTTTATGACGTGTACTTTAACTTTAGTTTGACGTCCACTGTACTATTCGTTTCTCCACCTGTGTACATTTATTTGTTTCTTGTTTGATCCATATTAAATTACTTCATTTGTGTGATACAACGCTTCATGCTGAAATATCTATCTCTGCTTCTTCGTCTTCTTTTCCTTCTTATTTCTCTTATACGGGTAAAATCGCCACGGAAATGATAGCTACAGGTACCTGGCTGTGTTTTTCCTTGTATTGTCCTTCTGTACAAATATTGGCATTTTAGGTGAAACGTTTAAACGTGCTTATGCTGGCGCCTTTTAGACGTCAATGTCGTGGGATTAGATATGGTAACTTTCACTTTGGACATTACCCGAGCACACTAAATATGACAAGGGAATCAACTCCTACAATTAAATTAGATTGAATTGACAGTCCCGTCCCATAGAGCCCGGATAAACATCGCGTATTAGAAGAAATGCTCATAATCATTTCTTACCATTATATCTACAATCTTTCATATTATGAAGAATAAGAAAACAATCAAATGCAAAATAAAATATGATGAAGAACAAGTCCAATGCATGACCAACCTCCTTGATGTGTTATCTGTAACTCATTCAAGTTGAAAATCTTACTTCCATACTTAACACTTTTTTGCTGGAGTAAGCTGTTCATTTTTTATCTTCCTTTGCTTGCTTGATTGTTTACTATTTATTATAATTTAATATAATAGAAGCAAATTATTTTATCTTATTGAATTATTTTGGTTTAGTAAGGGAGACAACTCTAGATACTAATTTGCAAGCTGCCTGACGAAATTAAAACTGCTCAGACTGGCTTTGTCTCGATCAGTGCAAATACCATTTCCCGTTTCCATCCTCTTTGATTATGGAAATCGAGCAAGGATCAATATTTTCCCAACTTTTCAGCTTGTTAGTTTGGAAAGATTGCAATTACTGGTTTGGGTGATGTTTGTGCATCTCGTACGATACACCCACTATGGAATGTCTGTGTGTTCTTTATTAATCACCCTGATAAAAATCATTCAGACCTATCCTTCGATGTTGCATACTTGTCATGCGTAGGTGATGTTGCAGATCTAAATGTATTTCAGAGTAGATTAGAAACATTTTTTTAATCTCTGTCAAATACATTTCCCTTGCTTACTATTATGCACGAGTTTTCAAAACATCTGAGCTATTTTAAGAGAGTTCGAATTTACAACGAAAAATAATATCTCGTACTTAACCTCAGTAAATCAGCCAACTGCAGTACCGTGATTGCTGAAAGTTCCAGCTTAGCTCTTCGATATTAGATATAAGCTACTGTCAAAGAATACACGTACACTACACCTAACGGCCATCTCTGCGGTCGACATTTTGAACCTCTTGCAAATTCCTTCCTTGGCAAAGTAAAATTTATGAGACATAAGCTTGACAACACAGTTTCAGTTGACTGATCGTCACTTTACAGGTGTGATACAGAACCAATGTTATCAATACTTCTCTCTCATCACATATCACCTTCGCCATAATATTAAAACTGCCATTATGAGAGCAGTTAACGACCTTTTCTGTGTTTTGGATAGTTGAAAGATTACAGTCCTCGCCCTGCTTGATTTGTCTGCGGCATTTGACACAATAAACCATACTATATTACTTCATCGTCTCCAAGATTTATTTAGTAATCACGATACTGCCTTACTATGGTTCAAGTCCTACATAGTCAACAGGACACGATGGACAACGCTCCAGCCCAGTTTATCTATGTTTTGGTGTTCCACAAGGCTCCGTTCTTGGCCCCGTTCTCTTGATTATATACACTCAGGTGCTCTGAGATATCATAGACTGAAAAGCAGTATCTCGCCAGTTGTACGCAGACAACTCTCAAATACACAAATCTAGCTGCACAACCGAATCTGAGGCTACCATCCGAGAGGTAAAGAGGAGCATTTTAGATGTGATGTTATGGATAACATGTAACACGCTGCATATGGCTGATGATAAATTTTAAGCTATGTTGATCACCTTCAAAAGACTTTCTCATTCACATGCTATACTTCAAACAGTAAGTATCAGTAAAAAAAATCAATTCACTATGCTTCATTTCATTCACTGCCTCCAGTCACATATACCTATCTAACATCACTCATGCTTACACTACTTATAAAAACGTACACTCCTCGTCTGACACTCGTATTATCATTGTTCCCACTGTTAAAACGAAGTCATACGGACAATTTATCTTAGACCCAAGGACACCACTATCTTATTCAAGAATGCTCGTGAAATTAACCTGTTTATATTACAAAAGTAGATTAAATGACTTAATAATGCTTGCTTCTTCCTTAATTCTTTTCAAGATCTCTTTAATATTTGCCATATTTTGAAGCTGAGCTACAAGTAAGATCTGACCATCACTTACCAATATGTTCAGCCAATAATGGCACGTGGTTGTCTATCTATTTTATATTTTTAGATGCTGCCACTTTATTTTATACTTAACTTGCTTTATTCCTTGTTTCTGGACTTTTCATTCGGGAGCCTGGATATGCTTTCTCTGACAATTATTGCCTAAGTTTAATAATACCTGAACTCCCACTTTTTATTTTGGGGGTTTTATTTGCAATTTTGTTAAAATTTAGATTTTTTGGGTACTGTAAATTAAAGAACAAATAAAGCACTTATCATTAAACAAAATTATTTCTCTCAAATATTGTTATCAATAGACAGACTATCTCTCATTGGAACTGTTTTGTAAAACGATAATCAGTTTCCATAGAGCACATAAGTGTGAATCATTCCAACGAACCATGAAGTGTTATCTTAATTTCTTTATGTAGTGGGGGTTGGGGTTGGGGGCATTGTAATGTGTCAAAAATATTGTATGTAATACTTCAAGATAAAATCAATCTGTTCATCTATACATTCATCTGTAAATCTAGGCAGGCACCCTTGACACAATTTGATCCTCAGATTATTATGTTTTGTAGAGGTGTATGACAGCCTCAATAAACACCAAAATAGACCCTGTTTGTATGTAAATCACTGATGGTCAATAATCACTAACATAGACCCTGTTTGTATGTAAATCACTTACTGGTGGTCAATAATCAATAACATAGACACTCTTTGTATGTAAATCACTTACCGATGGTCAATAATCACTAACATAGACCCTGTTTGAATGTAAATCACTTACCGATGATCAATAATCACTAACATAGACCCTGTTTGTATGTAAATCACTTACCGATGGTCAAAATCACTAACATAGACCCTGTTTTTATGTAAATCACTTACCGATGGTCAATAATCACTAACATAGACCCTGTTTGTATGTAAATCACTTACCGATGGTCAAAATCACTAACATAGACCCTGTTTGTATGTAAATCACTTACCGATGGTCAAAATCACTAACATAGACCCTGTTTGTATGTAAATCACTTACTAATGGTCAAAATCACTAACATAGACCCTGTTTGTATGTAAATCACTTACTAATGGTCAAAATCACTAACATAGACCCTGTTTGTATGTAAATCACTTGCAGAGCGTAAAAATACCACATAGCTTACTTACACCATTTGATATATTAATTACCTGGGCCAGTCAGATAGGGATCACTCTGGTAGACGATTTATCTGGATTTAATATCATGGGGATGTATCACTAATTAAAAGGGTCACATTAATTACCTATGAAGGACTCAGTGGGAGGGATATAAGATCCTTTAAAAGAAGATTAATACAATGTTAGACAAAATAAGACTGGTACTTACTGTCTGTGCTTCAATGAGATATCAATAAAAGTGTCGTCTCCGTCTTTAAACATTATCTGTTAAAGTGTGGATAACTAAATAAAACGACATTGCCGAAAGAACCAGTGTGATACGGCGTATGAAAACGTCACCACTGTCAAGCTGAAGTTAAGTCATGCGTCATACAAAACATGTTTTTGTCCGACCAAAACACGAATAGATTTTTATTTATTATATACTCCGTCCTTTTTAACACTTTTAAAATACGTCACGCCGTGAAAATAAAATTCGCAACAAACTAATACTGATGCAAATTTGATACTGATGATCGAACACAAAATTACAAACGTCAGTTAAACCCCGTAAACACTTCTAGTACGTGTGTACTATACGAAAATACTGGTTGAACATCTAGATAAAACTCCAGCTCGATGATCTAATATAATATGGATATGAAATAAAGAAAATAAATAGCGCTGTCAGAGCATGCCAAACGAACAATGTTACATCTCTCTTCAGTTCAATACAAAGTTTTTGCAAAAATTTTCATTTATTTTAAAATTTAAATCCATTTTTAATATCTTGCATTTAATATCTTGTATCATCAGTCATTGCTAAGGAATTCATAGGGTTGTTTTACAAACCACAGTTGCAATAGAATCAAAGCCACGAGCAATAGCAGGACCATGAAACGTATCTTTTCCGAATGATTATATCTGTAAAAGAGAGGAATGTTTTCATACATTTGTAAAAATTCAATGTAAACCCCCCTTTTCTTAAAGTTGTTAAATTAGAACCGATTAGGTTAAAATTCATGTAGATTTTTCTTGGTTTTACTCTCATGAGTGTATGAAAATAAGCGCACGTGATTATCTCTTGCTGTCGATTTGGAGTTGCAATCATACTGAGTGGGATATCCTACCATTTTTTCTACAAAAAAGTCCTAAGGAAGACAGCAAATATAATTGTAAAAGAAAGTGGGATAACCCGGGGAATAAGATTGGATTTGTAACGGGGATGACCAGCACGGTACATATGGCTTAGAAACGGATAATATTGCAAAAAGAAAGGCTTGCTTTTGAAATTCACATTTATTCTTAAATGCACATGTCACATTATTGGTTCTCCTTCTTACATCTATTGATTGATTTTTTCCAAACATCTTTAAAAAATGAACTTACATCGAATTTTTGCAAGGCTTTTGCCAGACAGCCAACCTGGTTCCGCGACAAAAAGACGACAATATCGGTTTTTCCCTAATCCAGAGGAACTTGATGTACCTTCAAGATTCGGCAAGTCGAGCTGAAATTTACAATGAGTAAATATTACACATGTCTGGGATTTCATCACAGTTCTATCGCAACAGATATTCTTGTAGAATATATCAGAAATTACAAATAACGGGGGTTTATTAAAGCTAGATTTGGTGTTTTTTTTAAAAAAAAAGATTAGATGCGAGAACAAGTGTAAATACACCGAAAACATTTATACTTTAGAGTTTTGTTACGGAAATACTAATTAAAAATCCACATCGAACGCATTGTGAACCGCCTAATGTTAAAAGGTTATGGAAATAGCAGGAAATATCACATACAGTTTCAGGCTATGGTATAATGGTAGTCATAGAAACATTTTATGTTCTTCTGATATCCGTACATAAAGTAATTCTTTAAAATCAATAAAATGGATTGGCGAGTAGAAAAAAAAGGATACACTAACAATAGCGTGACATTCTTCGTTTAAGTTCTTTCATTTGTGATGCAGTTTTGCAACTACATTGCCCTTTAATAGCAGCTGGACGTGCTTGCAGATAAATCAGCTAAACATATGGTGATGCCCATCCGCTGTATCCGTAATCATCAAGCAGTCGCCACAGTCGTCCATTATGAGAGCCTCAATATCACTTAGAGGCAACACCGTACGACTTTAATGTGGTTTATGAAGAAAATGCAGAAAAACACACCATCGTCTTATATAGTTTTATGCAGGCTTCGAAATTACTCCATTATTTGTTCCATTGATTTATAGATTGAAACCAGCTGATTAATATCCAAACATGAAATTAAATTAAGAAGAATATACATCCATTTAACTTTTTAACATACTGTGTAATACAAATAATAGTGTTAGCATTATACAGATGATCTCAAATGGGTAATGGTTTAATATTGAAACAGACAAATCGCAAGTATATGGTCAACTATTGCAACGACTGCAACTCTTTCACCAGAAAGCTGTAAAGAAAACATTTCAACCTACTCTGAAAGCTTTTAAGGCCCCAGATGGAAAGTTCTATACCATCATTACCCCAAGTGACCAAGACAGAAAAAAGAGAAGAAGAAGAATTTCAAACTCCATCAGAAAAAAGTACGCAAGTTAACAACACCACCTAAATCCAGAATGGGGTGGATTACAAGATGATAGCCACAACGCCTTCCACAGAAGAGGAAACGAAGGTGAAGACAGAATTTAAACAAGAACCGATTACCCCTGTTCATACCTCTTCCTCGATACCTATCGCTAGCCCAACATGCAAAGCATTACAAGCCTAGAAAATACCACACAAAAAAAGAGTAGCATCAATGAAGAGTGGGTGACTTATTAACAAAAACGAAGAAGGTGTTAGCCATCATTTACTACAATCCAGCCCCTGCTGCAGGTTACGGAGGAGTTCCGAAATTGTATCGTGCTGCCAAAACCAACATGAAATGTCTCCGTTATTCTCAAGTGCAACTATGGTTACAAGAACAAGCCACGTACACTTTATACAAACCTATTCGACGAAAATTTAGCAGACGTAGCACTCGAGTGGAGGGCATCGATCATCAATGGCAAGCTGATTTAGCCGATGTCTCTCGTTTGGCCACCTGCAATCGTGGCTACAGATATTTGCTTTGTGCCATTGACTTCCAAATCGAGCAGTGAGTTCATGCGAGCCCTCAAGCTGATGCTGAAGCAAAGTGGTCGTCTACAAACATTTAGTACAAAATAATTTTGAGAAGCAGGAGGATAAAATAATGAATTTACAAAAACAAAATTCACTCAAGTTTGTTTACAAAGATCTTTTTAAAAAAACTAAACGGCAACACACTGCTAACATTAAACTTGGATGTAAGTATTTAATAAAATATATAAGTAGTGATGAGTGGTCTCAGATATATATCCAAGCGAAATACTGTACTTAGGACACCAAACTGATCTCTTTTAACTTTAAATTAATCCATAGAATAATAGCTACTAATGATTTCTGAAAAGAATTAACATATTAGAAGACAACAAAGAGTAAGAGTGAAAATGAAAGCATTGAGCATCTCTATGATTGCAATATTACTTCACAGTTTTGATATCGTTTTATTGAACTTTTTGCACCTTTTTGCGAAAATATTGCACATTTGTCCAAAAAAAGAAACATTTTTAGGAAGTGAACAACTGGACTGTTTATGTAATTTCTTGCTTATTTTGGCAAAGTATTATATTTATACTTGCAGATTCAATATGAAAAATCCTTCTATGTATGCTTTTAAGCAAATAGTTGCAATGCATAAGAACATTGAAAAATACACTGCTAAAGTAAATACAAAAGAGGACCAGTTTCTTCTTATGTAATATGTATCTGATTTTATGTTAAACAGGAACAAAATACTGTAATATCACAATGTCACATAGACCGTGTGCCATATGCATGTGTGTATGTGTGTGTGTGAGAGAGTGTTTTCCTTTTCTGTTGATTATATTTATTATCCCTAGATTATCAGAAATGTTAGAATTGTAAGGTGACCTTGGGATGGCTCCCCGACGCAGTGGTCAACCTATTACGGGGATAATAAATTTTTTAAAAACAAAAGTGGTTGTCACTCTCTTCGATGTCAAACTGACAAAGGCACCAAATATTTGAACCAAATTTTCCAAAAAGACTTAAGGAAACGTAACATTCATTTGTTCAACATCGAAAATCCCGAAACAAAAGCCAGCATCATGGAACGTTTTCAAAGCACTTTGAAAGAACGCATGCGGAAATACACACTCAAGAACATCGACGTCTTACAGCATTTGGTTCGAGCAAACAATCTTACCATCGGAACATCAAACATGCGCCCCAAAGTTGCGACTCCCGACAACGAAGGGACTGATTTAATCATCTGTTTGATACGTCCCGCATGTTGGCTGTCCCCAATAAAGGTGGGGTGTTGGTAGCAAGAGATTGGGCGTGTATTGGTTAAGCCAAAGACATTTTCGACAACGGTTGCTTACCCAACTGAACCACCGAATTGTTTCGT
The DNA here is from genome assembly GCA_030141615.1 of Unio pictorum. Lineage (NCBI taxonomy): Eukaryota > Metazoa > Mollusca > Bivalvia > Unionida > Unionidae > Unio > Unio pictorum. Next base: position 8,957,631 of record JARLTB010000135.1, read on the forward strand.
GTCACTGGATGAGTGCGTGGACGTCATCCTGCCGTCTATAAACTGGAAAACATGAACGGGGAAATGTTAAAACGTACGTTTTACTAGCCCAAATTACAACGCATGACGAAAATTAAAGACGAAGTGTATAACATCAAAAGCATTCTCAAACAAAGAGCCCATAAAGTGTGAAAACGTCGTTTTAAAGAAGTCAAAGTACGTTGGAAAGGATATCCTCCCAGTATTAATTCTTGGATCGATGCTTTGCACGTCATCAACTATAAAAGGAAGTGACCATCATGCCCTTCAAAACAGCCTCAGATGCCACTACCACCGTCACCACTCATTTAAACAGTTTTTCTCTGCAAGATCTACAAAAGCAACTCGTGAAGGGTGTGATGTGGAGAACGTGTGCTTAAAACGTAAATCTTTTTCTGCCAAATCTTTTTGGTGTATTGTATCATCGGTGCTGCCATCAATAATTTGAGTTGGCAACAAGCAGATAAACAATTGTTGACCATTTTACTGGGCAGTTGCATCGTTTTAAGTTCTTCCCAATCCTTTTCTATAATACTCCTCGAGCGAGAACAACGGTAGTCTTAACTCCAACGTCAGTCACAATCCCAGCTCTAACCACCACCCACCACAACAAACCTATCTGGGATTACGAGCAACAGCAAAATTCAGTTTTACTCACTGTTACCCAGTGACAGTTCCATGACGGTGTTTCCAAAAAACACGTTGTGCTATTAAACGGCCAAATTAACTCAAGCCATCAATTAGATCACGAAGCTAATTGGAAAATGGCTTTGGTGGCATTCATTCACGCTACACAAATCCAAAACATCACGGAAAATCAAAGCACTTTTGGGGTCGAAATCCTGAGGGAACAATTGCAGCGAGTCATGAATTAAATCGGGTTTTCGGGTTAAAACAATCCAGCAAATATTCCATTATTCAATATCTACACCTTGAAAATTCCGATAGGATATTATGTTAGCGGTGGACATTTAGTGGGCACAATTGCTTACAGGTTCAAGGCAGCGTTTAACAAAGCCGTGAACAGAGTTGTAAAAATTCACGCTCGATTACCATAAAGTTGCTCGTCGCCAACTGATGAAATTTTCGGATACCCAAACATTGTCTATCATTTTCGATCGTGACTTTTTATATTTTAGGTGGAGACACAAAAATGGCCCCGAATTTCAAACCTACGATCATAAGTAATATGGAATTTTACAATTTTGTTTCATTCTCCTGTAGAACTGAACGAAGGACTCAATATGATCTTTGTATACTCCGATGTGGTAGAGTACAACGTCCTGGAACACACCTCATTACCGTTATTGCGAGTCAATCCATTTAAAGTGGATTCTGCCACGAACTTGAACAGGAAGGTGGTAACACCTATCAAGTTCACCGCAAATTTGTACATCTTCACAATTGACCCGTCAGTAACTCGTATTTCGACACTGTCAACATTGCTGTAAAAGGAGATCTTGGACACAATGTTCCATTCACCAAAGGAAAGTTAATGTGAAACTCCGATTTCGAAAATGGTTCTAGAATGACTCATATGTTATATATCCAGTATACCGATTAGTCGCTCGACAGTGAGGAAATGGTTTAGGAGATATGTCAAAATCGGCCTTTCGTTAGGTGGCTTCGGTGTTGAAACCGATGGTCACACAATGATTGCACGCCTTGAACAATGCCGCGTTGACGCATGGTTAAACAAGGCAAAACTAATATCGAAAATGTCATTAACGATAAACAAAACCTCAAAAAAGCTTTTTTCAGAGCATGTAAACACGTTCAGAACAAGAAAAACATTTAGTCCTCTGTTTTTCCAAACACCTGGCAGAAGAAATTACGGAATTGATCAAGAAAGATTTCGAGGCTGTCAAAATGATTATCCCAGTCAAATCCAACACGATAAATGTCTGAGACAGAGTCAAGAAGAAACATTGGACGCGTATCTGAACACGGCTTGGAGTCTCAGCTCGGAAGAAGCCGTGTTGCATCAGTGCTATAAAGACTTGCGTGATCATTCCTCTCCTCCACTGATGACTAGAGATTCATCATATCGAAGTTCTCTTGTCTCATAGTGCGGCGACAAGGCGACGAAACGGTTACATGTCAGACATTTTCAAGCAAAAGTCAAAATTGAATTGATGACGTATCATATTCGGTGAAGAAAAAACAAGAGAAAACAAAACATGGATATCTGGGAACTTTATTAAATTTTGAACCTCAGTTCATACACTGCATCTTGGAACCTTGTAGTGTGTGTTAACGATGAACTGCATTATCGCAAACCTCACGATAATCAAGCTTATGTCATCAGCACAGACGACAAACATCTCTTAGTAACCCACTGGGTAGCCATCTACTTTCTTAAAGAGGGTACTGTGGAATATTTTGATTCGTATGGAAGACGAAATCATTGAATTTATGAAAAGAAAGGCTCAAACGACACAATTCAATAATGTGAAATTACAAGGCATTGATTACATAGTGTGTGGACAATATTGTGTATATTTTCTGCATCAACGCAGTCTTGGATATTCTTTAGAACATTTAGTGACATATTTTCTCATCATTCTTCTAGAAATGTTGACAAATTAGATCAATGGTTTTATTACAATTATGGTTATATTTGGTATTTTGCTAGGAAACGTAATGTACATTATTGGACCAATGACTTCCATCAGTGGAAGTCTAGCTTCACTTCACAACCTTGTCAATCTTGTCAAAAATGATGTTATTGTCAACTGTTAATTGTTAGTTGTTTTAGTGTTAGTAGTTTGAATAAACAAAAATATTGTGTTTTGAAAACATGCATGCCGTTTGTTTTCAAATTTTAATCCATATCCATGCTTTTTTTGCTTCTATCTATCCTTTATCCTAAAATTAACGTTCCAATCCAACAAAAGATCATAGGGATATTTTATATCGCTTGAACCATTTAAAGCGAAACAGTCTCCAGTATGACTTTTCATTGTTGACTCATTCTTCTACGAAGATGTGTTCGAGACTATCCAAGCTTCAGAAAGCTTACGTGAACTTACATCGTGTCAGACAAAGTTTGACACCGAAACCTGAAGAGATAGTGAATGTGAGAATGTTGAAAGTGACAGAAGACCTGAAAGAAGACCTCTTCAGAGAGGAAATGAAAAAGGAGAAAGAAGAATGTATGGAGAAGTACAGACTTCAGAAACAGTAGAGAGAACAGAGATAAAGAGAGCGGCAGCAGTAACATCAGCAGCAGGAACCAACCATAGGATTAGTGAACTGTCGTGTCGATGCAAAAGAGTTCTCCTTCTCTTTCCAAAGAAGCAGTCCCTATCCTGTGGGATAGCCTGCCGCCAGTCGGGGACGCAATCTTAGACGATGAAAGGTTGTCATCACTCCTCATCCACAAAAACAGCCCTTTTCAGGGCTACCCAATATTCTTGAAAATAGATACTAATTCACTTGCCAATTGTATGTTAGTAAGTTAAACAATAGAAATATGTTTATAAGCACTTCGTTTGTTTGATCTTGTTAGAGGTGTGTCTATACGCACTTATTTCGGCAGCTTGTCAAATAGTCTGTGTCTTTGTAGTTAGTGTTTGTAGGTGAAAGGTAAGTAAGTGCTTCTTTTAGTTCTGCTCATTCCATCTTTTTGTAGTGGCTATGATATGGGTAATGTACTTTTTGGTGCCAGGGGGACATTGTCCTTCATATCCGTGCTTGACACATACAAATGGAAACGTTCGTCATCTGACTACCCATTCATTAGTAACGTTGAAGCAAGCGAACAGAACACGTCGTGATGGAACTCAACACTGCAACTTGTGGCGTGGCGCCAGGATGGCTGCCTGCTATTTAAGTTATACCTGCACCAACCCTAATTAAAGCGCTCGGGGAAAAAGCATGCTTCCAACCGGAGTTTGAGAGCTGGTGCAAAATGACCAACATTACTTCAAACATGTGACAACAACACTGAGGGAGCGGATTTAGTTGTCGAAAACCTAGGTGACTATGGACTTGTTGGGGAAAAAAGCAGTCGAAAACGTAGGGAGAGTAGGAAAGCTGCTTTAGCTAGAAGGGCATCGGATGCGTCCGCTAATAATTCCAACAGTATACAGAACAACCTAGACCCAACACAGACCCCCAAATGTCAACATTTACCCAAACTAACACCACAACTCGGCAGCAGGACATGGAAGTTCAGACGGAAATCAACACTTCGAAGCTCACTGACAACGTCGGATTAGATAATAATGCAGAAACAAAGGCTTCATCTGAACAACAAGAAGAGATTTACGAAAGCTCTACATCTTCTAAAAATGATCAAGTAAACGAAATTGTTGCACGCTACACCGAACTCGGAATATTAGAAACCTTAACTAGTACCAAAAAGGCAGAAAACTACGTAAGTGCATATAAATAGATGACTAGGACAAGGACAATGGCTATTTGCATTCCGCATCCTCGTGGAATACCATAACAGAACTTTCCATGCAATACCGCTTCACACGCTCATCGATACTGTTATTGAGCTAGCAGTTTCGAGGCAATACGCGAAGTAACATATAAGGAACCACGTACTGCGGCAGAAATAAATGAAGATAAACACCGCAGGCAAACCTTCAGGCTGCCGACCAAATAGTCCTTTTAAAGACTACAACATTTGTCTAAATTTGTCTCGTGTCATGAGATTCCTTTTTGGCTCGGAATTTTTATTCGATAATACCAAAACTATTAATTTGATCCTTTATCCATCGTTCTAAATTTACAACCCACCTTGCCTAATATAGACGGGCTAAAGTTTTACAAATTCGCTCAGACATAGCTATAAAATAAAATTTTAGGCAGATTACTTATACGTTTAGTACTAGAATATTTTTTACAATGCGAAATAGGAAAATTTCAATACAATAATACAAATAGGCCCTGACGTTTTGATCGGCAAAGTGAGGAGAAACAAGGTGCAATTCCAGTTATGATTGGTTGCTGGAAATACGGCTGTACTTTTCGAACCTTAACCACTGTCTAATAGGATGTTAGAACATTTTGATTTCAATCCTGACCGGTTCTCTCACTTGTGTAAAAGTACAACTTGTATGGTATTTGATTTTTTTCTTCATTACACTGATTCTTATCAACTCACTTAGGTAGTTATAAGAATCCAAACTGATTGTTATAGACGTCCTCCTATTAAAACTAAATTGGTCTGATTGGAAAAACTTCATTACTCGTTTGATTGGAAAAACTTCATTACTCCTAGCGGGTGCCTTTCTGCTCTGCAGTGACCAGACATGTATCAAATGTGACATTCCTAATTTTTAACATGATTTGCTGTTGTTAATCTATTACTACAGCACCAATCAATTACAAAATCCGACGTTTGTGCAAAAGCACATAGTTTGCGTAAGCTAATTAACCAACCAACCAAACTGGCTACCCATCGTTGTCGCATCAACTTGCTAAATTGCTTGAACTCCAAATGCACGTGGCCTATGCCAGGCGCATCCTGGATCATCCTGCTATGGAGGCCGTAGCTGAAGAGGCCAGGATAGATAAGTAGGAGGAGAGAAGGAAAAAAGAAGAGGAGGAAACGAAAAGGCTGATCCTACCTCATCTGATGATTAAATATGTGTGTAAGGTGAAGCAAATGATCACTACACCTCCACAGGCAATATCAGCACTTCAACCACATCCACAACAAGTAAAGCGTCCACAAGAGGCAATGAGGCCAGTTCATACCCGAGTGTGGCACAGAAGACAGAGGGAGCAACAACAAGTGTTAAATATCCACTAAAACGGAGGAGAGGGATAGTGAAGCAAATCAAAAACACCCTCTGCATTCCCAATCTGACAAATCAATTGGGAGCAGGACGGACTTGAGCTGTGTCTGTGGAGGAAGACCAATGAGATGTCAACATTAACCAGTTGCATCTGGATTTCGAGAAAAACATCCCTTCTCAGGGCTAACCAGATCTCGAGAAAGACTATTCAAGTTGCCGATTTGTTTGATGTGGAGTAGTGTAATTATAAATATTCACTGCTTTACTGATGTGTGTGTGTGTGTGTGTGTGTGTGTGTGTGTGTGTGTGTGTGTGTGTGTGTGTGTGGTGCATATTTGTGGTTTGTTTTCTCTCCCTTCTGTGTGGATAGTATATTTTGTGGTTTGTTTTTGTACTTCACCTCTGTATATTTGATTTTTTTCCCCTTCTTCCCGTTTGTGGATAGTAGAATTTGGGGGTTTTGATAGTATAATGTGGCTTGTTTTCTCTCCATTTGGTGTGCGGATAGTATGGCGGGGATGGGGGTCTTCTTCCCTCTGTGTGAATATTAGAGCTTGGGTTTGTTTTTTCTTCTTTCCTTTTCTGTGTGTGTGTGCCTTCGCGTACTTTTGTGTTGTTGGTAGATAGTGTGTGTGTGTGTGTGTGTGTGTGTGTGTGTGTGTGTGTGTGTGTACGTTTGATTTTTGTTTTTGTTTTTGTGTATGTGATGATCTTTGTCCCTATAAAACTCTCTTTACCCCTTGTACAATAACGTAATTGAAGCTGGAAAATTTGAGATTATAAATATAGACTTGGTTTTCTCCACAGGTTGCAGTTATAAATAGATAGTGGGTTTTCATAGTAAATTCAAAAGGTTATAGCTATAAAAAGATACATGAGTGTTTATCCACGATTGTCACACAAGATGAGACCATAACTAGTTATTAGGTTTATCCATTTTAGTCTAAACCAAAGTAACCTAATATTGGGCATTATGTTTAGTCTCCTTTAAATTCTGGAACACTTTAATCATTTTAGCGTTACTTTTAGTCCTATCCATTTTGGCGTTGGTCTTCCCTGATCAATGCTATTTATAGCATCATTACAAGTATGACAATTTAAGAACACCGCCAACATAATTTCAGGTTTAGGGTTTCTACTAGTATATGGCTGTCTCTGTCTGGCCTTCTAGCATCCGTGTCCTTAGACAAACCCGATACAATTTCATCATTGTCCCTAGACATGCCTATCCATCTTCAAAATCCCTTCTCCCTTGATATTCATCAATCTATGTCTCTGTGTTGTATGTGTTACTTATTTCTCACCTATGCGACAGAGAAATCTAGTAGTTTTGCTAACCTTACTTTTCCTATCTCAGTATAATCATCTCGGACCAGTCGTCTCAGTCAAGATGTCCACGCGTTCACCACTACCGTTAAAAAAGAAAAGAAACCCTTGTTATCTTATGCTGTGCCTGACGTAGTGGTTCTAAAATCAAACAACAACAGCAACAAATAAATAACAAAAACATAGTAACTTAAGTTCATTCCATCTTTGAGAACACACCATAGAAACTTTTGTCGAGTGATACAAAGACACGCATGCATAGATGTGGTGCTTTTTGGTATTATGCTATATATATTTAGCTAAATTTAATGACGCTGACCAGAAAATTGACTCTGCTACATATAGGATAAAATTCTCAATGCTGTGTGAAATGAACTATGACAACAAAAAAAACACTGATCAATGCGCATAGACTATATACCTATACACTGCATAGCCTCCAAACTCTTAACAAATACAGAAAACCTAGTAACAGACAGAAGTGTGTTACATCAAACATGCTTTATTCTAAATTTGTGAAACATCTCCACTGTGCTCAGTTGGATCAAAAATATACCTGCAATATAGTGCACTTACCAGCCAGAAGGAATCATCTATCCGTCAACACACTAATCCATAAGCAAATTTCACTGAATCACTTGTTATATTTCCAAGACAGAAAAATGCATTTTCAAAGAGTCCGTGAACTTAACGTTTAGTACATGGTTATCTTCGAGGGTCCGTATTTGCAAGGTCTTTTATTCGGACTGGGGGTATTTTTTAAAATTGGAAATAACGAAATGAAACAGATTCTTGTATTGAATATTAATTATTTATTGTCAATTTCAGATAATATCCATATATTAAATGTGATAACGCCTCATTACTATGCGACTTTTTTATGATGCTATTTTTCGATTGCTGTGTACTTCGGATGCAACATGACACAATACAGCTCTCATCAACATATTTGTATTCATGCGCCGCATGTAAACATTGGGACGTGAACACTAACTAGTAAAGAGGTTTGGTTTTTTTTACTTTAAAGGAACATATTCGGTGAGAAAAATAATCTACGTTGAGGTTTGAACCGAGACAAGCAAATCCCAGTCGCATGGGTTACGCTATATGTCTTCCCACTTGGATAAGCCTCGTGGGGAGACAAATACTGTTAGCCCTTGACTTGGATTTCCTTGTCTCCGTCCAAACCCAACATATACTCTGTATATCTGTACATCTACCCTAGAGTAGCGAGTATTCAAGTCAGTCTCTTGCAACATTGTTACCAATATTCAGTACGGAGACGTCACCACACCTGTTCCTACAATCGTTACAACATTGTTACCAATCGTCAGTACCGTGCCATCACTAGACCTGTTCCATTCATATTGTCCTTATACAACAACCCCTTGTCCGTATACAGACCCAATATTCCCGTGTTAAATTCATCTTGTCTGTATATAGTTCCAGGGTGGTCCTGTGATGTATTTTCCCATTGTCGCTAAAGTGACCCAGGATCCATTTTGTTGATATAGTAGTGAAGGTCTTGTAATGCTCATTCTCCTTGTCGCTATAAATTTGGTCGCCAAAGCGACCCAAGGGGGGTGGGGACTTGTAATACGAATTCCCATTGTCGCTAAAGTGACCCACTTTAATACCCACGTGCGTCCTTATTTGTTGAATGTGTTAAGAAAGATTGGAGAGCATATTCGTCTAATTCATGATTCTGTACATATTAGTTATTTTTAAAAATATCTTTTCGTTACATGCTCGTTAAACATGATGTTCTGGGTGTTCTAATGGGCAGCGATGCATATCGTATAACCTTAAGTAGTAAGCGAAATACGTCATTAAACCATGTCTATTCAGAGAAATGCCATATATCGGTATTCGTTCTATTGTTAATCGTGTTGCAGATAATGCTAATGCCAGATTAGCTAGGTTAACTGGTTTTATAAAGCAATCAATATACGACTCATGCAGACCGTGTTCGCGTAATTACTACTACTAAAATATTAGACAAAATTGAGCCTCAGCAAATATCGCTGAACTATTATATCTTCTTTGCCACATATGCGCAGCACGTGCCGTGCAAGAATACAGGATTCCAAATGAAGTTACGAACAAATTTGTAAATAAGTACAATCTTTTAATATTTATTACAAGATATTCATATATATATATATATATATATATATATATATATATATATATATATATATATATATATATATATATATATTCGGTCCTTAATTCCACGAGGTAGCGAATGAACATTCCCGAACTCCTTGCTATTATGGAATTTTTCTTCTCCCACCAATGATTCTCTAATAAAAATAGACACGTGCGTGTGCACACACACACACACACACACACACACACACACAATTCGTCTACTCTGTGTTGTTTTTTTTTTGTTTTTTTTTTATAAATGCCACATTTTAATAATCCCGCTAGATGTTTTCATTCATACGTTTCTTAATGAGTTATCAGTTTCATTTATACATAAATCTTCAGATTCTTTGACTACAATGAATCGCCATTATCAATTTCGTTCTCCAAGGTTTATGCGTGAAGAAAGAGTGATACAAGCAAATCCTCGTCTAGCCTCAATATTTGCATGTAAATAGGGCACAGAACGATGTATCTGAACTTTCTATTGATCTTTCGGCAAAGGCTCTGTACAAAATTTCCATGCTTTTCAAATACTGAGGAGAGAGTTATTCTTTCTTTCTATGAATAATCGTTTATAAATTTTTTTTTTTTTTTTTAAATCTTGCTTCAGTTTGTATTTAGGTTATTTATAATTTGAGCAATAATTTTCAATTGCGTTTTTTTGCAATAAACATTTCATAATTTATAATATGTGCTTTTGAATTGTTGTGAGTTGCTCAAATTATTATGAAATAAAATCTACCAATCAAGCACGTGCTCAAAACTGGGAAATGTAATCAATGATACTAACAAAAGAGTAATCAATATATATCGCTAACATTCATGCATAAAATACATATCACAGTAACCTAATAAAAAAGGGTGATGCCCTCACTGTGAGGGAGCCGCGGTGGCTCATAGGTTAGCGTGACGAATTCACAACCAAGACGGTATGGGATCGAATCCTGCCATCAGACTAGCTGGGTCAGCCACCATGGTGTGACACTTGGCAAGGTATTATATAACCAACTTTTACATCTGTGCTGTAAAGCAACAACCAAACTAAAAGCCCTCACTGTGATGCCTCCCATCACCAAACAAAAAGCCCTCACTGTGATGCCTTTCATTACCAAACTAAAAGTCCTCACTGAGAGGCCTCCCATTACCAAAATAAAAGCCCTCACTGTGATGCCTTCCATCACCAAACTAAAAGCCCTCACTGAGAAGGCTCCCATCACAAATTAAAAGAACTCCTTTGATGCCTCTCATAACCAAACTAAAAGCCTTCCATTGTTGATTCCCATCACCAAACTAAAAGCCCTTATTAAGAAGCCTCCCGTGACCAAACTAAAAGCCCTCCTTTTATGACTTCCTTCACCACGTTTCATGATCATGACGTGAAATTTAAACTTTGGAAATAAGACCAGTTTGGTTGCTTTGATGTTGTATGGTTTAACGCCATTTTTCAGCACAATATAGGCTATCTATGGTGGCCAGTATTAATGGTGGAAGAAGAACCCGGAAAATCCCGGAAAGAAACACCGATCCACGAGAAGCTACTGGCAAGCTTTCTCACATACCCACATTGGCAGAATCCGAGACTCGAACCCACACAGACATAGGTGAGATGGCAGTGACCTGTAACGGAGAGCGCTTTGGAACACTCGACCACCCGGGGCGCCCAGTTTGGTTACTAATAAATCGTGCAAAAAGTTTGGTCGCAAAGGGTAATATCGATACAGTTTTCTGGATGCGTCAGCATACCTTTTACATATTGAGCTTCTTCATTACCTGCCTGGTTTGTATGTCTAATGATATGACGTTTACATTAAAATCAAAACGAATTCTTTACAGCAATGATCAAGTCTTTACGTATTTCATTCAAGCATATTCATTCTTGTAGATTACCTGAGCAAAATATAATAATTTCATCAAGTTTAAAGAATCTCAATACGGTCATGTAAGAACATAAATATTCATCCATATTATTTTCATTATTGTCATAATCCCTGTATAAAACATGATTGAAAGTGTAAATTTGAGGAAATATATTTGACAGTTTCATTAATATAAGTCTAAAAAGCAAACGTATTGGCAAACACCCACGTCTAATGACCAATACATTGTCTTGCTGACGAAAACCCACATGACCAACGCCCCATACCTACTCACCAGCACAGTCTTAGTGAGAGGCACCTATATATACTGGTGAAAACAGGAAATGAAATGTTAAAACCGTCCACATGATTAACAACGTCGGTCTGTATGAGGTGAAATGACTATTGATGGATCATTATACATCCATATTAACAAGTACCCGCACCAAATGACCAGCACTCACCAGCACCCACACCTACTGATATATTCACTAACCGACAAATAACACTACTTACCAGTACTTCCATCTATTTACCGGCACACATTATTGCTTATTATTACCCGCATCTACTGGCGAGCACACTTATCGGAATTAAACGTTGCGGGCTTCTATAGCATTCTGTAGACATTGAACAGATGGAGAGAAATATTGAAACAATGCTAATGGCATTTATTGGCATACCTTTTCAATCCAGCTTATGTTGTGATACCGGTATTTGCCAACCCTGAAGAATATACAATATTTTTTGCAATGTTTGCGGCAAACTATGCAACGTATGTGTCCCATCATCAGAAGTGACTATTCAAAGCGAACTTGAAGTGTTTGATTGGTTAATTCGAACGTCTGTGATACCCTCCAAGAAGAAAAACAATCTGTACACACAAAAAGCACTTTTGACAATAGGTTGTTTACCGATCAGGACAAAATAAAATTTGCTCGTGTTTCAGTACGGGTACGTGTGTCTCACCCAACTATCCATACATTAGATATGAACGGAGCAAGCTTAAAAGGAACTTTTATCTTCCTCTCGAGTTGCAGCGTGTGACCAAGAACGATGATGACGTGTGCGATATCAAATGCATTCTGCATCAAAGAATCATCAGAAGGTAAAATGTTGTATCCATAAATCCGCTGAAGAGGATATCCAGTCATTTTCCTGGTTTTTAGGAGTGCATCGTGACAATTTATTAACAATAACACGAATAAAAGGTCAGGAACATGCTACTGAGAACTGCATCTCATTTTCAGACATCGTCATTACAAGAACTACAATAAAGCAAACTATCTATCCGGTGCCTAATTGGTTAGAGTGCCCGCATCGGATGTGGGAGGTCGCGTGTTTGAACTCCGCTCGAGTCATACCAAAGACTTAAACAGCACTACAAGCAGTTGACCTCGTTTTGCCCATTGACACCAACAGCAGAAGCAATATATTTTTCAATTATTTTCGATACCCCCCAAAACTAGCTTAAGGACATAATATGATGCTTGTATACTTCAATGTCGTCGAGCATAATGTGGAGGGAAGCACTGTTGCTCCGTTGTTGAGAGCGTTTCCTTTAAAGCTGATTGTGATACTTCCGGTGGCAATTATCAAGAAGAAGGAAACACGTATCACCTTCATCAAAAATGTGTGTATCATCATAATTCTGTCAGTAAATCGGATCTTGACACTCTTTATATTGTTATCAAAGGATAATACACTCGTTTCTTTTCTTGTCAAGAACGATTCTCCACTGAGTTTCTAACTCAAGTATCTCGTTTACGGAGAAGAAGTTGAGTAATGAGAACTAGTTTCACATCGCTCTTTCATACAGCTGCACCCGTTTTGAAACAAATGTCACAATAAATATAATTTCTTCAAAACGTATCGACAAACAGTTCCAAAAAAGCGATATTCAATGCAGGGAGAAATGCACTGATCCTGATAGGAAAAGATCTATTGACCTGTCATAATCCGTTTATTTATTTTGCACTCATCAGTAATAACATGGCAGAAAGAAACGCTGAAAACCGTTAAGGCCTCACACATACGACAAGAAAATGAATATGACTGTGGACGTATTTTAATTATTAAAAATCATGCACAGAAATTCGCGCGAAATGTTCCTAGACAGATCTGTTTGCCATGATACCCTCATATGATGATGATACAAAAATACCAGTGAGTAGAATTACACCCGTCGAGTTTGAAGTCAAACGGGAACCCGAAAATTATATTGATCTCAATAACAGTTACATACAACTGAAAGTGAAAGTCATCAAAACCGACAACACCATTCAAGCTGTCGATCTTAGAGTGGCTTTCTTTAACAGTTTCATGCATTCTTTGTTCGGCAAAGGGGGATCTACATCAACAACAGAACTTTCAGCAACACCTTGTTCATTTACCCTTTCGGAGCTCACCCAGAGTATCTCTAGATTTATATAAAAGAAGTCAAGAACACACACTGCTATACATGTGTGGTGTGAAATCATTCCAGCAGAGTGGGTGTGTTTAACGATACAGATTTGACATCTGTCGGCAAACTTTATATTGTAGAATTAAAAAACGATATAAGAAAATAAAACAAAGACGTAATTTGACAATGACATAGTTTGCACTTAGATATGTGGTTGCAAGACAAGTATTTGTTGAATGGTGTGGATGTGCGTTTGAGAGGTAGCACCGTGTTTCGTTTGGTGGCTAATATTCACTAGTACAAAAACCACATTTTAGAGGCCATACTCAAAGCATTATTCGTGGAAGTATTTCCTAAACTGGAACGACATCGGACAGGTTCTGAAGAAAAGCATGGCCACGTAACCCTTACCATTGCCTCTGGATTGCCTTTTCCAGATCAAAGCTCATATCTTCCAAGTCAGCTGCTTAATTTATAGTCAAACAATTACACTATACATTTACAGTTACACAATTACACTAGATATTTATGTTTAAATTAATAAAACTCATTTCATGGCGACTGCTAAAAGAAAATAAAAATAGGTAGATTTTTAATTTGAGGTTAAATTACATTCAATTATAAAAGTAAATATTGTTTGAAAATCGATAATCAATCTAAATTATCATTGTATAATCTACTATAAAATAAAAATTTACGGTTACGTCTAAACTTTCTGCTATAAAGACAGTACGTTTGTTATTCCAACAAAAATCTAGATTATATTCAAGAATTACCTTTGAATGTTAGTTACCTACCCATTTTGATGTTTCACACTGGAATATGAAACTATATGATCTATAAAGTAAATTTTCTTTTTTCTTTTCTTTTCTTTAAATACGTTACAAATTTGGGATTTAAAAAAAAGAAAAAGAAAATAGAAACTGAATATATCTCGATAGAAAGGTCCTTATATATGAATTATTCATTTTAAAACGTCTAGTACACGTTTGCACAAATTAAAACAATTTAATATTCAAATTCAGTATTTTTCACACTTAATACCATTTATTCCAACTCTGAAACATTTAATTATAGTGTTACACGGACAAGGAATACAACGCAAGTTGAACAAATCATTAAAGTATTATTATTGTTTCTTTATTTTCTACATAGATACAGTAATTAAGTAGTTAAATGCATAAGAAAATATGATGGCTTTGAACAAAGTAAGTGATTCATATTTTTACTTTGAAAGAAATAATTGATTAATTTGCGTTCCCGGCTTTTATATCATTGTGCAGAAACAAGAGGTTATATTTGTCATAATAATGTTACAAAATAATACAGAACAATCCTTAAGAAATTAATATAAATATCCATCTACGTCTGAAATCTCTTGCGTCTACTTTAGCAGACAGAATGATTAGTGTGCTCAATATTGCGATATATTCTGGCGTACGTGACATTTGATAACGCGTAATAGAACCATATATATGGTTCTATTACGCGTCATCAAATGACGATACTCAAAGGTTTTATGATATGGCGTTCCAGGCTAACGCTTGGGTCCCTAAATAATATATATATATATATATATATATATATATATATATATATATATATATATATATATATATATATACAGCAACATCTACAACTATTAACTGCGGCATGCACTATTAATAATAAAAAATAAATGACACATTTAAAGAGTAATTTGTTCCTTCTAATAATAATATGAGAATTTACATGAATGTCATAGTTCCAAAGAGATTTCAAAATACAGTTCTCACTATTAGATATTCTTGTCAACATTGAGAATGCATACTTTCTCATCATTTCATCAAAACTGAATACATTACATTACATGTTAACAAACATGTTGGAGGCACTGTTCCACCTTGGAAGACCTAATAGAAAACGAAAACATATAGGTATGTTTTTTAAAAATTGCTAACGCTTGGGTCCCTAATGAGCGCAGAGTCTTATTAGGCCAAATCGGCTTAAACCAGGCAAAAAATGTATCCAAAAGAAGAGTTAAACGGTCGTTTGTAATTGGAGGGGGGAGAGGGGTACATCCCATTTGCCGTTGAAGTCCATGAAATGGAAATGACCAAATGGAACAGGCGGTTTAATTTTATCGGTGCTCATCTTAAGTGTGTTGTTCGTCCGTCGATTCGACGAGGACCTCTCTAGTCATCCAAGAGTTGGAGGGGCTCGTTCTGTTCTGTGCCTGCGCAGTTGGCTGATGAGGCCAACCCTTGCGCGGAGTGTCCGTTTGCATAAGGGACGGGACATGAGTGGGGCATCTCCAGAAGAGTTGATGGCACGTGCTTTTCGAGCTTGCCTCTTCTGCTCTGCAGCTGATGTCCATCTAGATTTGCATAACTTGGAGTCTTTGTGCACAGAGGAACGCCAAGTGACTTAATCGCTTGCATTTTGCTCCACGGAATAATGGTTTATCCTGAACACTTTAAATGCAGCTTTCATATCATCTTTGAAGCGTTTCTTCTGACCTCCTTGGGCTCACTTTCCTTCCTGTAGATCGCTATAGACGAGTCCCTTAAACAGCCCGTGGCCTGACATGCATACAACATGCCCCGCCCAGCGTAGCTGGCATTGCATGAGGCGAGTAGCTCAGTGTCTGGAACCTTGTCCTGCCACTTGATGTAGATGATTTTCCTTGAGACTTGTGGTGTCAAAGTGTTTCCGCTTCCTGCATGCGTTAGTTTACCGTCCACGTTTCGCATGTGTAAAGTAGTATGTGGATCACAACTGCCCTTTATACCTTTAGTTTAGTCTGGATTATGATGTCTCTTCTATTCTAGGAATTGGCATACAATCTACCGAAAGTAATGACGGTTCTGGCAATGCGAAGGTTTACCTCGTCGTCAATAGTGACTCTCTGTGATAGTGTGCTGCCAAGGTAGTTGAAGCAGTTCACTAGGTTGAGCTTTTGGACGTTGACAGTGATGCTGGGCTCAACATAATGGTTTCCAGCGGCTGGCTGATGCAGAACTTCAGTCTTCTTGGTACTGATGGTGAGACCAAAGCTTGTGCAGGAGTTGGGGAACTTGTCGACACTGCATTGCAGGTCGGCATCTGAGTCACCATTGAGGGCACAATCATCAACAAATTTAAAAAATCTCTGGTGGTGTGACATAACCTTGGTTTTCGTCTAACGCCTTCTAGAATTGAATAGCTTTCCATCTGTACGGTACCTGATACCGACTCAAACCTCTCCGTCACTGAACGCATTAGTCAGCATGGCGGAAAACAATAGACTGAACAGTGTCGGTGCCAGAACACAACACTGGTTGGCGCCATTGGTCACTGGGAATGGCTCAGATGTCTCTCCATTGTCCTGGACTCGTGCCTGTTTGTCACCGTGGAAATGCGGAACATCTTAATTATGGTCAGGCTGTATAAAGTTACTCTCCAACTCTCAGGAATCTGATAAAATGTTTCTTTATAAATCAAACCCTATGCAAATTCAGAAAATGTAGAACGGAGCCATGTGCTTTGCTGAAACCATCGGAAGTGCAGCTTGTTTAAACTAGATAATTCGTTAAATTTTTATTTTGACACTTTTTTCATTCTGATGACCTTATTTCTTCATTAAACCTAACATAGTCCATATGTCTTCAAACTGGGACAATCTCTTCAAACGATTTAATAAATGTTCGTTGAATGAAGATTTTTGGCTATGTGCTATGTTTAAGTGTGTGTGGATGAGGGTGTATTCCTTGGATTTTGAAAGTAGCTTTAACAAATTTTTCGTTCATATCGCTACAATGTCTGCAGCGTGGCAGTTAATTGAGATGTGGAGGAGTGGGTCTACTATGTCGCAGAAATGTAGAATCGTGTCCCACCCAGTCACATTCTGCTGACAACAAGCCGACCAGTCCTAACACTAACATCTTAATGCTGAGCGCCAAGCGAGGCAGCTGTTAGTCCCATTTTTTTTAAGTCATTAACATGACTTGGCCGGGGATAAAACGCACGACCTCCCATATCCAAGTTGAAGATCTAACGACAAAGCCATTGGAGTGGTCCTTTTTTTTTTAAGAGACCTTGTTGACAATATGTGCTGGAATTTTCCATTGAAAATGACCGACACATATGGCATTTCGTTGTGTCATGGGTCAGGTGACACTCTGTACATTAAGAAGACGATTTAAACAATTATTTATACCTATTTCAGGTCCAGTCTTTTGAATTATTTTTAGTTCTGTTCAAATATAATTTCTGAAGAATTATTTAATTAAATTATACATTGAAATTACGTATTACCCATTGATTTTAATTTTTTGGACTAAAACTATTACATTGCTATTATTGAGAAAAATCGTTAAAATACATTCTGGTACATCAACTCATTCAACGCTGTTGTTACATCAGCACATTCAATGATATTATAATTTATTATGAATATTTTAGAACATGTGGAATTGTTTGGGATTTTATTCAGAATAATGTAATTAAGGTTTTCTGAATTTCTCACATTTTTGGGGGTGTTGTTTTCTGTTTTATAGTTTAAGACCACAACGTCGTAAAATGAATGGAAGACTGTGTACAGATACTGTACTCTCACAGAATATTTAATCACTTAATATATAAATATATTTAATTCGAAACAATTTTATAATTAACAGAACATGCTATGAAATCTTACAGATATTTTGGCAATATTCTGAAGACTATTATCGTCGATCGCTTGAAAAAAATAAAGCTAGGTTTAAGCATTAAAGAAATTCCTAAGGGTTCGTTAAAATTAATTTGCTGTATGTATCATTTTAAACTTTAGTATATGATCAATAATTAGTGCCGTGTAAACCAGCTGTTTTACAAACCAATATGAGTTGAAAACCTACATTGTGCAAAGATTTAAGTAATGCTCAGATATTTTTTAATAAACATGTCAGTTATCGTCATTGAAAATGGTCAATATTTATCAAACTATGGTTGATGTGTGCGTCTATGTGAGCTTTTGTTATAAACCACCTTGGGGACAAAGTCACACTTTCATTCGTATGTTTTAGTTTCTATCTCACAGTAATTGCAGAACACTTGAAAAATATTTTTTTGAATTCTGGATTTTATTACGAAATTACAAATATGTGTCTACAAATGATGAATGTTTTTATTTATTTTAACTCAACTAAAAAACAATGTTGGATTCAAGAAATTGCTAGCATTATATTAGCGTTTGACGCCTCTACTGCATATGGTATCCACTTGAAATGAATCGAATTAAAGTGTTTTATCGGAGTCGGGATGGTTCGAACCTGACTTCAGTTATGTGTTCAACTAATTCCGCAGTAAAAAGCGTGTCTCGGCTTTTTAAAATCGTTTCAACTTGTGCATAATTTACAAAGCCAAAATGAAGATAAACGTTAAAACTAACCGGCGAATTTAGAAAAAAGTTTCAATTCAACGATCCCCTATCACATCTAAAACTGGTGTCAGAATAATGTGACTGGGTGGGACATTATGCTACATGTCTGCGGTATGATGCCCCAGTGCTAGACATCACTATAAACTGCAACACTGCAGACATCATAGCGATATGACTGAAACATTGTTCAAGCTACGTTAAAATCCTATTCAAACAAACAAACAATGCTATGTAAGATGGAACAAGAATCATGGAACCGCCTACGTGCAGACGTGAATGGATCCTTCATTGCTGGATTCCCTCTAAAGCTCTGTGGGACAAGTGGGGGATTAAAGATCCTTCTCTTCGAAGGAAAACATCAATACTACTATGCATTTAGATAGCATCATGGGATGACCTTTGAAATAGCATATTTGCCTTGCAACTATTTTGTATATCAACTACAGTTTCAGCCTGTTCAAGATCTTGATGTGGGGAAAATGTTTTTCCGAAGCAGTTTTAACTACCAGGGAACGTGTTTTTTAATCATAATATATTGTCGATTCCATCATAAGTTTTGAATTGGTCGACAAAGAAATTCAAAAAAAAAAATAAATGTAATCATTTCTCATTCCGCAACAGATCTATCAATACGGATTCTATCATCACCATAGTAAAGTAACTTCAATATCATGCCGTCAGTTTCCTAACACTGGTTGGATTGATATGAAATAATTGTAATGACAGGCGGCAGAAAAGGTCACATGCTGATTTTGGAATAGGGTTTATATATGGCATGATGAAATATGCTAAGTGAAATTTGACATGAATGGGATCGTATTTTTGTATATAATTTAGTAAGGAAAATTGGATTGATTTGACTTCGGGAGTGGGAGTGGATGATATCGACCTGAGGCAATAGTATATGCTGTGGGGGTGGGGTGGGGCTGTATGTGTGCTTGCGTGCGTGCATGAGTGCGTGCGCAAAGGATTTTCATGAACATGTTACCTCCTTTAATGATCTGAACTCTTCAACGTCAATTACAACTACACACGGTCGATATAACGCGAAAACTTTTAAGTCAATAACTTTCTGAGACCATTACTGATATAGAATTGCATTCTTTTCTCATATATTGTTAATCTCAATGCCAACAAAAACCAAAGAAATAATGACATTAAAATTCCAATTTCATTAGACTTCGTGCCTGTTGATACTGTCCCCTATTTGAAATAAAACTACAAATGTTGCTGTGACCATCACTTCACCACAAGATCCGACCATACCGCAAGACGTGCAGATGTGGCTGTATATGATTTTATTAAATAAAAGATGACTACAAAATACCACAAGTGGACTACAGGATATGACAAGATACGACAATATGTGTTTGTGTATTACGTTATTTGATAAAGGATGACTACAGGACACTATATGATGACTAAAATATGATATGATGTGTTTGTGTATCCTTTTATTCAATAAACGATGACTACATGATACCACGGGATGATTGCAAGATATGACAAGAGAACACAAGACGCGTTTGTGTATGCTTTTTATATTGTGTGACTTATAATATAGTTTAAGGCTATGCATAAAGTCAGAACTGTCAAAGTTTCAACTTTGCAAAATGTATCTTCAAATTATTGTGAATTCTGTGTAGTTATTTAAGCTTAATACGATTGTATGTAACAGGCTGTATATGATTTTATTTTGGCAGCAGTACAACACGACCCCAAATTAACGCCAATCTGCAAATCCAATATCAATTGATTTGCCGACGGGTCGCTCAAAACTGCAGCAGTCAGAAATCCGTTAGATCAGTACAAATCAGCCTGTCATAATTATAAGTTAATAAGTGTAATTGGGATGGGTATATATCTCAAAACAGGTCAACGGTGCATTTCGTTTTTAATTCGTGGATTTCTGTTATTAATTAAATGCCTGCCAAGATCTTGTACTTGACGGGATACCGTGAATGCGTAGAAATGGTCACGTCTTTTTCCATAATTCAAGCATTTAGAACTTTTAATAATAATAATAATAATAATAATAATAATAATAATAATAATAATAATAATAATAATAATGAGGACTTGGGTTAGCACCTAATCGTTAGGAAGCTCTAATCGCTTTTTAACATCTATAATGATATCACTACAACAAACAAAAACGAACAACATGAAACTAGAAAACATAAACAAATGCGGAACAAATTAAGGTAGGAAACATCATTAGGTCTCTAACTTTGTTCCTGCAGTCAAAAAAGGTGAGTTTTAAGAGCACTGTGTCTTTGTGTCTAATTTCAATGGGCAACTCTTTCCCCGTTGCTGGGCACTGGTATGCAAAAGAACGTTGTCTATAAGACATCGTTTTCATTTCATAGTGGGGATAATGAGTATACGATTGTCAGAAAAGAAGCGTACGTATCTTGCTGGTGTGTACACATCGGTGAGGCCAGAGAGCTATGTTGGACTGGAGGCCGACAGTGAAACGTAGCACAGAGATCAAATTTTGTGTTTGATTCTGAATCGAAAAGATAACAAGTGTGGGATACTGAGCAGCGGGGAGGTGTGTTCTGCACGTGGTGCTCTAAAGATGATGATCCGAGCAGCTGTGTTTTGAACTTTTTGAAGTTTCTGGAGTAGATATTGAGACGAACCAAACATAATTGAGTTACAATAGTCCAGTCTTGAAAGTACTAATGAACACAAACGTGTTTTAGTGGCATCAACTAGAACATATTTACGAATGGAGCTGATGCATCTCAGCTCAAGATATGCAGCTTTGAATGTGTTTATGACATGTTGGTGCAATGTGATAGTACTGTCTAGAGTAACACCTATGTTTCGTACTGACTGTGTGAATTTAATGTTTGTGTTGCTGATATTTTGTTGTTTGAAGTGAAGAATTTGAATGGGAAAGTATTTGTGTTGTGATCAGAATGGCCCAAGTTTTATTATTCTTCATCTGCAGCTTGTTGCATGTCATCCATGGTTTCACATCAGAAACGCATCTCTATACTCCTTGGATGGTAGCATCAACTTCAGTTGGGTGGCTATACCTGTATATTTGGGGGTCATCAGCGTACAAATGGTGAGACTGGGATGGAGTGTATTCCATTTTTGCAGATACAATTTAAAGTAGGAGTTTAACCAGAGTAAGGCTGTATTGTGTATGTCAAATACATGCTGGAGACAGTGAAGTAATATAGCATGGGCTATTGTGTCAAATGCTGCAGACATGTCAAGGAGGGTGAGGACTGTAATCTTAATAGAATCCTTCCATATAGGGTGACCGCACTTACAATGAGATTTATTTTTCAATGTGAGAGGACAGCACCAATAAAGGAAACAACTTTTATCAATAGAATACCTCAATGTGAGGTGACAATACCTATAAGGGAGTCCACTTTTATAACAGAATACCTTTAGATACGGCAACTACACTAATTAATGTATCCAAATTACTTGATAGAATATCTTGATATAAGGCGACAACACCTATAAAGGAATTGACTTAATACAAGAATACCTCAATATGAGGTAACAAAAGCTATAAGGAATCCACCTTTTTTTTGGATAGAATACCTTCATAAAAGGAGACACATATAAAAGGAGTCCAATTTATTAATAGAATACTTAAATATAAGTCGACAAAACATATTATGGACTTCACTTTTATTAACAGAATACCTTGATATCAAGGGACCATGCCTTTATAGGACTTCTTTGATGGTCACGTGTTCTTCCAAATATAACAAATTAATATTAATGAAATTAATAAAATACTTTCATTTAAGGAGCCCTCACCTATAATGGAGTCCAGCTTTATTAATAAAATACCTCCATATAAGATGACATCACCTATAATAGAATACCTTCCGATAAGGCAACCGCACATATGAAGGAGTCGACTTCTATTAAAAGAATTCCTTCATATAAAGGACAGTACATATACAGGGAGTCCACGTGCATGACTTCATTGAACAAAATTATTCTTTCACGACAAATGTTTTCCTCCGTTTATTTTTAAAAGCTTTACTAACATAAAGATAAATGGTACATGAAAGGAATACATATAATGGAACAATTATTTTCTATTCAACAAATATTTTCTATTCAACAAATATTTTCTGTTCAACAAATATTTGTTCAGTTATAGACAGTCAGGACAATTATGCTTAGTAATTGTAAGATGAAAGAGAAGAACAGAGAGAGAGAGAGAGAGAGAGAGAGAGAGAGAGAGAGAGAGAGAGAGAGAGAGAAATATTTAAAAAATAGTGTTTATTTTAAAATATAATTATTAATAGCCATTTATCAAGACGATTGTGCAAGCGTTCATATATATATATATATATATATATATATATATATATATATATATATATATATATATATATATATATGAACGCTTGCACAATCGTCTTGATAAATTGCTATTATATTACGAGTTCCATGTTATTGTTATTTTCACTATTGCTATCTGACCAAAATTTACATTGAATTTCCATTTCAATATCGTTATATGAACCATAGATTCATAAATTCATACATATTCCAATATCGCTTGATGAATTGATGAATAAATGAGTATTATATTGATAAGTGCATAAATCACATGCTTTGGTCACCCTTCGTGTTTAATAAGACCTTGTTTATATTGGGGTGTAGATCATATACTTTTATTTCTTGATCGGTGATAGGACGTTAGTCAAGTTTGTTTAAAATTCCATTTGATAAATTCATCTTTGAGGTTTCCTGTCGATTTACTTCTTGTTGATACTTTGTTAGGACCTTTATAATTCACCTTATCGTTTTGTTTATAATGGTGTCAGATGTGTTCATATTTAACTTGCGTTTATAATAAACTTCTTATTAACGCACTTGGTTTCGATGTCTTCACTAATCAAGTGCCAACCCAGCTTCATCTTGTGACACTCTCGGAAATGAATATTCTTTAAACTGAACTATTCTTCGGGTCCTGAACTTTAATCTTTTCACTAAAATTAACTCATTAAACATCCAAAATCAGACTTTGTATTTAGTCTGGAGAGATTGCCATAGTTTTGGAATGGGCTGAGAAATTTTCAATTTCATCCTTATACTCTATTGTAAATTATGAACTCAAGGCTCCTCAATTTTTTACATTGTTAATTCATGTCTTGAAGTCCAAATAAGAGTCCTTTGAAAGGACTGATGCTCTACTGGGATCAGAGAATTTCCAGAAATTCAAGAAAATATTGTATCACTTTTTTAACTTTCAAATGCTGAAACCGTTTGTGATATTCTTCAACGACAAGATTTTCAATTTCGCTGCTGTGGTACACATATTGACTGTCAGCGTGGCACCATTGCAGGTCTTTTAATGAAAAACCATGTCATAAAGAGCATCTATTTAGGAGAGATATTAACAACACGATTTTGAAACCAATCAAGGCAGTGTTACTGGATTTTTGACTGGCATCATTTATATTTAGGATTTGGTGAAAATCCCATCATAATAATAAATCCAATCAAGCATCATAGTGACACCATTTTAAGAGTCATTATGGCAGCCAAAGTAGATAAATGGCATACATTATTTTGATTTAGAACCAGGCGTCATAAAAATTCAATTGGTGAAAACCCCTTGTGGATATATCCATGTATTTACAGAGAATTAGAAAAAATAATATTTTTAAGACATGACTTTCCATTCATAATGAGTAGCAATAACAAGATTTTTAAGATGGCTGCTAGAGTGGACATATTGGACATCAGATTATCACATTCTTCTTTAAAGTCTTCTGGTGAGAAAACCTACATCAATATAACTTTTCTTTTTAAGTAGAGTTGTTACAAGATTTCAAGATGGTAGTTATTTGTGATGTAAGGTCAGAAAAGTTTTTCAGAGAAAACCTGATGTTGAAATGACTATCCATTTTCAAGGTGGTGGCCATATTGAAGGTCAGCTGTGGATTATTAGTCTTCAAATCAAGATGCTTTCCATCACAATTTAACAGAAGTTTGTTTTGAAAATTTGAGAAAGAATTCATTTAAAGCTTTTGATTTTTCTATTTCTAGTAACAATGCCTAAACAAGGTGGCAGATTGGCATCATCACAATAAACTGAAACTCCATGACACTTTTTGTCAAATATGGTCCAATTCTATTAAGCTGTTTGAGAAGAAATTGTTATTTGTAGTACTGGTTGCCATATTGGATTGTGGATTGAAATTATTGGTATAAATTTAATTTGAAAACCCTTTTGCCATAATGCTTTCATTCAAGTGTATCCAAATTCTGTTCAGAAGATTTGATAAACTGTTTCAAGATTTTTCTTTTCTATTAAAAGCAGCCATGATGATGGATCTGTACAACATTTAAAGGAATTCAAGGCAGATGATTTCTGTCAAATGTGGTACAATTCTGTTGTGTGGGTTTGAAGAAGGTACTTCTATTCTTAGTAACCATGGAAAAATTTGCAATGAAATCATTTGCAAAAAAATAAAACGTTTCCATGTCAAGATGCTGTCAAATCTGGTCAAATTCTGTTTAGTGATTTTGGAAAAATAAGTAATTTAAAAGTTTTTTCTGGTTCTTTTAATAACAGAAATATACTAGAAATAGATCATTTGTAAACAAAGACATACTGTACCAAACTACATTCTTCAAAATCTGTGGTAATGGTTTTAGAAAATTCCATTATTTGAAGTTTTTTTTCTAGTTTTAGTAACAGTGACCATATTTGTAAATATTAATTTGTAAAATTCTGAAAGGTCTTGATGATTGGATGCTTTGTTGAAATTTAGTCAAATTATGTTAAACAGTGTTTAAAAAGAAGTCATTTATATGTTTTCCATTTTTTTAAAACATTTGCCATATTTAATAACAGACTGGCATATTTTCTTTACAAAGTTAACAGGTATGTTTTACAAGGATGCTTTGTGCCAAGTGTGGTTAAACTGGTTCAAATATAAAAAATTTTAAATGCGAAGATGCAAACAGGAGGCATTCTGTTTTAACTATTGAGGATCTAAACTGGCATCATGTTTGACTTAAAAGGTGTACATATGCATTCGGTTTGACTATTAAAGATGCAAAATAGACATTCTGTTTGACTATAATGATGCAAACAGGCATTTTGTTTGACTTAAAGATGTACATACACATTCTGTTTGACTATTAAAGATGCAAATATGCATTCTGTTTGACTACTAATGATGCAAATAGGCATTCTGTTTTGACTACTAATGATGTAAATAGGCATTCTGTTTGACTATTAAAGATGCAAATAGGCATTCTGTTTGACTACTAATGAAGCAAATAGGCACTCTTACTACTAATGATGCAAATAGGCATTCTGTTTGACTATTAATGATGCAAATAGGCATTCTGTTTGACTATTAAAGATGCTAATGTGCATTCTGTTTTGCTTTCTGTACCCCAAACACTTATTTGTAAGGACCCAGCAGTTTTTTGGACATCTCTGGCATCTATCAGTGGCATAGATCCAAAACATTGTATCAGGAAAGTTAACACAGAATGTGGCAAAGCAGCTGATATGTGTCAGTCCATGGAACATCTGCTTTAAAGCTTTCTGAAACCAATTTAATCAACCAAAGTGTAAAGCATCCATTACTTGGGTGTACATAATTGTTAACAAAGTAGTTCCTAAAGCATTACTGGGCACACCTCTTATGCAAGTGAGTGCATTATGAATGCATGTTAGTGCATTATCATAAATTATTGCATGATTCTGACAATGTAATGTTAACAGAGACACAAATGAGCTTATAATACATTTTATTTTATATCCTTCAGTGATAATATTTACAATTCTTGTTCAGATCTGTTTCATTAAACAATAAAAGGGATCCAGTGAAGGCACTTTTATAGTGGTTTACCCACTAATGGATGCAATTTAAAATTGCTTATCATTTTAATATAAACTCAAAGTACCTTGACATATATATATCTTTATAAACTACCTTCCCTGGGTACCTTGTTCTTGGAACAGCCCTAGGTAATATTTAAAGAAGCGGAATTAAAATTAGATATCTTTCCTCTAACAACTTTTGTCATAGCAGTAATACATATACATTATTCGAACACAACATATATATATATATATATATATATATAATGTCACCAAATTTTAGTGGCAATAATGCAAGAAACATTAACCTTAATATATTTGGTAGCAACAAAACTTTGCAACTGTCTAATGGCATTTAAGTGCAAAGCATGCATATTAAAGTCAAATGCATCTTTAATTTCAAAGTACCCTGTTGACAGGACGAGTTTTACCGCTTTTTGTAAAACAGAAAGCACTGTTATATCCATCAGTATCTTTTTGAGTTCTGCTAGCTGGATCAATTCTTCTCCATTAGGAGCTTGCTCTGAACAACTGATGCCCTCGGTAACAAAATTACATGGACTATTCTCCTTTGTATTAGCTTCTTTTCTATCTTTTATCCTTTCTTCATTTGGTTTTTGTTTCATATCTAGATCTTTCACAACAGTCTTAGCCCGGCTTTTCACATCAAATATGCTATCAATTTCACTTGTTGACTTTTCCTCTTGGCTATCTTTTGGAGTGGTTGGCTGTCTAACTGTTGATGCATTTTCAGAACTAGCTTTGTATTTCTCTGAATTGCTCTTCCATGAAAGTGCAGGACTTGCCTTACCCGACTCAACCAATGGAGAATTTTTGGCTAATGGTTTTTGCTGGGAAAAGATATCAACAGTGGCAACATCTTCATCATCTGACAAAATGTACTTCAATTCATTTATCAATATTTGCAGAGCACTCTTGGAAGAAATTGGGTTAGAAGTTTTGCTGGTACTGGAAGTTGGACGAATATCAAGGTCCATATCCGAGTCACTTCCACTAATTTCCCCCCAAAAGTCATCCTCTGACTGTAAGAAACTGTCACTTGAGAAGGGAAAATCATCTTTACCATTTTGCTGTGAAAATATATCAACAGTGTCTGTTATGTCATCTTCATCATCTGAAGAAATGTCATCCAATTCATCCATCAATTTTTGCAGAGCACTCTTGAAATAAACCTGGTTAGAACTTTTGCTTGAGAGGGAAAGATCCTCTTTCATTTCCACTGAGGTAACTTTTGGCAAATGCATCATGCTATCTTGCTGCTTTTTGGCCAATGAACCATCAAATTCTGACAGAGGGGAACCAAATCTCTTTCTATGTTCTGACTAAGCTTCTTTGAGTCTGCTATAGTTTCAGATTTTTTGTTTCTGTTTGAAGATTTCTTCGTCTTATCAATTTCTCCTTCAGATGATAACTTTGATGATGAATGCTCACATTTAGATGACTTCTCTTCTTTATCTCCACTTTGCATTTATCATCTTCTTTTCTGCTTTCAGATGAACTACTTGATTTTTTAGCCTTGACCTCTTGTTTGCCATCTTTGATCTCCTTATTTTATTTGTCATCATTGTCCTCATTCACTTTTTTGTCTTCCTTGACCTCCTTATGTCCTTTTCTGTCATCCTTGACATCCTTTCTGTCATTCATTATTTCTTCTTTGTCATGTTTTACTTCTTTTTTGTCCTTTGTTACCTCATTTTTATTTATTACTTCATTTTTGTTATTTTGTACAATTCTTGTGCCATCCTTTACCTCATTTGTGTCATTTTTTACTTTATTGTCATTTTTGACATTTTTTGTCATCCTTGACATCTTTTGTGATCTTTTTTTGTCATCCCTGAGCTCCTTTTTGTCATCCATGCATGCTTTTTTATCATCCTTTGTCTCTTTTTTTGTCATCAAATTTTGAGACTTTGTCATCCTTCAAGTTAGATTCTATTTTTTCCTCCTTACTATTCTTGCTTGACTTTTGTTTGCTGGTATCCATTTTGTGACAATCTTTTCCATACTTGTATTTATGTGATTCATCCTTTTACTCACTGCTCTTGTGCTTTACAACTTTATCCTTGTTTTCTTTTTTTTTCAAACTGCTGCTTGTCCTCGCCAGATGACATAGAAGAACTTCTTCTGGCTTTTTTTGATTGTTTTCACTGTGTATATAGAAGAATCAAATGGCTTCTTTTGGGAAAGCAAAGGAGAAGGATTAGGAACTATTTTGGACAAACTGTTTGACCTTTTAGATAAAGCAGCATTATGGTCCTTGCTTTTGTTGTTCTTTTCTTGTTTAACTGAGAATTTCAATGAAGCACTGATATCTTTGCCACTATTGCTAAACTTATCATTTCCAGAAAAATTCAGCATTTGTTTTGACACATTTTCCTGTCAAATGAAATGAAAGATAATTTATAACACATTTCAAATGGATTATAAATACATTGTAATTTATATTGCAGATTATTTATTTAATTAAACTGATACGCTATAATATCAAAGCTACAAACATAGTCTATGCCAGAACAAAAAACATTAGGTGGAGGGAGGGAAGTGCTAATCATACTGTTAATGTTTAAAAAAGCCGAGATAAAAACTCACTTTGTGTGTGCGTGTGTGTATAAGGGGTGGGGAATAAACTGTTCCAAATCCATGTTAACTTGTACATAAAATATAAATTATAAAGTTTTAAAAAAGCAGAGATAAAAAGTTTCAGTGTGTGTGTGAGAGAGAGAGAGAGAGGTGGGGGATTAACTGTATTAAATCCACATTAATATGTACACAAAACACAATAAATTATAAAGATACTAACATTCTATAAAAAAATATATATAAATTAACATGATTGAGGTAGAAAAGAAATCACACAAGGACAAGAATGTTTATATATACTAGATTATATACTGTAGTTATTAAAAGATATCCCTGGGGCAGAGCAATTTTAAATGAGGGGTGTGTGTGCATTAATTACCATATATTACTGTTATACTGAAATCCTTGGCAAATTAAGTTGTTTTTATATTGCTATCTATCTATCTATCCCTTAGTCTTGCCGACCGTTGGGGCACCACTGATGACCTGACAACCAGCTTCCTCCATTCCAATCTGTTCTCTGCTACTCTCACTGTGTCACTCAACTTCAGTCCTGTCCATTCTGAGATGTTATCCTCCCATCTTTTCCTCTGTCTGCCTCTCCTTCGCCCTCCCTGCACAGTACCTTGCATGACTGTCTTAGCAAGCCCTGTTGATCGTGTGACATGTCTGTACCATTTCATTTTGTACTTTTTCACAATGGTCAATAACTCTTCATAGGGCCCAATGGCTTGCTTACTTCTGTTTCCCACTTCCTCATTCGTGACATGATCTCTATATGTAATGACAAGCAACCTTCGAAAGCATCTCATTTCAACAGCTTGTGTCCTCCTTTCAAGATCTGCTGTGAGGGTCCATGACTCACAGGCATATTGGAATACAGATGCAACCAAGGAGCGCATCAGTCTGATTTTTGAGCTGACTGAGGTGTTTCTGTCTTTCCAAACTGTCTTCAGCCTTGCCATTGCTGTTATTGTCAGCGCAATTCTGGACAATAGTTCTGGTTTCGATCCCTCGTCTGCCATGATGGCTCCTAAGTACTTGAATCTATTAACTGTTTCCAGTTTTTGGCCTCTAATCATGATGTCAGTGCTGATGCCACTGGTGTTGTTGGTCATCAATTTGGTCTTCTCTGCACTGATTTCCATACCAAAAGCAGTAGCTGTCCTGTCCAGTTTCTCCACCAACTGAGCTAGCTCCTCATTTCCTGCAAGGCCATCCATGTCATCAGCAAAGCGCAGATTCATTATTATTCTGCCTCCAATACTGACAGTTCCTTCATGGTCTTCCAGTGCATCTGTCATGATTCTTTCAAGGATGTGTTGAAGAGAGTAGGTGAAAGCAAACAGCCCTGTCTGACTCCCACAGTTGTCCTAAACCAATCTCCTATTTGACCGTTGAAGCATACTGCGCTGGTGGCCTTGCTGTAAAGGCTTTCTATGACTGATCAGGTTAGCGTTGATGTTGTACAGCTTCATGGTGGACCAAAGAGCTGCATGCCATACCCTGTCAAATGCTTTCTCGAAATCTATAAAGACATGATAAAGGTCTTGTTGGTGCTGGAGGTATTTCTCACATAGTATTCTCAGGTTGAAAATCTGTTCAGTTGTGCTTCGCCCTGGTCTGAAGCCTGCCTGTTCTTCAGCAATGATTTCCTCTGCCCGCAGCTTCAGTCTGTTTAATGATTTTTAGCATGACTTTGCTTGGGTGGCATATAAGACTGATCGTACGATAGTTCTGACATTGCTGCAAATTGCCTTTTTTCGGGAGAGTTACTATGAGTGACTGAGTCACTGGTGTTGGCTATTCCCCTGTCTGCCAGTTCTTGCTGCAGATTGATAGTAGGGTGCTTATCATGGCTTCACCCCCTTCTTGGACTAGTTCTGCAGGAATGTTGTCTACTCCTGCTGCCTTCCCTATTTTCAATGCTTTCACTGCAGCCTCTACTTCTTCTCGGAAGATGGGGTAGTTGTCAGTGTTGGTCACTGATGGGGTGTTGAGTATGTCTGGGTACCCTGTAGGTCTGTAGTTGTACAGGTCTGAGCAGTATTCTGTCCATCTCTTAAGAATGTCTTGTTCTTCTGTAAGACATTTCCCTCCCTTATCTTGAATGATGGAGGAGCGTCCTTGTTTTACACTGGTCAGGTCTTTCACCAGTTGGTATGCTTTTTTGCTATTATTTTTCTTTAGATTGTTTTCAATATCTTTACATTGGTCTTCAATCCATGTCTCCCTTGCCTTTCTCATGCTTTTCTTGATAACCTGGTTGATTTCCCTGTATTGTTGTGCTCCTTCTACTTCTGACTTCTTTAGCTCTCGATGCTTGTCACACAGATCAAGTATGTCAGTTGTAACCCAAGGTTTCTTTGGTCGTCGATGCTTGCCAAGGATCTCACTGGCTGTTTGGGTCACTGCTATGTTAAATGTGTCGATCATTGTGTCAATAACTATTATATATTATTGTTATTATATTGCTAACAATCGTTAAATTACTGTTTAGATTATTTGGACATACCTTACTGGTAAGAAATATTTATGGCAAAATTGTGGGGGGGAATTTATTAAAAGGGAGGCATATATTAGAATAACTATAGTACAGATCTATAATCCTTGACACAGAATTTTTTGTGGCAGTTGGGGGGGTGCATTTATTGAAAGGGGGGCTTTATTAGAATAACTACAGCAATCATCATGCCTTCTTATAATCATACATACATATACTGAGCTTCATTTGTTAATTTCAAATTGCTTAACAATGTATGTAACTAAAGGGAAAATACCATTAAAACTTAAAATATAAGGCATTGTCCATGAAGGCACTACTCCCTATCTGGGATATGAACATCTCCTAAGGATGATGCCAAAGAGCAGAAAGTTACGTTACATTGCAGAAAGGAAAGGGTCAATGAATGGACAGATGGAAAGATTAATACTATGTATCCCCAATTTTAAAAACAATGACATGGATATTTTTATGAAAATTTTAATTCTTCAAACAAAAAAACTACAAGGGTTCATACTTATTCTGTGTTAATTTTGACTTTTCATTTTCGTAATTATATTTTTTTAAATAGTTTGTCTGTGCTTTAGCTAATTGATGGGATATAATACAACTTTACATTATTATGAAATATATGATTTTTTGAGAGATAAAATAAAATTTGAATAAAGATGTACATTTTAAACAAATAGTGTTACACATAAGGTATAAAACAAATTATACAATGTACACAAAATAAGAGTGATTTGGATTTTTAACATAATTTTAACAATTTTACGAACATACTGATATGATGTCTACAGTGTTGCAATTTATAGAGATGTCTAGCACCAGGGCATGATGTCCCACCCAGTTACATTATCCTGACACCAGGCCAACCAATCCTAAGACTAACAGTAACCTCTTAATGCTGAACACCTAATGAGGCAGTCACAAAAAAATATAGAAAGATTTAGTTGTAATACCCAAATCTTATCCTTGTTAGAGCTGCCTTTGTATTCTGAAAAGCAAGACTGAATCATATTTCTCACAAATTGTTGGAATTGCTTGAATCATATTTTCGGACATCATTAATTAACAAATGAAATCAAGAATTTGATTGGAACAATTTGATTGGATGTTGGGCAGCTGCATTTTATTTACGGATGAGTAATCAATTTAAATTTAACAGCATTACAGATCATACAAACAAGACAACTAGAAGATTTTGTTGTCAGACCCAATTAGACTGTCCAATGTCAACTCTGTTTTTTAATAAAAATTCCACTCCTACTTCAGTTATGTCTTATCTGGTTAGGAAAAAAATAACGGGAGGACCAGAACAAATTATGGATTTCTCTATTTTTGCACATTCTGGAGATGGCAATAAAACCCAGAACTGCTGAAAGCAAGTGTGTTACAACTTCCCCATTATACCTTTGATGTCAAAGGCTGTTTCCGTTTCTTAGAAAACTCAGTTTTTGAAGGTGACCCACATAAATCTGCAGACTGGGTTTCTCCAGGAGGCATCACAAGCACCTGCAATGAAAAATCAGCAAAATATAACAAGTATTCTGAGAAACCTGGTCTCTCATTTGTGAATGGCATTATGCTGAAAGAAAGAAAGAAACAGGAGATCCTTAAATCAGGTTCAAACTTCAAGCATATAGTTATATTACTTTTAAAGTTGAAAACAGCATCTGATGTAAAAAAATATATTTTAACAATCTTGAATACAAAACCATGCTGGACCACTACAGGTTAATTCATTATTCCCTGGTGCCTTGTTGACACACCAGGAGGTAGTAGCCTACTTCTGAGCTTTGTATGCTCAAGGTCACTTAACAGACACTAAACTTAGTGGTATTATAGAAAGGTAGACAAATGTAGCTCTTTCTAGCCTCAGATCTAAGGCGTACCAGTCTGAACTTTAAACAGACAGGTGAATCTTTGCAAAAAAGTAGGATAAGATGGGCATTTAGAATAAAAAGTGCCAATTGCAATACAAAAATGATGGGCCTGTTACCCCTAGTCCCCAACAAAAGCACATTTTTTGACATGCATGAAATAGCCAATGAAAAACAATGTTTCTAACACAACTAGGCATTAGATTACCCAGAAATCCCTTGGAAGTCAATGTATTAGGCTGTATTAAGAAATGGCCCCCAAAATATATTTCCTACTAAAATATCAAGCGAAAATGACAAACCTTCAGGGGTTAAATCACAGGAACACCAACATTTGAAATGTGTGGAAATCAACAACAAAATAAATGAATACTATTTTATCCATTAATTATCAGCCTTGTTGAATAATCATAATCATGTCTGTGACTTTTACAAATCATCAGAGTAATTTGGGGTAAATAAGCAACTAGTCACACTAAATATTCTGAAGGTAGTTCACAAAGAGACCAATTATTTGCCCAAAAACGTACAAATTTTCAAAGTAGTACCCTAATTGATCTGAAAATACAAAAGCAAAAAAATAAGACTGAAATACGATATATGTATGTACTTATGGCATCATGATTGACTGATAAAATGTACTATAAATTGGAACTCTTAATTTCATTTGGTCCTAATTATTGTCATATATTAATAGAATATGTCTGTGTGAAGTTTTGGATTTTTAACACAACCTTAAGAATTTTATTAATATCACTGATGTCTGCAGTGTGACTGTTATAGTAATGTCTAGCACTGGGGAATAGTACCATAGACATGTGACATCATGATCCATTCAGTCACATTATCCTGACACCAGGCTTACCAGTCCTAACACTAGCCTCTTAATGCTGAGTGCCAGTAGCATTTTAAAACGTTTTTGGGACAACTTGACAAGGATTCAAACCCATGACCACCCACATCCATTTTTATAAGTTATTTATAGAATAAAAAGATATTGACAAATAAAGAATTACTAGCTTATATTGTTTTGGTTGCTGCATGTGAACCATGTGAAATTCTATACGAAAGTTTAAATGCATTAGCACTCTATGGTAGTTTGCATCTCTATAATGATCATGTACTAAATATGTCTAGACTGATGTTTTTAGATTCCAACATTAAAAAATGATTCTTAGGACATGGTTCATTTGGATCAGGAGAACTAAAATTCTGAGACTTTTCATTGACATTTTAATGACCAGTTTTCAGTTTTCAAGGACTACTATAAGTATCAAAATTCTGCATCCAGTACATGAATTTAAGTACATGAATCAACATTGAAATGCTGACCTGCCAACCTTATCAAGACCATCTCAGTAATGCAGTCAGTTCTGTTAAGTTATACCAGTTTTCAGAAGGCAGTCAATTTTTTCTGTAAGTTATATCAATTTTCAGTAACGCAGTCAATTTGTTTTGTAAGTTATATCAATTTTCATTAAGGCAGTCAATTTGTTCTGCAAGTTATATCAGTTTTCAGTAAGGCAGTCAATTTGTTCTGCAAGTTAAGTTATACCAGTTTTCAGTAAGGCAATCACTTTGTTTCTGTAAGTTATACCAGTTTTCAGTAAGGCAGTCAATTTGTTTTGTATGTTAAGTTATATCAGTTTTCAGTAAGGCAGTCAATTTGTTCTGTAAGTTATACCAGTTTTCAGTAAGGCAATCACTGTTTCTGCAAGTTATACCAGTTTTCAGTAAGGCAGTCAATTTGTTCTGTAAGTTATACCAGTTTTCAGTAAGGCAGTCAATTTGTTTTGTTACGTTATACCAGTTTTCAGTAAGGCAGTCAATTTGTTCTGTAAGTTATATCAATTTTCAGTAACGCAGTCAATTTGTTTTGTAAGTTATATCAATTTTCATTAAGGCAGTCAATTTGTTCTGCAAGTTATATCAGTTTTCAGTAAGGCAGTCAATTTGTTCTGCAAGTTAAGTTATACCAGTTTTCAGTAAGGCAATCACTTTGTTTCTGTAAGTTATACCAGTTTTCAGTAAGGCAGTCAAATTGTTTTGTAAGTTAAGTTATATCAGTTTTCAGTAAGGCAGTCAATTTGTTCTGTAAGTTATACCAGTTTTCAGTAAGGCAATCACTGTTTCTGCAAGTTATACCAGTTTTC
Source organism: Unio pictorum (assembly GCA_030141615.1). Taxonomy (NCBI): domain Eukaryota; kingdom Metazoa; phylum Mollusca; class Bivalvia; order Unionida; family Unionidae; genus Unio; species Unio pictorum. The sequence continues at coordinate 8,993,508 of JARLTB010000135.1, forward strand.
AGTAAGGCAGTCAATTTGTTCTGTAAGTTATACCAGTTTTCAGTAAGGCAGTCAATTTGTTTTGTTACGTTATACCAGTTTTCAGTAAGTCAGTCAATTTGTTCTGCAAGTTAAGTTATACCAGTTTTCATTAAGGCAGTCCATTTGTTCTTTAAGTTATACCAGTTTTCAGTAAGGCAGTCAATTTTTTCTGCAAGTTATACCAGTTTTCAGTAAGGCAGTCAATTTGTTCTGCAAGTTATAGCAGGTTTCAGTAATGTGTAATAAAATATCATGCACTGATATTGTCAAGCTGGAAAAAAGGTCATACATTCCAGACATGTGATTCAAGACAGTGACTGTCAACATCATATTCAACTTGTAAAGTTTATTGCAACCTTAATTACACTCAGTCAGTCTGACAAACTGCAATTCCAAACTCTCAACTTCATGTAATCCTTAATAAATTTAGATTTCATGTGGGCCATGACAACAAACATATTTCCTGTCATGTGACATAAATAAACACATAAATGTCATGCACAATGGCTTACTACAGATTATAATAACAGATTAGCTAGCAGGTAACAAACATCAAAAACAACATCAACATAAAATAAATTACTCAACATCAACATTTTCCATAATATTTTATATTTAGGCAACATCTCTCTAATTCAACAACCTTCAAGAACGTAAGTGAAATAAAATCAAGGACTTACAAAAAGGTGTTCATTCTCAATGACTTTCTGTTATACTTAATGACAATGGAACTTTGTAGGAAATAACCAGGATTGTAGACAAAGCATATGAATTTGCCAAATATTCTTTTCATCAGTACATGAATATTCTTCTCCAGCATCAAAATAAAAATTACAGGTAAAATTATCCATACATATCCCTCCAGCATTGATAAGCTTTTCCTTAATTTCATATGTTGGCTTTAGGAAGGTCAATTTTTCACACTGAACATATTTCACTGGCTCATACACCTGCAGATTGAGATCATAGTTGAACATGATCTTCCGTGGCTCCTTCTTGCTTTTGAAGATCTCAATTCGCAGATTAAAGCCAGCATATCCCACCTCAGTCACATAGTAAGGAGGTACCTTCACCACTGGAAAAGATTGAATGAAAAACTAGTTAGAGTTTAATTACATCTAAAACATTTGAGTTCTTTTGATCTATGTAGATATTTTTTTCAGAGTTTTTATTATTGGATTAAAACTCGGATCTGCTTATCAAACACAAAACATTGATAGTGTACAAAAATTATATTTTCTTATCATTTTATTTTTATTGGTACAAACTTTGTAGCGTCTCAAACAAGAGTACCACAAATGACATGATATGTCTATCTTGCTGGGGCTATTGTATGCTAATAGACAGATAATCTATTGGGTGTATAAGTACAAAAACAATTGCACTTGCTTTATCCTTCCTTTTGACCTTGCCCTTACAGCAGGTAGAATCACTGATTATGCAAGACACTGTCAATTCAAGCTAAATGAATAAACAATTTAAGATTTATTAATATATCTTCACTGGTTTAACAAACATACATATAACGCCATTTGTTCAGCACAAGATAGGCTATAAATGGCGGCCAGTATAATTGGTGCAGGAAGAACCCGGGAAAACCCCAAAAAGTACGACCTGCTTACAGCACCGGTGCAAGGCATTTTGGTGCCCTAGGCGAGATCAGATATCTGGCACCCCCCTTCCACTCACGCCCTCCCCCACCTGCCCATCATGAAATAAACCCTTAGCCCAGCGCCCAAGGTGATTACCTAATTCGCCTAGCGGAAGCGCCGGTCCTGTCTGCTTACGAGAAACAACTGGCAAGCTTTCTCACAGACCTACATTGGCCGAACCCAAAACTCGAAACCCTCGCAGTGGTGAGATGGCAATGATCTGTAACGGTTAGCGCTTTAGAACATGATTTGCAAAAGTTTGAAAATATATATTTCAAACTTTTTGAAGTTGTATTAAGACCGATGCAGTAACAGTAACAATTATATTAAACTACAAAGTTTTTAAAGTTTGTTAAGTACTCTTAGATCGTAATTCCATCAGTTCAGCTTCACAACAAAAACTGCAATTCCAAACCCTATGGAGCTCAATGGATTTTTGCTATCTTTCAGCTAGGTGTAATTCTTGGATATTTTTCGATTTCACAAGATAATGGCAATCATATCTCCCATCATGGATCACTAAAATCAAAATGTGTCATTTTGCATGAACAAATATGAGCAATTTAGAGTGAGGAACTCCTGTAAAGTTTATCTAGTTCACAGACTAGTTCTAATATGAAACCATAGCCAATTTAACATGGACAAACCAGTAACCGGATTTTATTGCGATAATCACGTTTCCATATATTTTGCTTCTATTCATTAATACTGCATCTTAAGGGTCATTTTCTTACGGTCAAATCGTAAGGGATGGCATGTCTGGAGCCACTGGGATTCTTTTTATGATGTCAAGCGAAACCAGAATGTAAATTTGTAAATTGTTTGATGAATACAAACCTCTACGATGATTAGAAAAGGTATGATGCAGATGAAACACCACCTTCTCCACAAAGTGAGAGTTGTCGCAACCTTCTTGTCCTCTGACAAATACTGTCCAGGCATGTGTGAAGCCCTCCTTTGTTGGTGTGGCTCTTGGGCTTGCCCTGTGGCCAATTTCAACCTTTGCTTCAACACAATGCACTATATCTGAAAAATGTTATTTAAAAAAAACTAAAATAAAACATTTCCATCGAAATTTGAGGTTGCACGAATGGCATACTTTTGGGTGTAGGTATATACATGTAGCTATAAATCCATTATTCTCCCAATCAAATACTACCATCCCGCAAAAGCAGTATCCAAATGATCTAAATCAAATCTCTTAAAACATACTACACCTGTACAAACCACTCAGATCATACACCTGTTATCTCAAGATTTCTAAATTCCATCTTACAAGCTAATTTTGGGAGGTCCATAACATCCAATAATGAAAGCATCAATGTCTTATGTCAATTTTCACTGATAAGATCGTGATACTTAATTTCATGAGAAAAGTTGATTAATAGTTCTTGTAAAACCTGAAACTAAACAGCTGTGGATCACTACTACTAAATATCTTTGGGGTGGGGGGGTGGGGGTCATTTGTTTTTTTAAAGAAGCTTTAACAATGTTTTAATCATATCGCTACGACGTCTGCATTGTGACCAGTGTTAAGAAAATAATTTGTACAAGAAAATCAAGAGATTTCTAATTAAATTTATGAGTTTCATGATGTTTCCAAATTATGGGCCACTAACCACCATTATCGACCATGAGTTATATATCAATGTTTCAGTTACCAATTTTGATTGTTATTTTCTTCAATTAGGATCAATTCGTTTGTTATTTTCAAGAAAAAAAGTGATATCCATGTCTGACTCCTCATTAAATGTGAGTTTATGTAGTTTTATTGCAGGAGGGTGTTTGTTAACGTTATTTTATTATGTCTACTTGAAGGTTATTTTAGTTAACAATCACAGCCAAGTGGATTTAAAAAAAAGTATATCAAACATATCCCATTCCCATAACTAAAAATAAATGTGTGCACAAAATTAAATCTCAGTGTCAAGTTACCAGAACCAAAAGTAGTCTTAGAAATCTACTCATGATGTATATGTATTGTACCCGGTTTGGCCCAACCGTTTTTAATGTAAAGTTAACAAATATTTGGGTTTTGTATATAAAAAATTATCTAAATTGTACTTTTGAACATGGCACAATATGCTGTGGTGGTTTAAAAAAATATAAAAAAGCTTAACAATATGTCATTTGTCTGCCTCCACTGCTATTAACTTAATTTTACCTTAATGGCTACGTCTGAAGATTTAAAATAAATAAAAGATAGAATATATTCTAAAATAGAATTATTTATTAGTACATGTATTGATCTATCAAATTTCATTAGTCGGTCTCAAGTGAGTTTTTCCTACTTACATAGATTTTGTCTGAAACCAAAACG
>JARLTB010000135.1:11782500-11927500 GCA_030141615.1 Unio pictorum
TCAAATTGATTGAGTATCGATGTATTAATTGATTGATGTATTGATGTATTGATTGATTCATTCATTCATTCATTCATTTATTCCTTCATTCATTCATTCATTCACCAATGCGTAATTGGCACCACTGAATATGTCCTTGTGTTAGAAAGATCAAATGGATTTATCATGTTATCGAGAGTTAGAGATGCCATGTTTGACCATAATAAACTTGAAAATTGATTACAAAGTCATACCTCTGTTTTATTTAAATGGTTTAAATCTGTTTAAGTAATTGCATTTGAAGATACCGATATTAGGAGCATGTTCAAAAAGTGAAAATATTGCTTACTTTACTGCTCTGTTACCAGTGTTCGATATTCACTGATTATGTATGTCATAGTAGATATCGATCTGGAAAGTTTCTGAGGAAGATGGATTGGGGATTTTATCTATTTACGCCTTCACTAAAGTCTCTATTGTAAACTATTTTTACAAAAATTAAATAAACAGTTTATATTATCTTTCCTCCAACTTATCATATATTGGAAAATTAATAAAATCACTTCATGGACATTGAAAGTTGCCGTAGGTTTCTTTCGCACAATTGTAAAATATTTTGAACATTATTTATTTGGATTTGCGCACAATGTTTGATGAACTGTGCAAATTACAGTCATAACATTTTTTGTGTCCGAGGAATCTTGAAACATGGACAGATCATATATCAGCGTTCGATGGGTGGCAACATCGTCTTGATAGTTCTACAATTGCGAAACAAAACCAGAAACAGAAAGTTGCAAAGATGCTGTTTGTTCCTGACTGTGCAATTTATTGTCGCTCAAAATTATATTGTTCAAATTGGTTCAGGTGCAAAAACTACCGGCACTACAGATTTAACTTCATTTGAAAGCTTCATGTCAGGTGAGACACTTCATGGTTAGGGTGGGACAAGAACATATGGTAATGAAAATCAAAATACCATATTCCTCACCTAAAATATAAATATATATCAATTTTCAGTCGTCGAGCGCTAATTTACATGTAATGTTTATGTTTTTCTATTGGATTACTTGCTTTTTTGTATTCTTATTACCATATACATTCATCAGGTATTCTCTAAGCTGTCACATATAAGGTTTGAGCAGTAGATTAAGGAATTGATCTACATCGGTGCGCAGAAATCGACGATGAACATAGACATTGGTCGTTACAACCTGCCGCAAATTCTGAGCCAATTTAACATCGATTATAATTCCATGCTTCACCAGTAGAGCGTTAAAGGGAATACCCTTGAGTGGAATTTTTTTTTAGAGAGAAGCAACCAAGAGGTTGTGCTAGAAGACCAGTAATCTTCATCAGCCCTCGTCACTTCTGAGCAAATTGACTTTCATAAACATTGTTCCTGATTTGATATTACACAAAAATAATAAGAAGAATAATGCATAACATTTTTAAGTAAATATAAAAATATATTTTGCTGGAAAAAAATATAGTGGACATAGTCCCATCATCCGGCAGCCATTATCAAATGGAAAGTGTCTAAGAAAATCTACCAAATAATTATATATACCTCACTCAGCCATATTTTGGAAGCGGTTGCTATGTTACGTTTATTATATTCTGTTTACGTTGACCTGTAGATTGTAATATTAGTTTTGAAGAAGAAAAAAAAAGAAAGAACCATAGTGATGTGTAAAAGAAATAACCCACTCTCAAGCACGCACCTTGAGATGAGGTGATACAATTTAATTAAACAATTAATCAACAACTATATCCTGAAAAAAAAGAAACGCAAAATGTAACAACATTCAATTCAGTATATTATGCATAAATGTCCTACACAACATGAGTGTGTATGTGACCTTAAATCCTAATATCAATAGTCGGGGATCATTTATTCTGTGTCATAGCCCCATCCCATCCCACCCCACCACATAAATTGACATATAGCTAATTTTTAAATTGAAATTTGCTGTGATACTTCATTGGGTTGCCTTTGGGGATGTGTGATTTCATGGCACTACTCAAAAATTCATAGTCTCTTACAACTTCATTAGTCAGCTCCACTCATCAACATGTGCCAAATCCCATTGTATCACATTGTCACAATATATTGTTTGAATCAAACCCATGCAAACAATACAGGCGAGAGCGCACACATTTATACACGCAAGCGCACACTCATACACAACTTAAAAAAAGTTTATAAAGATTATAATCTTCCATTTGTTTGAAATACTAGCAATCACAAAACACTTTCTAAAGCGACGGAGGGAGTCATCGTTATGGACATGGTGGTAAAGAAATGCTGCTGCTCTTAAAATATTAACCTAGTACGGGGAAAACAAAATTTATACAAAATGTGCTATTTGCAAGTGAAATAAGGATATTAAGGGCTATTTTCCGAAATACTTTCAGTTTCGAGGACGCGGAAAGTAGTACCAACAGCGACTGCCAAGCACGAGCAATGGTGACGTCAAAAGCACAACTAAATGTGTTACTGTTGATTTTATCTATTTACACTTTTCACCCCTAAACCTTGAATTTTAATAACGATATCAAGGGCTATTTTCCGGAATACTTTCAGTTTCAAGGACGCGGAAAGTAGTACCCACAGCGACTGCCAAGCATGAGCAATGGTTACGTCAAAGACACAACTAAATGTGTTACCGTATTTTCGCGCATATAACGCGCGCGTTATACGCGTTTTTACAATCAGCACAAACCCTCGGCGCGATATATGCGTAAGCGCGTTATCTCAGTTTTTCAACAGCCAAAAGCGCATCGATGAATTTCGAGCAACCACCTTGTGCGTTATCCCAGTTGAAGACACATCGATATTAAACGAATTAAGTCAACACGAGTTTTCACCAACGTTTAACTTTTATTAAAGCTTCATCAGTGTGTTATTATCATAAAACAATTTCAATCAGTTTGTTCGTTATCGTCATCAGACTCAGAAAATCCATCATAGTCCGATCTATCGTCACTGTCATCACTCAAATAACTAAATACATTCTGCAGATGATCGTCCGTGATTTGTGAATCAATGTCATCGCCATCACTGAATTCGCTTTCTTCGTCTTCACCATCGGTAGTCAGTTGATCATCATTCTGATGGTACACAATCCCAGCCTTTCTGAAGCCGTTGCGAATGGTTTCTTGGGTTATTGTACCCCAAGCAGAAGCCACCCACTTGCAGTCTTCCGTCTATGTTGCTCGCTTCAGTTGTCCTAATGCTGTGAACGTTTGAATCCCCGACTGCATCATTCCTCCAATTCTCTCCTCACGAAAGTCTTGAACGGGTGGTTAACCGCTATATCCAGCGGCTGCTGCTTGCAAGTAAGATCACCATGTATGAAGGACAAAAACCGATAATCGGTTTAAAATCCGATTTGAAAGAAGAAAAAAACAGATACTAACATCTCTATACCGGCATGCGTGCATTCCAGCCGGAAATTAGTGGAAAACAATAAATACACATAGTTCTATAGCAGTTGCTATTTCGCCCTGTTTACGCAAAAAATATTACGACGTGGCATTTCCGACTGTACCCGTAATACCGGTATTTATTACGAGCAGAAAGGGATAAAGGCACCGGCGTTAAATCGCTGGATCGTGAGCAAGAGAAGATAAACAGCAGCGTAACGCGTATCAGATTAGGCACCTCTGGTTGTCCTGTGTTCCGGCAGGCCTGTATTGGTTACAGCGCAGTATATACATCGGCGCGCAATACAATATACTTTTTTTTTAACACAAAGACGGGATTTCCGCGCGTTATCTGCGTGTGCGTGTTATACACGTAGGCGCGTTATATGAGCGAAAATACGGTACTGTTGATTTTATCTATTTACACTTTTCATCCCTATACCTTGAACTTTATTGCAACGCTCCAATACGTCGTACCTGTATATCTTTAGGTTTTTATTAGGGGTGATAATTGCCAAATGTAATTAGAGAAGCACGCTGATTTATCGTGGTTGTCAGGAAAGGAGATTTCTCATGCTAAGTAGATGTGATTTAAAATAGACGCATTTCACATCTTATAGACAATTGAATTCATTAACAATTTGTGACTTCTGTATTAGCTTACTAAAACTGCGTGCCGACTAGACCATCATGAAACCGTGTAATAAGATATATAAATAATATTCAACTAATATCACCTATTCAAATCTTAGACGAAGATTTCATTCCTAAAGTTTACTTTTTGAACTATGACATCATACTTGACACTGTAAAATCCAATCTGACACCAAACTCTTGCGCAGAAAATCTAACAATAAATTTGTCATAATGATGTGCACCAAGTTAATTAACCATTATAACGAAAATGATATCGTATATAACTGTATGTGGTTTCAGTCGAAAAAGGATACTGAATATAGTTTGGATTTTCACTCCTCGAGATTCACTCTCCAAAATTAGACTGCTGAAAATATTTTGACTAAAAACTGTTTAGTATATTAGTCACGATCACGTACAAATACAATTATATACGTGTGCACATGAGGTTGTATATTATTTCATCGGAAGAATCGTACAATATTATTATAATAACCAGGTTCGTATATGAATATGTAACCTGCAGGACTAATTTTACAGTCTATTACAACTAGAACATTTTTTCATCCTTTAATACCTGCAACATTTAAATGAATTCAATTTATCAATTCAGTTTTGAAATAGGAAACGTGAAAATAGACTATAACGTCTCTAATAACATGGCTTTATGTGGTATAGGTTTGACCATCTCTACAATTTCGAATAAATACTTGAGGAACCAATGCATCTAACAATTATATAAGATGACATGGAATGCGATGATAGAATACACTTTTATATTCACGTTCCTCCACAGCTGAAGATGGTCGCGAAACGTGGACATTTTTCTGACCAAACTTGGGTTGTGATTAACATTACTATCTCTCTGTACTATTATGGTGAAATCCACAGCAAGAGAACCATTAGAAGTAAATAAACTATTCCATGGTAACGCTGTACGTGGAAGCAGAACTGAAGCTCATTTGAATTCGGGTATAGTATATAAACATGAGGCATACAAAATTCCGTGACAGGCTGACATTTGCAGACTCATCAAATAGCGGCATCGTTCTCTTCATCATGATCTGAAAAGACTCAAAGAACATCTGGAAAGACACAATAATTCTGATATTCAAAAAAACGATATAATATAAAGTGAAGAAACTGCAAATTTCGTTTCATTCTAGAGATCCTAGCTCTTTATAATCAACGTGTATGTTAATAAATAGTTTTTAACTTTTGAAAAACCGTGGGAAATATATGAAAGCACCAAAAACATAATGTACATAAAATATAAAAGAAAACATTTTAAGAAAACTGATGCTGTGAACTTTACTATTAGAGTGGTAAGCTTCTTGTCATCCGCCTCCTTTTCTTCTTTTGTTTCTCTCTACATGCTTCGTCTTATTGTTTTGTTCTTCTTGTTGCCGTTGTTGTTGTCAAAGTTGTTCCTGGTATATAATCTGATTTAAATAATGTCATATGAATTTTTATCAGTATCAAAGGTGATTTTATCTTTAGTCAAATCGTTTTCGTAGCAAAGAAAAGGATTGTAATCTGCAAGAAAACATATTTGCTGTACAAGCGGTTTTGAACACAAGCCAAATGGATTTCTATTTACACATCCGAATGCAGTGTATAGATATTTCATTATAATCAAGCATTTACATTTAAATACAAAGAAGGGAATACAAAATTTAAATTTCTTTTAACTCTTGGGAGGCTAATACGTCAATGTCTACATTCAACTAAATATACCTATCATATCTCCAGTAAAGCTCATTCTAAGTAATTCAATACCTGAATGGGTGTCATCGAAAATTAATTGGTTTCTTATGATGCACACAATAACAATTATGATTAATTTTCTATAGGAGAGAAAAGGAGATTAATCTTATCTAATATTAGCTTTCCAAAATTGCGTGTTGACTAGATGCATCAAATGTCCTTCGTCCTTTAAGGAACTAACACATAGGAATACTATCGTAACAATTGAAACAAGTTGTAATGGGGTACAAATCACAGAATGTAACTTATAAGTGATGGTATGAAAAGAATTTGATCAGTTGTGCCACTTAAGACAACACGTTGTTTTACGTTGGGTTGAGTTCTGATTTTCTTATCATTATGGAATTTAAAGGCGATTATTCCATGTTAATATATAAGTGCTCTAATAATTCCTGGAGAAGGACATCCCTTTGAAATTATACAAAATTAAAAAAACTGGAATAATATTGTATGTGTTTCAACAATTATTTATTTAAGTCGACAAAGCTTGCTGTCTTCATTCTTTATCATTGCTTATTTCAAGTGTATATAGCAGTAAATCCTAAATGAATATATATATATATATATATATATATATATATATATATATATATATATATATATATATATATATATATATGTGTGTGTGTGTGTGTGTGTGTGCGTGCGTGCGTGCGTGCGTGCGTGTGGTAAGCTTTATTTAGTTTCAATTCGCGTGAATATGCCTAGCAATTACAAATATTTTAAATTTTCAGGATCTCATTTTGAATAAATATATTCATTTTTACATTATGAAAATCAGAATTTTCATAAGACTAGATCTTTGAAGTAAATTCATTCATATCCAGTTTCCAGAGACTACTGGAATATGTCCAAGCATTCTATAGAGTTGGGGTAAATTTATGTATAATTTAGAATCGTACTCTTCTGTCAAAGTAACAAAGTTGAAATAAACTGAATTTTAACTAGTACATGATAATTAGCTGTCCATGAATCAGATTTGTGGAGAAGATGATTGGACTGAAAGAAAGAAGAGTGAATTTTCACTAACAATATTAAATGAAGTAGATGAAGCAATTGTGTTAGCATGGAATGGAGATTGAGATAATTAGAAAGGAAAGCTGATGTATTTTCATTGTTCTCCTCCAGACGAAAATAAATATATTCTAAGTGTTAAAATGCTATTAGCCGCTAGCTACTTTTCTTATATTTCAAACGCATTCAATGGAAAACTTTTCATCCGTTCCTCAAAATAAGCATTTCAAACCCACGATTTTCATTACGTAGTTTTTCATATTAATAACTATTATTAAGTTACAGCTACTTATTTAAAGCTATAATGTTTTTGGTATCAATGATTTTATCTGAGGTATCACTCCTTTTGAAGACTAATTTCATATTCAGCAAGGAGGGACCAGAAGATTAAATTAAAACTGCGACGAACATGCAACCGAAATGATAGTTGAATATATTTGCCAGATATGTACTTTATGTACCACTTCAAACCAAATATGTAGAGATATGAAGGGAATGTATTATGAATTTTTTTTTGTCATATCATCATATTGAAAAGGGTAATCTCAAAAAAAGAATTGTGGACAGGATATCATTTCTGTGATTTGGACTTGATTACTGCGCATATGTTATGTGGACAGATAACTTCACGCCTGATGACTCTTTAGGACACTATATTGCTTAATATTGAACGTGTATCAATCGTGTTATAAATTAAGCAATCGCTTGTTCAATAATTTCTCAACACTCTATTTGGAGCCTTATTTTGTCATTTGAGGAACGATATATTGATTGCAAAATATCGTAACTATATGTGGAGGTCAACAATTAGGACAAAATGCGTAGATATTTGAAATTTTCATGACTGTACAGATGCAACCGAAGTGTCAGAAATTGTCTACCATTTTTTATTTTAAACCATGTGGAAACAAATTTCGAATGTTTCGTGATTAGTCGTTGTTCATTGTACATATTCATTTCTTGCTTAATCAATCCCTGTGACAATATTACATTCTGCCCGATGAAAAGGGACAGATAATTCATTCAAATGCCAGATTTGTTTGGTCAGCATACACAAGCTGTTTATTCAGTCCGTTAGGACAATCCCAACTGCTTTCCCCTCAGGCCAGCTACATGTGTACATACTCCATTTTGATAGCTTACACCTATGTGTTTTAACATTGTACAAAATAAAGATTATGGCCTTGTAGAAGAGGAGTCGGTTTTGGTTTTCTCAATACGATACGATAAGTACTGAAAAATGTCCTTAATATCCTCGACAATGGACTTCCAAACGTTTTGTCACGTTTATAGCAATTTTGTCTATCCAAAAAATTGGAATTGATGTATAGAGATATTAAATCGAATATGTTGAAGCAATTTAATGCTGCTTAAGAAATATGTTCTAATTTCAAATTTGGTTTTTGTTATACTCCATTTTTCAAGCGAAAAGACTTTCAGAAGAGCTCGATACAAGGTGTATTAATATTCAATTAACAACATGAACATAAGGTATAAATGCTTGTCTTCAGATTAACGAATATTTGGTCAAATTACGAAATCTTTTCACACTATTGATGTAAACGTAACAAACACCACCCACTTGCCCCGTATTTACAGTTCAATTAATCTTTTAATTCGTTATAAGATAATTGCTCAAACTTGTTTTTCCAGTATTTGTTATAATATCGCCTGGTGGATCTAATTTTTAATAGAGGATCTTATTACATACCCATGTGCGAAAGTCTATTGTGTGGTGTTCGACATCATGCATTTGTTATAGACCTTTAGGAAGCTTGGGGTATTACTTTAAATCACTGATTCATTTAAACCATATGACCCAATTAGACGATGACATCAATGAACGAATTTTAAATGCTTGTTTTGTATTTTATTTATTTAAACCTTTCACCCTATACCACGCACTACTTCATAACGCTCCAATTCACCCGTACCTCTTCTGCGTGGGTTTATAATGGAGCCCTGTAAAGAAAAGCATTCAGATAGGTCGTGTTTTCAAACCAGTGGAGATGCCAAGATTTGAGCATCTCAGTAGACGCCATTGAAAATGAGTTTTATTAAAGACTGGGATGTATTATACACATTAATTCAAGTTTGAATAGATGGCAAAGAGAGATATAATTATTCTCATAGTGGCTTAACGACCCAGCACATACATTTCTCAGGAAAATTGCTTCTGAAAACGTTAAAATATTCTCACGTTTGACAAACAACTATGAAGGTGTACAAACAAAACAATAATATGAGAAAATTCTGGTCATCACACATATTTTGTAATTTATATATATGTGTGTGTGTGTGTATGTGTGTGCGTGTGCGTGTGTGCGCGTATGTGGGTGCGCGCGCGTGTGTGTGTGTACTCATTGTATGCGTAATTAAGATGCAAGCCATATCAAAAAGGTTTTCCAACATTTGTTTTAAGCTAACAATTAATTCAGCAAGTAGGTCATGATATGAAGATTAAAATAGAAATACATGGTTTTGTTTATATTTCGCAGGCATCTATATGTACACTGCACAATGCAGTTTAAAATAATGTTCAGACATTTTGCACAGACATATGGATAAATCTGCATTCATCCTGTGTATAGATAGAAAATAGGTTTATGAGTAACCAGGTGTCGTGCCCTTTTGTATTCCATCTGCCCCAAGACATAAAGCTGCCCTGTCGTGTGAAGATGGATATGATACAAACGTGCTTAATGTTTGATATGCAAATACGTCAGTTTTAATTCATTTCATACAACCTTTTAGATGACTTTTTTAGATAGATTATCCTGAATGTGTTGAACAAATAGTAGGCATTTTGTCATTCGCAGCAAATTAACATACATGTTCCGGTTTTGAGCTCTATGATTGAACTAGTATTTTGAAGCCACCAATATTTTGTTGTAAGTGAAATGTATGGACTAGTCCAAAGTATATAAAAAATGTGTGTGTGTGTGTGTGTGTGTGTGTGTATGTGTGCGCTTGTTTGTGTGTGATTTGGATTTTACGGTAGCTTTGAACAAAGATATTAAACTCTAGTATGTTGAAGTATATTACGAAAAAAGTATTTGGATAGAAACATTTTTAAATATGGTAATACTACTAAGGAAATAAATTATAATTTTATGAGTATTTCACGAGAACAAAATGCATAATAGCCAGATAGAAACTGCATTGACATTTAATTAAGAACGTGAACATAAGATATAAAAAATAGTCATCTACAGAATAATAAATATTAGTCAAAATTATTCTCGTTGTTGATGTAAACGTAATATTTATCATTACATTAGCCCACATCTACATTTCAAATTAATCTTTTATTTCGGTACCTGGTAATTCCTTTAAATAAAATTTGTTTATCCAGTAATTCTTATAATATTTCTAGATAGACATTACTGTTCATAAATGACGTTATTGCGGGTGTGAGCTACCCGGTTGTGGGTTGTTTGAAGAAACTCACATATTTTTAATAAAAAGGTCTTTAAGAAGATTGTGTTTATTACTTTGAAGAAGCTGTCTGACCGAAATTGAACCACCGGGGTACGATTAGAGACATTGCACCCATACTATGGCATGGATAAATTTAAATAAGTAACATTAGCACTATGCCATCCATATAGTTTATTATTTTGTTTAATTTAATTTTACTGAGACTCATGATTTTATATATATCTATAACTCTGAACTGCACCCCAATATCCAAATGATTATAGTGTCACACTACAGACACTTGCAATCATTCTACCACGTGAAACTCTTCAACACATATTAAAATGATTGTAATCATCAATATTTTTACGGAGGTGGGATATTGCTCTTTGAAAAAAACAGCAAACTAAGCATACTGGTATTTCGATATTATCCTAGTCCTAAACTTAGACACAACTTTGCTATTGACAAAAATGACCCAAGAAAAAATAAACAAATCTTCAGTAGCTTTCTTTCAGACGAATTACGGTTTCAATGACGAATGAAATTAGTTCTAATAGTGATTGCTTTCAGTAGTAACACTGACGTCAAATAATTATTTTAAATGCCATTTTAGATTTCATTTATTTAAACATTTCACCCCTACACTACTCGCTACATCATAACCCATAACTTTACTGCGTGCTGCCTTAGAAAGGGAAGTAATCAGTTTGATCTTCTTTTCAAAAGAAAGGAGTTTTTATGACAACAACAGATCAGTAGATGAAATTCAAATTTGAAATATCATCCCCCATAACAAATTAGAATAGATGATAAAAAGAGATATATTTAAAAAGAAATAATAGCTTAAAGAATTGCACAATGTCAAAACCATCAAAATACGTTTCTCCGGAAAATTGCTTGAGTAAAAGTAATTTTAGCGTCAAATATGACAAACAACGTGGAAGGAATTTAAAAAAAAAATTAAGACTTAAAACCTGGATCTCACGCATGACTTTCACGTTTACAAAGAACTTACACAAACCCTACCATACACACACACATGTATGTATGTATGTATGTATGTATGTATGTATGTATGTATGTATGTATGTATGTATGTATATATATATATATATATATATATATATATATATATTTGTGTGTGTGCGTGCGTGAGTGAGCGCGTATATATATACAGCTTGTTATTTCATATCAGTAATGCACCTCTCTACACCTTGTATGGTTGCATAAACTTCAGTTGAGTGGCTAAATTTGTATAGTTGGGTATCATCAGCGTACAGTTGGCGAGACACTTGATTTTGACACTTGAGATCGGCTGAGTGTATAGTATGAAGTGAACAGGTCCAAGAACAGACACATATGGAACACCACAACAGAGATCAAGTGGGCTGGAGTGTATAACATTTGCAGACACAATTTGTGTCCTGTTGACCATGTAGGACTTGAACCACAGTAAGGTTGTAACATGAATGCCAAATACATGCTGGAGTCGGTGAAGTAATATATCATGGTCTATTGCGTCAAATCCTGCAGACAAATCATGGAGGGTGAGAACTTTTTTGTTTCCGCTATCGAAAGCAGAGAGAATGTCTAAAATTTGCAGACTGTACATTGCTAAAAAGACTGGTTCCTAACACTGCTTTACCATGTAGAACACTTTTGAATTGATACTTTGTGCTTGGTGGATGTGGCATGTTTTTCAAGCAATGAACGCAGGCACTTATTGAGTTGTTTTGCTGTAGGAGGTTAGCAAGTTGTTTACGTAGTTTGGCTCTATTTATTATACGGAGGTTTCTCTTAGTAGCAAATAAAAGTGGAAGGTTAGGGACTGATACGTAAATATGGCATATCATGCAAAGGTGATCTGATGCAAGTTCATGGGATACCAGGGAGGACCGTAGATTATTACCATCCGGTCTATGAAGAAACCAGTCTAAAAAAAGACCATTTTTATGGGAGGATTGGTTAACTCACTGTTTGAGGTTGAAGACATTAATGGAATCTAGGAGTTTGATATGTATGGGTTTCCAGAACAGTCAAAGTGAAAGTTGAAATCTCAAAGAATAATCAAGTATCAGCCAATCGTCTTTCCATACTTCAGGAGATTTGGAAACTGCTTGTTTCACTGTGAATTTGATTTGGACTTGCTCAACCGTTGTGTGGTAGAAATTGAAGGTTGTGTTGTGGTTAAGACGTTTCGTCATGGGGTTCTTTGTGATGACAGCAATTCCAACTCAATGAGAGTGGCGGGGGAACGACTTGATGGAGTAACCGGTGGCTGTTAGATCCGCGCACATTGGCTCATCGCCGAATCTTTTAGGCATGTTTCTGTGAGGAAAAATTCGTCCATCGTTGATATAATTAACTATTTATGTGCGCTTTTCTGGTGGTTGTAATGATTGGGTGTTGAATAATGCAATACGCAGTAGTATATATTGGATAGTTGACACAAAGGTTGTCGAGTTAATAGGGAATTGAATCAGGTTATCTAAATTAACGGCTGAATATTTAAATTGTTGAGCCGGAAAGGGCGAAAGGTAGATATATTTAATTCTTCTTCCTGTTCTACGCCGGCAGCTTTGAACCAAAGTTTTATTTTGTCGCTTCCGTTTACATTGAAGTAATGCTGAATGTAGTGCCAGTTCGTTTAGTCTAAATCACAAAGTAATGTGGTGAGCCAAGGAGTGGGTCATTTAAAGTCATTACTGAGGGTCCATCATCGCATAAATGGGTTGACTGGCAATCACGTGATGGCAATTTTTTCAACAACAAAGGATGATGTAGCAGTGGATCGAGACATCTGATAAAAAGTCTAATTGTTCTCGTTTCCAAAACAAGGAGATGAAGAAACACATACGAACGGAACAGCCAATATATGACGAACACAATAACGTAGTCGAAAACACACATCAAGAATATATATCATGAAAAACGGCAAAAGAAAGGAACAGCTGCTTCAAACCGGTCAAGCTATAGCGGCCATCTTTTATTTAGCAAGTAGACTAATTTGTTGCAATGAAATGTAATGTTCCTCATTTCAGATAATTATAAGAAGTTTCTGGCCATGATTCTTTTGTCTGTGTTTCAAGATGCTGAATTGTAAATTCTATGCTTCATTTATGATAGTCTCATATTAAAAAATATTTGTCTTTGATGAGAATATGGACATAAGACATTCATACATTTAATCTAACTGTCTCTCAGCACTGTATGCCATTTAGTAATTTGCACAGTCGTCTTTAACACTCATTCATTTTGAAATAACGTGTAATTCAATGGGATAGTTTCATTGATTTAAAATTTCCAAATGTTCAAAGACAAAATTGCATTGATTGACAGAACGGTGGTGTTGGTAATTGGAGAAACGAAGTAACCGATTGGAAATTTTAAACAGGCATGTTAATAAACGTGCATTCATCCTGCGTAGAGATAGAAATTAGGTTTATGAATAACCAGATGTTTAAACCTGTGGTCGTGTCCTTTTGTATTCCATCTGCCCCAAGACATAAAGATGTTCTCTTGTGTATGAAGATGGAGATACGATACGTCAGTTTTAAGTGATGTTTTACAACCTTTTTAAAGACCTTTCTCGCATAGTTAATCCAGAATATGTTGAAAAAATATTTTGTGGTAAGCATTTCATAATTTGCACAAACCTTAACAAACACGTTCTAGTTTTCAGCCTTGTCTGTAAAGAAGTAGTATTCTGAAGCCAACAATATGATGTTACAAGTACAGTGTATGGAATAAACTAAAGTACGAAGTGAGAAAATTTAGTCCAGAACACAAAATTGAAGATTGACGATTTTTTTTAAATTGAGACCGTTTATACTACAAGACACATATTTCATATCAATAACAATATCCTCTGAGACTGAGAACAAGTTATTAATCATCATCGTACTGATGATTTTGTTCATCTGGTAATTCTATTTTTAACCGTTAATAAATATTTCACTTAAAGTGTTGATTGAAACCGATGATGGGCCATGTTCCACAATATGCGCAGCAGACCGTTGAAACTATACATTATATTCAAGGCCTTAATTTTTTACCTAAAGGATATTTTTAAAAAAAGTAAAATACATAAATTCAGTTTCTTAATTTTCGCAAATGACGAAAAGGGCTTAATGTTCAAATTCGAAAATTTGCTTCTTATAATAAAACAACCCCATACATTAATGGAGTATTTAAAAAGTCACTACTAATACTTTTGATCTAAAGAATTTTTCCTAGATTTACATTGTTTTATGAACTTATCGAAAGAAAATGGAGAGAGAGAGAGAGACAGACAGACAGACAGACAGACAGACAGAGAGAGAGAGAGAGAGAGAGAGAGAGAGAGATAAAATACTGGGTAGCTGTTTTGACATACAATGTACTCATTTCTAAATATGCGCTAAATTTTCAAGATTATTGTGAAGTATCAGTTGGTGTCAGTGTTTACAGTTTCTCTTATGAGTACTTGCTTTTGGTATAATATGTTATTGAACATTGCAAACTATTACAAAATGTCTTCGAATGACTTGGCATGCAGACAAGACGCATCAGTACAACCAACATTATACAACAAGCACGAACTACGTCTGCACTGCATTACATATTATGTAGTAAATTATATTCTTTACTTTTTGAACATGAATGACATACCATGAGAGTTTCAAACAATTTCCAATACACGAATGATAATGAAATACAATATAAATAAGAGTAGAAAATCTGGAACGAGATAGTACAAGGCCTGTCGTATTTGCACTTTTCATCATGACCATCATCATCTTCATTCGAAAGGATAAATTGTGGCTATCCAAAAAGACTCGGACCTCTTCGATGGCCTAAATGGTTAGAACGTCCGCTAGGGATACGTTCAGTCATACCAAAGACACAAAATATGGTACTAGCGGCTGCTTCGCTTGGAGACCATCATGAATAGGCTGTGGTAGGACCGGTTGGCCTCGTGTCAGGTTCATGTGACTGGGTGGGGCATAATGCTACCTGTCTGCAGCATGATACCCCAATTCCAGACATCACTATAAACTGTCACTCTACCCTAATCGGAGCGATATGATTCAAATTTGTAAATGCTACATTAACAATCCAAAACACACACACACATACACGCTCGCCTGCAGACACACACACTCGTTATTGTATAAAGCGGAATGATTTTCATTACATTCCAGCTATGTCATCATTATTTCACCAGCATTTAAATATACGCATAGGTTCTTTTCACCTTTATAAACTCATGGAAAATATCTTAAAACACAGAAAGATTAATCAAAAACAGTTAATAAAAAGCATTTTATGAAAACGTCTGACATGAACTTTACTTGTCTCTCATACATTAGTCATTTATCCTATCCTTTCTGTCTGCGTTGTCGTCTTTGAAAATTTTCTTCATTACTAACACTATTCAAGGCTTTTCTACAACCAACTACACACATACACTGACCTGTATTTGTAGTAATTAGTGGTCAATGTATGTATGTATGTATGTATGTATGTATGTGTGTGTGTGTGTGTGTGTGTGTGTGTGTGTGTGTGTGTCCTCAACAAAACGCATTCTCATAACTTTAATAGTTCAGTGGATACTACCGACATTTCTCACCTTTAAACAACTTGCATACAGTAGCCCTCATGATTACGTGAAAAATAATTGTCAGCTTTCGCAAACTAGGTCTAGACAAGACCAATCGACGACCGCGTCCCTATAATTAGGTGCTACGTTATGGTGATAATATAGTCACGTTTTGAAACAAATTGCGAAGGCGTACAAAGTCACGTATAACCTGATATTTGAAAAGGCCTTTTGAATATATTTTCTGCAATTGAATCTAAGGCATGTACATTGCCTGGGAAACGTAATACGGTAGGCATGAAAGACATTATGTTTACAATTTGGATCGTGTTTAATATATATGCTATTTCATCAGTTTAGCGTAAAATAGTAGGTTCGAAGACAAATATTTATTCTAATTCAATTCACGCAGACATCTTAACGTGACACATTACAAAAGAAATTTTAATGTAAGTTCAGAGTTAACAATGCCATATCACGCGCTGCTCCGTCCCGTTCTCTAATCAATGCTTGCTATTTTAGGATACCGTGGTGTTTGACACTCAGATGAGTTTAACCTTGCAAAACATTTCAGTTGTACCTCTTTGAAAAAATGTCACTTCTTGCTTCTCTATTTATTTTGAACATGGTTAAGAATGTCTCGAATGAATATAAATCTGTCTAGTTAACCTGTTATTTAGCTTCAAAACGCATAACTATGATTCGATAATGATTTATGTTTTATTTTTATAGTAAAGTTTCATTGTGTAATCACAATACAGCGAGGCTTGTCAGGAACGTGTTCACAATCTTAGGCTGTAGAAACTTGGGTTAAAAAGAAAATGCCTACATCTCAGTGTCGACAGAGTTGAAAAAGAAAGAAGGGAAACGACAAGTGAAAAAAGAAAAGAAGACCAATCAAATCCCATTACCTCCACCACCACCACTATCACCCCGGACGTCTACTCCTGTGGCACATCAGCCACGTAAAACAGTTTCCAAACCATCATATCCAAAGTAGCATCAGCTAAGAGTGAGTAACTTATTCAGCATTTACAACGATCCAGCGCATCCTGCAAGTTACACAGGAGTTCAGAAATTGTATCGTGCTGCCAAAACTCGACTGAAAAGTCTCCGTGTACCACAAGCTCAACGATTGTTACACGAACAATCCACGTACACTTTATACAAACCCATTCGACTAAACTTCTCCAGAAGTCGCACCTGAGTGGAAAACATCGATCATCAATGGCAAGATGATTTAACCGATGTCTCTCATTTGTCTACCTACATTCGCGGCTACAAATATTTGGGGTTTTTTTTTGTCATAGACGTCTTTTCCAAATTTGCATTGGTGTTACTGTTGACTTCCAAATCAAACAGCAAGTTAGTGTGTTCCTCAACTGGCGTTGAAATAAAGTGGGCATCATCCTCTTTGATGGTAAACCGACGAAGGCTTCTGAACCATGCTTTTCTAAAAGAAATAAAGAAATGTGATATTCATTTTTTCACCACCGAGTATCACGACACCAACGCCAGCATTGTAGAACGTTTTCAACTCAACAAGTGGAAATATTGTACACATCAACACACTCTCAAGTACATCGACGTCTTACCCCACCTGGTCCTGGTCGGATCATCGGACGTAGTAACTCCCGACAACGAAGTGACTGTTTTTGATTGGTACGTCCCGACGGGGCTGTCCCCAAGCAAGGTGGAGCGTTGGCACCAGAAGATTGGGTGCGAATAGGCAAAACCAAACGCACTTTCGAGAAAGGTTACTTATGCAACTGGACCACTGAATTGTTTCGTGTCACTGTATGAATGCATGGTCGTCATCCTGCTGTGTATAAATTGGAAGACATGAACGGAGGTGTGTTAAAAGGAAGGAAAAAATATAAATGCCCTGGAAAGTCAGGAATTATTGCTTCCCTAAAAAGAACAATGCAGAACAAGGCGACAATAACTCCCCTCCAGAGGCCTTCAAAGACCTAGAGCTCTAAAGACTAAGAAAATAATAAGTTCTTGATTATTAAGAAATTCGAGGCAGATAAATGATGTACTGAGAGTCTTGCGTCTGTTTCACGTTGGAACCGGATATGTTTTCCATGCAACCCACTATGATGATCATGCAAGAATCCCAGTGGGTCGATTTTCATTCCGTCTTATCTTTGACGGATTCATCTCCCATCGAGTTTGAAATCAAAGGAAAGCCTGAATATAACATTGATCTGAATAGCAGTTAATTGTAATTGAAAGTAAAAGTGATATAACCTCCTAACACCGACCTAGGGGACGATGATGCAGTAACTCCCGTCAACAATTGCTTCCATTCCTTGCTCAGCGAAGTAGATTTGTATTTGAATAACAATCTGATCAGCAGTAGCATCATGTTTACCCTTACCATGCGTACCTAGAAAATCTCTTGACGTACAGAAAGGAAGCTAAGAACACTCATCTGGATGCTTGCGTGGTATGGAAACCTAACACAGCGACCACGTACAACAGCGTTCATCGAGATATGTCGAACGACGAAAGAAAATTATTGGAAGTCGAAGTTTAGAACTGATGGATCGTTTGCATTTGGACATGTGGCTGAAAGACAAGTATTTGCTAAACGGTATGGGTGTCCGCCTGAGCCTGAATTGCAGTAGTGCCGCTTTCCATATGATGGCTGCTGGTGATACTCTTTACAAAACTGTCATTCACGAAGCCTGGTTCAACGTACGACGGGTGGAAGTGCTATCTAAAGTGGGAAACGACATCGGTCACACTTTGAGCAGAACGACGGCAAAGTATCCAATACGACGCGTGAAAGTAAACATGTTCACCATTATCGCTGAACAGCGCTTCATGATCGAAGATGATCTGTTACAATGACAGTTGCCCAAACGTTTAATCATTGGCTTCGTCAAGAATTCTGTCTTTATCCGAGCTTACAATGACAATATTTTCAGCACCATAAAGTGTACCAGATAGAAGTATGTTGCGATGGCTAGACCTTGTGTACCAGACCTTTCGAATCTAACTTTGGTGACGCAAAGAATTACTTACTTGAGATCATACTTGTTCCTATACGAAGCCATTGCCCAGTTAGCGACCATCACCAGTCACGGCATTACGTACGAAGAGTATGCAAGTGGCTATGCTTTGTGTTTTTTTTATTTTACTCCAGACCAAGGCAGCAACGAGGGGCATTACCTTCCTATAAATTCCGGCCAGATTCGAGTGGAAATTCAGTTTGCAGATGCTTTATGCGGTGGCAATACATTGAAAGTTATCTCGTATGCCGAATTCGACAATAACATAGAAATCAACAGTTTGAGAGAATTCATTCTAGACTATTAGAAACTACGCAATACATTTATCCTGCTTTGAACGGTGGAGAAACTGTGGAAATGGAATGGGAAGATTCAGAGAAAGCAGAATCCCAAGGCAAAGACGAAGGGGATGCGGTACTGACGCTCAGATGGCCCTAAGATAAACAACATTTAATCTCCTGTTTTGCCAAACACTTGGCGGATAAAATTACTGAATTGAACCAAACCATTAAATGCATGTTGGTCCCCTCACTCATATTAATATCAGGCAACGACCAAGCTGATAGCCATGCCAGACAGGACCTCAATGAACCAATTACAACATAAATACCTTACAGCGTCCACGAACGTATAGCAATATCAGAATAAAAATCGAAAACACCTGGCAATTTCTCTGTGACATTAGTAACCATGGACGCACACTCCATGCCATCTTACGCAGGGTCTCAAGGAATACTCAACCGCCATCAACAATCAAAAGCCAAACATACATAAAATCCAACATATATACAAATGGCAAATGCCCACAATGCTCCTACCCAGAAAATCTAGAGTAGATCTGCAACACTTGACACAGATAAAGAGGACAAAGAGCTAGGCTTAGCACTAAGCAAAGATACATAGCCTCCTCATTGATCTACCCGGAAATTCTTACTGAACAAAACTACAATAAGGGAATCGAATACAATAACATTATTAATTATCTAACTACATCCGAAGAAAAGACAGCTAAACATAAACCAAACCTACCCATCAAACGAATTGAAAACAACACCTGACCTCAATCTGACCTGACAGTCGTACACCACCAACTAAATAATACCAACCAAAACCAACTGTCCACCACGTACAAACACTGCCCTTCACATTGGTTCCCTACACCTCACAAGGGTTCGCTGAGGCTTATAATGTGTTAAGTGCGATGGGAAAAAAACCCGCAGAACTCAAACACGCATACAGGATGCGGCACAATGCCGCCCCCCCCCCCCCCCCCCCCCCCCCCGTCCCCGCAAACAACGTAAACTACACAAATTGCCAATCATGACGAAACATTTGCAGTAATCGCAGTCCCACGTGAGTGCGCATTGGGCTTAAACCCACTCACGTCCTGCCTACATTCAGGTCGCTAGGGTCTATAAAGCCAGACATATTGACCCAAGGCCTGACGACAAATTAAATAGTGCTCCTACGCATAGCAAAGAGCAGGGAACGTTGCTTAATTGTATCCCCTGCGAACAATTAAATAGTTAGCCATCGGACAGTAAACAGACGTGCATGACCGCATGGGCGATTACGTTTTAATTTAAATATGAAGATGATGAATTGGTATCATAGGATGTTTTCCTTCAAGTCTGCGCTTATAGTACGTAAAGAGAAATATTCGTCACTTTCGCTTCCCATCGTTGATTGATCAACTAGCAGAAGATGAGATGGATTGCAAAACTCTTGGAACTCAAAATGCACCTGGAGTATGACAAGCGCCTGGACGAACTGGCTATGGAGGCAATCGCAGAAAGTGCGAGAATAGAAAAAGATGAAGAGGAGTGGAAAAAGAAGAGAGAGAAAAAAATCAAGCCTCACCTCATGATGTGTCCTGTTTATCATATTAAACCTGAGGTGATAACACCTCAAGCGTCCTCTGCTTTCACCAGCTACAGTCGATTGGGACAATGGCTGCAGCAGTCTTTGTGTCTTTGGTGCCAGGCCATGGAGATAATATTATTAACCAGTTGTCTGAAGTTAAAAAGAAAGACTGTCCTTCACAGGGCAAACCAATTCTCTAGAAAACAGACAATTCAAATTGCCAATTGGTATGAGTGTGGAGTGGTGTGACTATACAATCCGACTCCTTTCCTGATGTGACAGTGTGTGTGCGTGCGCGTGTGTGTGTGTGTGTTAGTTTGTGTTAGTTTGTGTGCCTGCACGTGCCTTTGTGTGGATGGTAGAGTGTGTGCGTGTGGTTTTTCTTCTCCTTCCCATGTGTGTTGATAGTATATTTGTGGTTTGTTTTCCATCCCTTCTGTGTTAATAGTAGATTTGTGCTTTGTGATAGTATATCATACATTGTTTTCCCTCCCTTCCTCGTTGATATAATCTTTGTGGTTTTGATAGTATTTTGTGGTTTGATTTCTCCTTCCCGTGTGTGGATAGTACAAATTGTAGTTTTTATAGTATATTGTGGTTTGTGTTTCTCTTTCCAGTGTGCGGATGTTTGTTTTTCTCCTTCCCGTGTGTTGATAATAGATATTGTGGTTTTTGATTGTATATTATGGTGTGTTTTTGTTTCCTTTCCCTGTGTGGAGTATAATTATTGTGGTGTTTGACAGCATATGATAGTTTTCATTTTTTCCTTCTGTATGGATAGTAGATAATATGTGAAGTGAGCTTAAGGGATGTTTTTCTTAACGTCTGTGCTTGACATTTATAAAGTCAAGCGTCCATCATTCGTGCTAGTCATCATCATCATCATCATCATCATTCAGGCAGTGGATACGGACCGAGCAGGACCGGCTTGACTGGAGCTCATGACCTGGTGACAGCCGAATAAGAGTGCAACTAGAAAAGCAGAATGGGTTTACCATCGGCTCTAAGCATGCGTATATCCTTGGCGAATAGCTAGGGAATGATATGTTGTTGCCACGTCATGGAAGTTACTCCAGAGAAGAACAATTTCAATTTATTTGGAAATTAAACTAAAGCAATAGCCGAACGACGGAATGCTGGGAGACCGCCTTAATTTTGGATCTAGTGTTATATTGAAAACTAGATTTTAATTTTGTTAAATCGCCCCGCCCCCTATAAAAACACCACCGTCTATGCATTGCTATGTAAAAAAAAAAAAACAGAAAGAAGTCACATCCACATAAGCTTATGTCATAAAAGTTACCTCCACGCCCATTCCCCATAATGCTGGAAATCACACTGGAGTTGGATGGAATTACACATAAAGTGGCATAATTTCAGTGTGATTGAAATGGACATAATTTCAGTATGATGGGATAACTTAAGTATTGAAGCAGTAAGGTTACTGCATCATGTCGTCAGTGGTGACAGGGGAATTAGGCATCAAAAAGATGCAGAAAGTGACAATGAAGAGTTATTTCCCTTGGTTTAATAGCCAGTTGTGTAACTTTCACTGAGTTTAGTAGCGTATTAACGGGGGTAATGAGACTTGGGGTGCCAGATGTCTTGGGGCTCCAAAACCACGGGCGCCAAAGCTATTGGAGCGCCAAAACCCATTTCGGCTTTCATCCTCGCCCCGGGCGCCTTTTATCCTTAGAACACCACTGATTGAAATAAAAAATATTTCTTGTCACTAAAATCTCGGTAATTCAAAATATCAAAGAATGAATGACGCAAAATATTAACATATATTTCGAGATATGATGAATATATATTTATGTTATGTATAGTTGACATCTTAAAGTTTGCGTTGATCAGTTAAGTTATCGGATGATACAGACTGCAATACAGATGTCTGGTTTTAACTACCTCAAAAACCACTTTACTTCTATTCGTATTCATCAAGACTTATATTGGTTATGTTAAAGATTCAAGAGCAATGTCATATTTAGTTGTCCTTCCGAACGCCATTGAGACTGTAACCCAAACCGGATCTAAGACAAAATACAACAGCAACCGCCCAAACTGTATTAAAAAGGTTCATTCTGTTCGATCTGATTGTTATTAGTACATAGGAAAACAACGCTCTTACCTACGCTAAAGTTCGTTCGCACTGGTATCATTGGAACATTCGCCATATTGTCCAGAGTATGGGAAGCATATGCGTGCACAAAGTATGAAGTCTGGGCTAACGTCTGCTCATTCAATTTCTCTGCATGTTTCCGTAAGCGATTTATTTGGATTAATACTAAGTTTTTTCTTTCTCTCAACATCTACGAGAAATGGCATTTGAAACTAGGTGGGGGGGGGGGGGCAGACGACTGTCGTGAGCGTTTAATGTTTTAGACAGTTTATACGAACATTTGTCCCTACTATAGCCATGGTTTTATATTACAAAAGTTAAACTGTTTCGTGTGTCGATAGAGAGTTGTGTCCAATGACTACGATGAAGAAATAAAACGGCTTATACAAATACCTCGACCTAACAATATTCCATGGGGAGGAGGCTAGAATTGATTTTCGAAGGAAAAAAAACGGTCGTTGATTATTCTTTTTAATTACATTGAGCTAAGTAGAAGAAAATCAACTCACAAACGTAAAGGCATCAAAGTACGCAAAACATTTAGGATTCGATTTCTGACTTCTATGGTAAATTAAAGGAGTCTGTTTCTATGGTCATGTTACATGACAAACGCCTTTAAACTCCAGAGACTGTTTTATGATAGTTTGCCACGTGAAATAATTCCTTAAGGAAAGTTAGGACACGAAACATCGGATTACTCAAAACGAAGAATTCTGTCCGGTAGCAAGCCGTCTTGTGACAACCTTGCTCATCTGTGAAAAGATTTACATATTTGAATCAGCTTCAAGCCATATAATGTTTTTTGTTAAGTTTAATTTGTCTAAACATTCAAAACATTCAGAAATGACAATTAATACTGTCGTTTATATACATATATAAACTTTGATTTCACTTCAGATTTACTAAATGTATTTCTTGTCATCAATGGATTGATAAGGTATGACTGATAATGAATTTCCGTCGAAGTAATTAATTGACTTAATGTTTACTAAGTAAAGCATTCAGTATTGATGGAACCTAAATACTGTATTATCGCTTTAGATTTGATGTACTGAATTACATAGTCATGCATTAATAACCGACATAAATTGGGTGTATATGCGACACGCACACTTAATGCCCAGACTCGGGTACGTTCCATTCTGTGTCACATTACTGTCCCCTCTCCACCGCGCCCCATAGACACGCCCCTTGACATATAACTGTTCTCTAAATATGAATACGGCTGTAAGAATGTTATATTTATGATATTTAACACAGAAGAACGGTTAATGCATAATACAGTTTTAGTCGTAGTGAAATTTAATCAATTTGTCTGTCTCAGAAGAAAAAAAAAACATTTCATAAATTCGATATTGTTCCAAGGTAGATTAAGGACATTTCACACGTGCTTGGAAATGGATACGTTTGAAAAAAGTGCAATAACAGTCATAGTAACTTAGTAAGTACGTTATACCATGCTTTAGTTTTCTGACCAGTAAATAATATGCATTGAATTTTACGATGCATTTGATTGAATACTCTTTGGGGAAATTTGGCTACATATCACTACCCCAAATAACATGGAGTTCATCCATTCCCGCCCCAGTCAACCACACACACACACACACACACACACACACACACACAATGCACCCTATCCTACTGAATAATAGTGTGATGATACAGCATATTTAAATCAAAAACTCATCCTACTTATTACACACACATTATCGCGCGTACACGCACACACACACACATATGTCACAAAATATTATCAAAGTCATTCGGCGCTTTTACTTATATTACAATACTCATAATTATCAGGACATTTTATGAGGCCGATGGTGAGAGATTGCTGTATGGACACACCGGCTAGCAAATCCTGACGCTATTATAATATTTATAAGACTTGTTGTGTGCTAAGGAAATAGGCCATCGATTACTTTTTTCCGGAATGCTTACAGTATCAAGGACGTTGAAATTAGTTCCTACAGAGATTGCTAAGCATGACTAACAGTGACGTCAAGGACCCCACTTTGAACGCGTGTGTTATTGCTGATTTTATCAATGTACACTTTTCACCCCTATACCTTATACTTCATTTTAATGTTCCGACACACCATACCTGTATACCTTACATTTCGGTTTATTATGTTAATACATGTAGATTAAATTACGAGCGTTTATCGCGTTTTCAGCAAATGAGGTTTCTCAAAACCTGAATAGATCCGTAGATAGATGTCATTGAAAACGAGCCCGTGTTTCAACTTGGATACAAAAGCCCTCATGACCAAATTTAGACTAGAAGGTGAAAATATATCTAGCTGCACAGCATTTAGCATCAGCTTTAAAAAATTGTGTGTTGAAATAGATTGGGTCTTGTATGTTTTATATATTTATATATATATATATATATATATATATATATATATATATATATATATATATATATATATATATATATATATATATATATATATATATATATATATATATATATATATTGCCTAAAGCGATATTCTCCAATTATCGTGTTACAAAACGGAGTCGTCCGTCTATGGGCCGATAAACGTGACACTAACCACACACGTCATCGATCGTAAGGCACTGTTAATAATGTACATCACTTCAAACTCTAGAAACTATGCAGCAAATACCACGTATCCTAAATATACGACCAGACTAATCCTAGGCTAAGATTTAATTCGACGCAATTTGGTTTCATTGCAATATGGGGCTATATACTTAACGCTATAAATTCCAATTTCCCAATTTATTCACTCGAAACCTACACTTATACATGTTCCCGTAATCTTAATACAGAGCAAATTGCAGGAATCCCCCAGGTGGAGGCCATTTGGTTCACAAATCTCTATATTTGTTTTCATTTTAAACGTTGGTTTCACATTATAGGATATAATATTAGGATTAGAAGACAAGTATTATTGTTCCGATCAAAGACATATGCAGGTGCTCTACACAAAAGAAATTCAAAGTCGAAGTACATCAGTCAGGGTAGTAAGTTAAGTTCTCTTGTAAATTCGAAATTTCGCAAATCCTCTACTCCCCAACCCACGTTTTTCACCTGGCAATAAATGATTACCAAATTGAGTCTAAGTTAATATTTTACTCAAACTTTGCTTTCAACTCACTTGTAAAGAAAGATTTGTTTTGATTTTGTCTTTTACCTAGTTACAACCATTTATTTATATAATTTGGTTTTTGTTTTCGTGGCTACAGAAAGACCAACGTTTTATCTTTCATACAGTGTACTCAAGTGATACTAATAAATTTAACATAATTCTGTATTATGACAATTTTATTGGTATATTAATGAATCATTGATAATATCGCAACATTAATGAAATAAAATCAATGTCAGAACATTTTCCCACGTCTGACACATGTTGTAAACGTGTTGCCGTAAACGATGTTCAACGCGTGGCTGATCAGGCTGGTTTTGATTGGTGTGACGCATGTGGTTTAGCTACATCAGCTGACTGATCAGATTGGCGTTGATGTGTGTGGCGTATGAGGTTTGTCTGCTTCAATTGCGCTTCAAGCAAACCACTGCTTATGTCCTTTGAATACTGTTGAAGTATTTTGTGCTTGACAAAAAACTCGTACTACACGTATTTAGTATCTGATACTTAATAATTATTTATGCTAGAATAACTATCAAGCACGAGTTGATGCGTGCATAATGTTCGCATGTCTCTTCATTAGGTCGTAAAATGTTTAAATAATATTTATATAAGTTTGGATTTTAGAAAAATTTAAAATGATGTTTAATGTACTCTCATCGGCACATAGTTTAGCATTATCTGGCAATTCTGGTAGAAGAAACAAGAGATGAACAACTCACTTACTTTTACAAGAGATGAACTACTCACTTACCTTTACAAGAGATGAACAACTCACGTTTACAAGAGACGAACAACTCACTTATCTTTACAAGAGATGAACAACTCACTTACCTTTACATGAGATGGACCACTCACTTCAACTGGACAGATGACAACATACGCTTTCAAATATTGAAACTGCAAATCTAAGTCAGAACCAGAATGTTACTTTAATTAAAGACTTTATTCTTGCTGATGCATTGACTGAGCGCTAAATACTGTACCAATAACAATCGTTAAGATATTAAAAAATCCATTTGTTTCTCCTGAATTTCGACTGTTACTAATGTTAGGGAGATACTATGTGAATAAGAAAGAAGACGAACCTTGTGAGAACATCTCTCCACTCTCGTCATCGAAATATCAATGTAAACAGCTACAGACAGATTATTGACGCGTACATTATGGAAAAGTGTTTGTTTAATCTACCTCAACAAGTGAATCATCGAAACAGTATAAATCTCCACTGAAACGGTCGTAGATAGATCTAAACAACTCTACCAACTTAATCTGTCAAGATATGCAGTTAGACAGTTTTATTTTCGAGTAGGTTTTGTTAAAGTATTTTGCGGGTAGAAAGAAATTGACGAAAGAAACGAAAAATATGCGTATAGATAACATTCGCCACAGAAACTGCAATTTTGGAATTCAAATAGCCCTATTATCGTTGAACATTTTAAATGGCATTGGCATATGCACATAAGTGCCAAGATAAAGCAGTTTTTGGAAATTTATTTGTCCATTTAATTGACTAGGCGAGTGGTCTTAGATGTCAGTAGTACCATGCCAGGAAATATAAAATATATACAGGGTTAATCAATATTTCTTTCTATTTAAAATGTTATACATTTCACTTATGAATTTAAATAATGAGTTTTTACACTGTTTCCAGACATTGTAGGTATGAATAGTGTAGTAATATGCTAGATTTACAAGAAACAAATCTTTTTAAAAATTTAAAAGCTATACATGTGCAAAAGTTAATCAATCAAATATAAGAAATGGTCAAATGTACGTCGTACTATAAATAATGTATTGTTTAATCACGCAGCAAAGGTCGTTGTTTTGAATGTTTGCAATAAAAATTCCGATTCCTTTGATAAAAGTCCAGTATGTTTCTGAGAAAAATTTCAACGACAATGTAAACTACCATGTTTCATTTATGCTATGTTTTCACTTAATATATTCTTTGACGAGCGTGTTAAAACATATCGATGACATTTTGGAAGAATGCAGACGTTGAGCAAAATCTTGAGAGCGACGTAAGAGCCTATCTAATAACGGTTACGACGCAAAGAGACGTGTTCTTTTATGAATGAGATGTTTTTATTTCTTTAGTCTTTTGCAGCATTGGTCCATACCAAAAAAGGATAACAGAAGGGACTAAACAAACCACGAACGAAATCACAAATGTGCTTTACGTCAATGTAGATGGATCTGAAAAGATAAAATAAAATTTTTATAGTAACATCAGTTGAGCTGTTTATTGTTCATAGATTGTATGTGGATTACTATTACAGTATGAATGATTGGATGGCGTCAGTATATTTCTCTAAGTTGATCAAGTACATGTATATAAATACAAGAATATAGAGACAGAGAGAAATATTTGCATTTAACGAGCTCAAATCATAAACAAACGTACTTACACATTAAAAAATTGTAGGTTATATTACCAACCACCAACAGACAATTGCAGATTTCATTTACGACACCTAATCGACATAATAAACAACAAAAAAGCACAATTACAGGTCCTAAATGGCGCCACATGACTTATCAATTTGGCTTAGAGCTTTTTACACATGAAACAAATATGAGTTCTACACATAGGGGCTATCCCTAAAAAAAATCAATCAACTAAGACGGGACAACCATAATAGTGTCGCTACCAGTCTCTTCATGGCAAATAATATCACTACCAGTATCAACATGGCAGGTAATACTCATTTTACTCACATATTTAATCCTCTTCGCACGGAGAAGTGGATACAGCCGAGGCTAGAGCTCGGTATCGTGGTTAGTCTGATTTAAATTTCCCTTGCTCAGACTATCGAGAAAATGACATATTCTGGCATGTTATTGACTGTACTAGAAAATTATGCTGTGTGGAGTAAAAATGAAACTGAAATGGTGGTAATACCACAACCACCCCCCACCCCAATACTTCTCAGGAGCGGAAACGTAAGCGTGCTACAGAATGTCATACATTTTCAGGAATCATGACATCTTTGCTGGGGTGCGCGACGTCGACTTGTTCATGGTAATAAAAGACTGAACACGCTGACTTCCTACAAAAACCAACACGGTTAATTATTATTTTGTCGTGGGGAAAGTAAGTGTTATTAGTAGTGGAGTTAGTTATTAGTAGTGGAGTTTCTTTTGCTTTACTTTTGGTTTCCATCTACACTATTAAGAATTATGGAATGAGGGCGATTAAGGGGTTTATTAGATCCGGGAGCTTTCTGCAAATATTTGAGAATCCTCTTTTAATTAAAATCCAGTTTAATGACATATTCGCCATTCTTAATGGTCCATTTGTTTAGTATATCTGTTTCGGTATCTCTTTCTCATCATTTGTCTACATATCAATATTTTTGCTCAACTGGTACCGACCGATGTTGAGCAGGATTTGGTTTCCGAACTGCACATCGAAATCTCTATCAGTAACTACTTTAAATCTAAACGTTGAGAGAGAGAGAGAGAGAGAGAGAGAGAGAGAGAGAGAGAGAGAGAGAGAGAGAGAGATATGATTTCATCAGTTTGGAGTCTGGTTTTTCAAAACGAACGACGAAATTTCTATTGGTTATATGAATAGCTATGTTCCCTCCAGGAACACGTGCTTTTATTTTACATATTCCTTTAAAGAGTTTAAATTATAATGAATCAGAATGACTTTAATTTCATGCAATCTTGTATTGTTGTTATAGCAATCTAAGCAATGGTGGCCTACATTTCGTATTGTCTGCGTTTTTCATATTCTCAGTCGGTGGTCAATGATATTGCTTATTTTCTGAGGTCGAATGGGCCAGCATGAGTAAATAACTTCTAATACGTGATTGATAAAAATTGTTTTACAAACTTAGTATGGAAAATTAAGGAAAAGGGAAGTACAGGACATGCATTATTTAATTTCACCCTCGTCCTCATCCTCCTGGTAAAGAAGAACATGAGGCTTAGGAACTATCCATACAAAATCTATATCATATAGAACTGAGAAACTGTTTGCAATCTCTCTCTCTCTCTCTGTCTCTCTGTCTCTCTCTCTCTCTCTCTCTCTCTCTAACGGTGTGCCTTATCTTAGTAAGTTGTTTGTGAGTGCATCGGATTTTACATTATAAATATCATGGGAAAATATCTAAAAATACCAAAATCAATAGTTTATTATCTAAAATAAAGAGTAAAACATAGCGTTGAAAACTTACATTATAAACTTTACAATTAACATCATCGTGTATGGTCGGCTTCCCCTTCCGCTTTGCATTTTCATCTTTGTTTCTTCTCTCTCTTAGGGGCGCCGAGTGGTCTAAAGCGATATTTCTTACGGATCACTGCTTTCTCACCTCTGTCGGCGTGGGTTCGAGTCTCAGATTCGGCCAATGTGAGTATGTGAGAAAGCTTGCCAGTAGCTTCTCGTGGGTCCACGGTTCTTTCCGGGGTTTTCCCGGGTTTTTCCTCCACCATTTATACTGGCCGCCTTGTATATCCTATCGTGTGCTCAAAAATAGCGTTAAACCCTATAACAACAACAACCTACTATTAGTAGTAGTAGTAGTAGTAGTAGTAGTAGTAGTAGTAGTAGTAGTAGTAGTAGTAGTAGTAGTAGTAGTAGTAGTAGTAGTAGTATTTCTGGTGCAACAATAATATTGAAACAATCAACTTATCAGCAAATAGAAATTGCTCTACCAATTCTTCTGTTTTTGTTTCAAACACCTTTTGCTTTTTGTTGAGCATACTTTTCAAATCCAATTTTCGAAAGAAATACATTGCTAAAAATAAAAATTCATGTTTATACCCTTATAAACTAACTTCCAAAATGAATTGACGTTAATCAATATTTGGAGACAAGAAAAGGACATTAACGTGACGTAAGCACTTTGATCTGACCTACCATGTATTTCACACAGACATCTTCGGATGCGTCTTCTGTTTGTATAAATGTTTTGCTCTCATTTTATTTTTGAAGTGAAAATATCACTCATTACAGATGTTACACGCTTAATTATATATACTTTCTGGGCATTGAATAAACAAAATTAATTGTTTTTGGAGAATCTATATATTTACCAACACGACTCATGAGTACTGTTCATTTAATGTAATTACGAACATGATATCGATATCAGAAGCAAAGTAAAGTTTATAAATTATTATGCAAACTCCGAAAAAAATATATTCTGATCTTGACTTGCCAACCCCAATTAAACTTACGGTACATCTCATTTTACATTCACTTGCAATCTCGTTCTGAGCATATATTTAAAAAGATAAGAAAATATGGTTCTTGATTTAAATTGGAATAATTGTGCGGTATACATTGATTTGTTGGCATGCATTGCCAGAACAGCAAACCGCAATATACCGGTATATTTTTGCACCCCTTATTATCAGTATTAGTATAAGTATTAGTATTAGTATTATTAATATTATTTATATTATTATCATTATTATTATTATTATTATTATTATTATTATTATTATTATCATCATCATCATCATCATCATCATCATCATCAGCAGCAGCAGCAGCAGCAGCAGCAGCAGCAGTAGTAGTAGTAGTAGTAGTAGTAGTAGTAGTAGTAGTAGTATTTCTGATGGTGGTCATAGGAATAGTCGAGTTTTATACTTGCTGCGGTTGTTGTTGCGGTTAATGCAATTTGTATATTGTAATGTTGTTTTGTTACTATTGTTATCTTTTTTGTTGTTGTTGTTGTTGTTATCGTTGATGGTGTTATCTTAATCTACATATTGTAGTTGAATGAGTTCATGGGTTGTTTATGCCAATGTTCTAAAGGGACTTTATGGAGATTCAATTTTTTTTATCGAAAAGAAAAGGATTCTAATTCCCACGATAACGCACTCGTTCGTGAAGCGGATTTGATCAAAAACCTAATAGATTTCAAAATCCAAATGCAAGATATATATATATATATATATATATATATATATATATATATATATATATATATATATATATATATATATATATATATATATATATATATATAAGCACGTCTTCAGCAAAAACTCATTCTCAGTAAATTCAATACCACAGGTGGTACCATTGAAAAATAACTTCTTTTTAATCATGTGCACAAAAGCCCTAGAAGAAAAGAGACAAATTGTGAACAAGACACAGCAAAGCCCTTCACCCTGGATCGTGTTAATAATATTGGTATATTATCGCCACGTTTAAGATAAATTCTGAAGGCGCAGACACGAATTTCTTTACATGTTAAATTTAAGAGATATATCTTAACTTAAAGCACACTCATGAACATTACCTCCATAACGTAATGCAATATTCGTGGAAGTCAGTAAGTGAAGCGGAAAACAGTCGGACAAAAATGTGGAACGTGTTTTATGTACTTGCTAATTCAACAATTTTAAATAAAATAGAAACTATGCAGATTTATATAGTTGTTTATGTTCCTTTGGCTTCTACAATTGAAGATGACCAATCATAAAAGAAAACTTGAAATCGATCAAGATAATAATGTAAGTTGTTTGGTAACATCACCACCTACCCACTAGCTACATCCCGATCTCAAGTCCATGTTTACTGTTTCAGTCAACCGTGATATTTGCCGCAGTGTGGTTTAACCTTGTATAACATTTAGTTGTATTTCTTTAGAACAATGTCACGCCTTGCATCTCTGTTAATTGTCAACATTGTTAGTAGTGCTAATGGATATAAATATGCTACCTTGATATTTGATTCGGATTCAAAATTCATAATTATGCTTCTGTAAGAAATAATATTTGCCTTTCCTCATTTAAATGGATTATTTTATGACAAGTGACATAGGGGTGATAAATATATTAATTTGTATCTTACTAAAATCAGAATTCTCATAAAACCGAATACTTTTAAAACTCATTCATATATAATTTTAAATATCTACTGGAGTATATGCTGATCTCCCGTGCAGTTGAATCAATACCTGACTAAGGTCTGTATAATTCAATTTTATATTATATAATTGGTCAAATGTGTTCTTTTTAAAAATATTTTCTGTAACTAGTACGTGTTAATAGCTGTACAATGGTTGGACTTTTTGAGACAATGTTTTCATGGAAACGAAGAGGAGAGAATGTTTCTTTATAATAACGTTTATGAATCAAGAAAGACTTACCAGGGACTGTAGACTGAAAAAATAATAACCTACTATTATGAAAGAAACTATATTCTATTGCTAAAAATGCTCATAAAAAATCGACTTAATTTCTTAGCAGATTCATTCTTTGGAAACACAACAATAACACCATCATCTCAAGAAAGTTGTCTGGTTCTTAATTTTCGACCGGCACATAAACTGGTTCTTGTGATAATTTGTTTTTAAATTTTTTTACGCTCGACTGCACATCACTAACCAAACTAGTTTTGAATCCGACCACCCACAACGGAAAATTCGTCGGACGTACACTTCGATTGAGACTGAAATACTAGTAGTAATTAATGTGTATGACTACGGTCATGGGACATCACTCTGTTGATAAAGCAGTGTTGAAAGATTATTGCTATTTTAATGTTGACCTAGTTGGAAAAAGATAAGTACATTGTTTGTTATTTGCTATGGAAAAACTATCAACGTCATTCGTTCTGAATATGTACGGTTTCAAGGACGAAGAAAGTAGTTCTAATGGAGAGTACATCCACGCGTGACGGTGATATGAAAGGTCTAAATGCGTTTTCTTTTTAAAAAATAATTATTTAAATCTTTCACCCTCTACTAATGACTACGCCATAAAGCTCCAATTCACGGATATATGTCAGGCGTGGGTTGATAATACAGCATTATTAAGTAAAAACGGACTTAATTTACGACTTGCACACGTTAACTTCCATCATGAGAGTTTCAATAGATGAAGAAAATAGATATTGTTACTGTGATGGTAGCTCATAAAATTGCATATTAACGTGTCTTAAACTATGATGTCATCGTTTCGTTTTGAAAGAATTTCGAAAGGAGTCAAAATCAACGAATAATATGAGACAAACCTAGTGTACATGTATATTTCAACATCTAAAAAGGATCGTAAATACATGACCCGGCGTGTACGTGATTCAGATAATGAATCTGGAACGTTTGTTTTTATTTTATAAATTATCTCAGCAATATAGGGTATGATATGGAAATTAGAAGATAAATAATTGTTGTGTTCGAAACATAAGCAGGTACACAGCAATACAATTAAAAACGAAAACCATGCAAACAAAGAAACAAAAATTCATTATCGAAGTGCATGGATACATCGCCAGGTACCTAACAAAAGTGCGTCAGTCGCGGCAATATTCTCTAGTTCTCTAGTAATCGCGTAACTTCGCAAATCCTAGTCATTTCTGCATGACGAAAAACGCAGCCTTCATACCGAATCAGGTTGCTTTTTGCTGGTTAATAAGCCGTATTCAAACGTCAGAAGAGCATGCAATATTGGTTTTGTTGGGTTTTTCCCCAAGACATTTGGCATCAAATGTATATGTATATGCGTAAAAAGTATTCTTGTTACAATAACGACCAGACTCGGTTGGTTT
This sequence comes from Unio pictorum, assembly GCA_030141615.1. Classification (NCBI taxonomy): domain Eukaryota; kingdom Metazoa; phylum Mollusca; class Bivalvia; order Unionida; family Unionidae; genus Unio; species Unio pictorum. The sequence continues at coordinate 11,816,978 of JARLTB010000135.1, forward strand.
GTGGGAAGTGTTTTCTGGAGCACCAGGAAATTTCTAACTCTCGGACGCGAAATCTTTCCTCGTGCTCTCGAAGGCACAGCTAAGAATGTGTGATACTTTAATATCATGAAATACGTAATGCCTTTGCTGCCATTCATTTGCTTTCTTTACTGTAACTATTTATATACTACGCATAATGATTGTCTTCAAGGTCTATATTCTTCTTTCATTAATATAATTGAACTGATGGATTCATTCACTCATTCATGTGTTCGTTTCTTGATAGAGTGACGTCCTAATTGCTAATTTGCAACATACAATGTCTCCTCTTATCAGAAGCATTGATTTAAATGTATTGTTTAGATGTACATTTTTATTTTTTCCATGTTTGTTTCTCTTTATTCCTTGGCTTTTCCAAGATTATATGTTATGTATATCTGTATATTGTACTTAACTTTTGTCCAAAAAGAAGTAAAAGATGTTCTTGACTAATGACATTTATATTGTAAACAATATGATTTATAATTATTATTTATCTATATGTATACCCCAAAGTATAGTTTTATAAAATAATTAATTCTTAACTCTGAAGTTAGAAACGTCCAGAAAGATAACTTTCCAATAAGTTGAAAGAGTATTTCCAGAAAATAGTAATTGCGACCTAGGACAAGTAGATGCGTATATGATATTGTTTAAATTTGGATTATACATTATTGCTTCATCATCCGAAGCACATCCATTCTTAACGCTGTGTTCATTGTTTAATTTGTATAGAATGATTTAATTAAATTATTAATCGCCAGAATTACAAAGTGCTCATTAATATTCTTCGACACAAACATTAATTTGGAATTATAGTGTATTCAGACTTGGACAGTTTGGATTATATTATTATCATTATACATCAAAACTCTGTTAGCACATCGCCGCATTCCAGGCCAATATTACATTAACACGTTCCCGACTAAGGTACATCAACACATTCAATATTGGAATTTATTTGGAATGAAATGGAATTCAGTTAGAACTTCACACATTAGCACATGATGGAACGTTTAGGATTATTTGTTAGTTAACTCATAATACTGTACATTCTTTGTAAATTTTAACTCTTAAGCATTCCTGGGAAATACATTGTATGTTTAATCTTACCAAACTTGTTGACTTTCGCTCTTTTCTGTTACTTAGGTTAAAACCAAGATTTGTAACAGTAACAATAAAACGGCTCTAATCTGAATATGAGAAAAAATCAAGCGCATTACGAAAAGGGTTGAGGTTCCGAGTGGTCGAGTGGTCTAACCGTTGAGGATCAATGCCACGACGCGCCTGTCTGCGTGGGTTTCTAGTCTTGGGTTAGGCTAATGTGGGTATATGAGAAAGCTTGCCGGCAGCTTCTCGTGGATCGGTGGTTCTTTCTGATGGTTTTCCCATGTTCTTCAACCACCATTAATACTGGCAGCCATGTATTTCCTATCTTGTGCTAAAACATGATCACAATGTGACACTTCAATTTAGAACGGATATATTTATATATATATATATATATATATATATATATATATATATATATATATATATATATATATATATATATATATATATATATATATATGAACGTGTCTCATGCCACAAGGGAGAGATGTTGATGTCAATTACCCAGCATTAAATGTGTTAATGTTGATTTGATCTGTTTACACTATTCACCCGTATACTTTAAACGTATAACGCCCAGTTCACCGTACTTGTACACTATTCATTTCCATTCAGATAATATACCAATCCAGGCTAGTGTAGTGCGTATATTTGCTATGTTTTCAACAAACAAAGGTGTCAGAACATTAACAGTTATAAGCAAACGTTCTTTTCAAACAGGATTATTGCAAAGTGTAGCTCTTCACTACCACCACTACCACCACGAGGATGCGACAACAAAGCTTACGACGATGCGGCTGTACAATCCTTTGACTTTTGACACTGGATTGAACGATCGCATTTCTGAAGCAACAACATTTTTAGACTGTGGTTTCTAGTTAGTGACCCCTCCAGTAGCGCTACTGTCATCAGCCGCGGGAGGCATTTTGATTTCCCTAAATGGTGACCTGCGTATGAAAAATGATAGCAATCTTCATCAAATATGATATATTCTCAATCAGCCGAACGTCCCTGTTAGCGATGGGGAACACAATCCTGGTCGATGTCAACAGCGTGGTTGTATAGGCAAACTGACCCTTGGCCACTTTAACCACTTTTGGTTTTGACAACTTGAAACAAATGCGACCCATAAAAGCTATAGCTGAGCTGTCAGTCGTCAGTTCTCCACAAAGATCAAATCCATAACTAAATTCACTGAGGCGAAGCTCAACATGCTTATGGACCGTATGTAGTGCACGACCACTCAATCTCTCAGGAAGAATTCCGGATCTTAAGCGGGTGTTGACAATTATGTGTGCGGTTCGAATGTCCTCTTAGCTGTATTTAACAATACACGTGTTCTCTGAGACAATATTTGCAAAGAAACAATGGATAATCGGGAGGCTTTGTTGCCTGTGTTTCTTGCAGCTTATCGCAGTGTCTGGGGCCCTCAGATAACGGGCTTGTAAGGCATAGCATAAACATGTTCATCGGGGACAAAATCCTAATCAGGTACGAAATGTAAGCTGGACGGCACCCCCATGCCTGATGGTGTGCATGTATAAAAAAGCTAGGAGCTTCTGGGAAATTTTTTAATCACGCTAGAGCAGGACGTCATGAAGTACGTCGACGCGACGGAGGACCCATTCGCCATGGGGCAGCTTAAGTGTAACATCAGAGGGGCAGTTGAGGGTGTGTGTATTAATCACGACGTCTACGGCTGTGCTAGTTGTTAGGAGTTTTCTCAGAGCCGTTTCGCGTGATAGTCTCCACAACCCTTTCGACCGTCTGGGAGCAAAACTCACTATTGTCTTCCAAGTCATTAATCTTAGTTCCAGTCTCGAAACCGAGTATCCCCTGTCATTGCTAGCCGTACAAATGGTTTTGTTCAAAATGACATTGAATTTATTCGCCATATCGTTTATACGCCTTGCACGAATGTTAATCACAAAACGTGATGTATAGATCAGGACGAAACACCATTTCATACCTACTTCCGGTGTTTACGCATATGATGTTGCCTTTGTAAATTAGCATATATATTTTCGGTTTCGTTTTTCCGAATCATCGTACAAGGTGTGTTGGATATATACCATAGTTGGAAGTTATCTATTAAAAATAATTAGCACATATTTATTTCATATATGGATTAGGCAAGTAGACATAATATGACGATTAGAAGATTGTAGCGTTCTGCTAAGGTTGGGGTGGTGTACTTCCAAAATATTAATTAAAATATTATAGAAGTTCCACCTGGCTCGTGAATTTAAATTTAGATTAAAGACCAAATAGGTATACGGCTCTGAGCCCCCAGTCAGCACTGCCGACGGTTAAATTATATACATATAGATATATAACACGAAGATGAAATTCAACAATAACAATTTAATGAAGCCTATAAATTTAAATGTCACACAATCACTCGTCCTTGAAGTGATAGCCTATTTCATCTTATGATTTTTAGTGTGAGTTCTATTTTCCACCTGGCCTTTGGTTGTACTCATCTATTATCCTATCCTTCCGCTCTTCCTGAATTTCACCTCTCCCGATTTCTCTCCTCCCTTCACTTTCCTTCCGTTCTTTGTCACTATTATTGGGACCACTTTCCCTGGTCTGTTCCCCGAACTTCCTCTCCAAATTTCCCTCTTTCCTTCTTTTCCTTCCGTCTATAACGGAGACACTGGGACCACTCACTAGTCTGTCCCTCGAAGCTTCCTGTAAAAATGACAAGGCGTTAACATATGCTTTATCAAATCTCACCTCACACTAAATCATCAATTAACCATCAGATAAGGCTATTACCTTTTAGGACACGCATACATACACATCGAAATTTCCACACACTCTTACAGGGAAACAATGGCGTAATAGCACGATATCATACATATATCCATACATCATATCACATAAGTTCATCTAATATGTATATATATAATCTCGTTGTACTTATAATATTACGACAACCAGATGTATGTCTGTACACTACACTCCCACAAGCGTACATAAATATTCAAATATTCATATTATTAATTTCTCAAGTGAAATCATTTCAAAGATGACATTCAATTTCTATAATTACATGGATAATGTGCTATTGTACTATAAAATAACCACATAGCAAATTATAATAATAGTAATTCTTACGACGGCTAGCAAGCAATACGATTCTTTACAAATAGGAACTCATTCTTCAAAATATACAAACATATCAACATCACAAATAATTATTCCTACTACGATTTTAGTAATAATACGTATATATATATATATATATATATATATATATATATATATATATATATATATATATATATATATATATATATATATATATATATATATATATATATATATATATATATATATATATATAAACGATCTACAATTAAATGCAGTCGCAGAAAGCAAAGATCAATCAAACAAATAGGTCACTGACCTTTCTAGAAGTTCCACTTAGAATTTTGTTCTAAGATTTTCCCGCCAATTAACGTATGGCTACGGAGTTCCAATTATTTACAGACAATCCTCCTTAACGGATAATCGGAAACTAAAGCTAGCCGGCCGGTTAAAGATATTATATTTTAAAATGAATCAGGGTCCCACCCCTTCCTCGATTCTGATTGGGTAGCGCTGGGACCCTATCCACTCGACGTATTCAATCTGGCGGTCAGTCAGCGTATCCAGAAGATAAGGCACGCCCACTCCTTCTGGCAGCTTCTTTGATGTACAAAACATCCTTCCAGTCCAAGGTGCTAATTACACTTCTGACAGGCCTTGGTCAGTTTCCTCTCTTAACTATGGCAAACTTACGTAAGGGATGGTGTTAGCCTGCGGTCATGTGCAACAATAAACAGTGGCTTGTCCGACTTACTTGATAACACATGGTTCTAATTTAATTTTGGGTCGGGCAACGCCACATTCCCCCACGCTTGAGAATAAAATCGGGATTTTATTCCCCCAAAATTACTACAAATGCAAAGGCTTTACTATACGATTAAAACTAAAATCATCGTGACACTACACGAATAAATAACAAAGTCATCGTGACACCACACGAATAAATAACAAGACATCGTGACACTACACGAATAAAACAAAATCATCGTGGCACTACACGAATAAAACATGAATATATATATAAACAGAGTGATGATTAAATTTCAGCGCTTCTGCTCATGAAATCAGCGCCTATGTTCTCTGTACCTTTATGACGGTATCCTCCTCCTGGTACTGTTGGACTGGTCTCCTCCTGTAAAATCTACGATAACTACGCCGTTCTGCAACATATTTGCTACCCTGGACATTGGCTCCACCAGGTCCAGTGACGTTAGCAGCTTCGTTGCCCTTTTCCCCCTCCACTACGTCAAATTCTACAGTCTCACCGTCCCCAACACTTCGAAGATATTTCATGGGGTTCTTGATAATGGCTGTTTGGTGGACAAACACATCTTCCTTGGTGTCATCCCTATTGATAAAGCCATATCTGCTTTTTACGTTGAACCATTTTACTGTACCGGTGACCTTCGTCGCTATTACTTTCTTTTCAGCCTTTACCAACCTCTCCGGTTGGTTTTCGGAGTCGGACATGGCCCTTGATGGTAAAATAGGCGAATTAGGTGTTCCTCATGTCACTATCGTGGTGACAACAAAATCGCTTACGGTCTCCCGTTCCCGGTACCTCTTGAGCAAATTGGCATGGTACAATTTCTCTTTCGTCGGTAGCCGTATCCGGTAGGCTTGACCTCCGACCTTCTCGGTGACGACGTATGGACCCTTCCAGGAAACTTGCAACTTGTTGTGTTCCTGGGGCAACAACAACAACACCTTATCCCCTACCTCAAACTGACGTGGTTTTGCGCGCTTATTGTAATTTTTCGCCTGCTGCGCCTTAGCTCGTTTGAGATTATCTTGCGCGAGAGAACAAACCTCTTCCAGTTTGTTGCGCAAGTCCGCGACGTACTGGTAGGTAGTGCGTACTTCCTCTACAGCGTGGTCGTCTGTCCACAGCTGTCTCAGTACGGCGATTGGGCCGCGTACGGTCCTCCCGTACAAGAGTTCAAAGGGAGAGAACCCCAAACTCGCTTGTGGTACTTCCAAGTATGCGAAAAGCATGGCAGGAATATACCGGTCCCAATCCTTGGGGCGGCCTTCGCACAATTTCTTGAGCGTGTGCTTTAGAGTCCCATTAAACCGTTCGACCAATCCGTTACATTGGGGGTGATACGGTGTAGTCGTGAGGTGCTTAATTGACATGAGACGATTCACCTCCGCCATCACACGACTCATGAATTGTGTCCCTTGATCGGTCAAGATCTCGTCGGGCACTCCGACTCTTGACCAGATCACAAACAGAGCTTCCGCGACGGTTTCCGTGTCAATGTTACGCAATGCTATGGCCTCCGGATAGCGTGTAGCATAATCGACGACCGTTAAAATATACCGATTTCCGTGCGCAGACGCTGGTTTTATCGGTCCGATTAAATCCATGGCGACACGTCTGAATGGTTCATCGATAAGGGGCGTCTCCCCACGGGAATGGGTCGATGATCCGTTTTCGGTGCCATTCTCTGGCATTTGTCACAGGAGAGACAGAACCGTTTAACGTCTCCCTGGACCCCTGGCCAGTAAAACTCTTTTACCAGACGGTCACGTGTCTTAGCAATTCCCATGTGTCCACCCATGAGGCTTTCGTGTGCAAGCTTCAGCACTTCACAACGCTTTTCCTTTGGCACGACGACTTGCTTAAAGTGGTCGTTGTGTTTCCTGGCGTGACGATACAAGATTCCCTTCTTGTAGACAAACTTGACCGCGCCGTTCGGAGTTATTTTCTCTGTTCCTGCTTCTGCGTGTTTATGCAACTGCGCCAGAGTTGCGTCCTCCTGTTGCAGCTTCCTCAACTCAGCTGGAAGAACATTACTAACCGATGTCGAGATAACTTGGATCGGCTTCTGTTTCGGCTGTCGACTCATGGCCCTGGTCTCAACAGCACTCACTGGCATAGGTGTACAGGTTTCGGGGTTCGGCTGGGGTAACACATAACGGCATCCCAATATGACGTCATGTGATAGTCCCTCCAAGCAAGCAGCTGCAATCTTCCCCTTCACGTATGGTGAATCGAGGTCAATGACAGCTACTGGTAATGAGTCACGCGCGCAGTTCGCGTACTGAACTTCTATTACCTCCCCTGTATAGTCCTCCGGCTTGACATACTTCTTTTCGACAAGCGCGGGGACGCTGCACCCAGTGTCATACAAGATGGTGGCACCTTCACCATTGACAGTTGCGGCCGCAAGGTTGGCTGGGTTGCGACTCGCTTCCGGCACGCACTCCTTCCTAGCAACGACATTCACTTGGGTCTGCCTGCTCTTGGGACAATCCCTGGCAAAATGCCCCAGGCGCTTGCAGTTAAAACACGTCGGCGACCCTCGCCGACTTGCATGTCCTGGTTTCGTGGATGAGGCCTGTCCAGGTCGATAGGTGGCGTCCCTACCTGTAGGTTCCCCTCCGACCTTCCCGTCGCCCTGACGGTTGCGGACAGCCGGCTCAACCTCCCCCATACGACGCGACTCAGAGGGTCGGGGTCGATCCGCGCCCCCGGAACTTCCACTCTTCGAGTGCGCCTGCTCATATCGCTCCGCCATGTTAGCGATCTCTTCGAGCGTCCGGTGTTCTCTTTCGGCTAAGAAGACTGTCAATTCGCGACGGTAAGTACCCAGGACATGTTCCTTGAGTATTACCTCGCGTAGCCCGTCGTACGTGCGTTCGACTTCAGCCATTTTCATCCACTTCTCAAATAAACCTCGAACACGGTTGTGGAATTGGGAGTGGGTTTCCGTTGCCTTTTTCGTCGAGTCCCGAAAAAGTTTACGGTAAGTCTCGGCGGTCAGCCGATAATGGCAGAGAAGGGCCTTCTTGAGGGCATTGTAGTCATCAGCCTCTTCTGCAACTAAGCTGTGGCAGACTTCCCGAGCTGCACCTTGCAAAAAGGCTGAGACATTAATGGCCCAGTGCTGTTCAGGGACCTGATGAGCGTGTGCGAGATTCTCGAACTGCACGAGAAAATCGTCAATAGCCTCCTCCCTGTCATTGAAGCGTAGCATGTTGATCTGGACCATCCGGTGGTCGATGAATGATCGGCCGGTCGTTCCAGAGCTTGTACTGGCGTCGTCTCGTCCGTTGGTCCTAGCTTCAACTCTCACCTTTTCCATCTCCAGAGTGTGGGCGAGTCTGGCTAGCTCTTGGTCCGCAGCTATCTTGGCTAGCTCCAGCTCCCTTTGGGTTTCTCTGTCCGCGGATATCTTGGTTAGCTCCTGGTCCGCTCTTATCTTGGCTAGCTCCAGCTCTCTTTGGGTTTCTCTGTCCGCGGCTATCTTGGCTAGCTCCTGGTCCGCTGTTATCTTGGCTAGCTCCAGCTCTCTTTGGGTTTCTCTGTCCGCGGCTATCTTGGCTAGCTCCTGGTCCGCTGTTATCTTGGCTAGCTCCAGCTCTCTTTGGGTTTCTCTGTCCGCGGCTATCTTCGCTGCTTTTTCGGCCTTCCATTCCTTGATCCTTTCTTCTATAAATGCCGCCAGGCGATCTCCCTCATAGCCGAGATCTTCAGACCCCATAGCTCGATATTCCTTTATCATTTGCCTTTCGGTGGCCATTATAACTAATGTAAAGTGATACCTTGTCTCAACCCTGCTAACAATGGACAGATTTTACAACTTCCTAGCCAAATACTTACCTGTCGACAACTAATTCCGTTCAGGTAAGATATTTGCTCGATATTTGCTTCACAATTACTGCAGGTAATTAAAGATCTACAATGTATGCAAATATCAAATATAACAAACATAAGATGAGAAAATCATAAAAATTCAAAATACACAGGATGGAAAATAACTCACAACTGTTTTACACTGTTCATTAATACTCCTAACAAATAACTTTAGGTCTTTAAACTAATACTTATGTCTAATTCAAATCCCGGACGAGCCCCCACTGTAGCGTTCTGCTAAGGTTGGGGTGGTGTACTTCTAAAATATTAATTAAATATTATAGAAGTTCCACCTGGCTCGTGAATTTGAGTTTAGATTAAAGACCAAATAGGTATACGGCTCTGAGCCCCCAGTCAGCACTGCCGACGGTTAAATTATATACATATAGATATATAACACGAAGATGAAATTCAACAATAACAATTTAATGAAGCCTATAAATTTAAATGTCACACAATCACTCGTCCTTGAAGTGATAGCCTATTTCATCTTATGATTTTTAGTGTGAGTTCTATTTTCCACCTGGCCTTTGGTTGTACTCATCTATTATCCTATCCTTCCGCTCTTCCTGAATTTCACCTCTCCCGATTTCTCTCCTCCCTTAACTTTCCTTCCGTTCTTTGTCACTATTATTGGGACCACTTTCCCTGGTCTGTTCCCCGAACTTCCTCTCCAAATTTCCCTCTTTCCTTCTTTTCCTTCCGTCTATAACGGAGACACTGGGACCACTCACTAGTCTGTCCCTCGAAGCTTCCTGTGAAAATCACAAGGCGTTAACATAGGGTTTATCACATCTCACCTCACACTAAATCATCCATTAACCATCAGATAAGGCTATTACGTTAAGGACACGCATACATACACATCAAAATTCCCACACACTCTTACTGGGAAACAATGGCGTAATAGCACGATATCATACATATATCCATACATCATATCACATAAGTATATCTAATATGTATATATATAATCTCGTTGTACTTATAATATTACGACAACCAGATGTATGTCTGTACACTACACTCCCACAAGCGTACACAAATATTCAAATATTCATATTATTAATTTCTCAAGTGAAATCATTTCAAAGATAACATTCAATTTCTATAATTACATGGATAATGTGCTATTGTACTATAAAATAACCACATAGCAAATTATAATAATAGTAATTCTTACGACGGCTAGCAAGCAATACGATTCTTTACAAATAGGAACTCATTCTTCAAAATATACAAACATCACAAATAATTATTCCTACTACGATTTTAGTAATAATACGTATATATATATATATATATATATATATATATATATATATATATATATATATATATATATATATATATATATATATATATATATAAACGATCTACAATTAAATGCAGTCGCAGAAAGCAAAGATCAATCAAACAAATAGGTCACTGACCTTTCTAGAAGTTCCACTTAGAATTTTGTTCTAAGATTTTCCCGCCAATTAACGTATGGCTACGGAGTTCCAATTATTTACAGACAATCCTCCTTAACGGATAATCGGAAACTAAAGCTAGCCGGCCGGTTAAAGATATTATATTTTAAAATGAATCAGGGTCCCACCCCTTCCTCGATTCTGATTGGGTAGCGCTGGGACCCTATCCACTCGACGTATTCAATCTGGCGGTCAGTCAGCGTATCCAGAAGATAAGGCACGCCCACTCCTTCTGGCAGCTTCTTTGATGTACAAAACATCCTTCCAGTCCAAGGTGCTAATTACACTTCTGACAGGCCTTGGTCAGTTTCCTCTCTTAACTATGGCAAACTTACGTAAGGGATGGTGTTAGCCTGCGGTCATGTGCAACAATAAACAGTGGCTTGTCCGACTTACTTGATAACACATGGTTCTAATTTAATTTTGGGTCGGGCAACGCCACAAAGATTGGGAAAAACAAAACAATGTTTTCGTTCCTTCGTCACAAAAGTTTTTTTTAAAGTCAACGAGCATCAATAGGCTATGTTCTGTAGTAACTCCTGATTCCGCCAATTGGCCCTCCAAATCCTTCTTTTATCTCGAGGAAATAGTTGCAGTATCAGTTAATATTTTACAGATTTTGGTATAACCAAATATCTTAATGCATGAAGGAAGAAACAACCTTTTCTTGAAATTTGTCTTTTATATGTTAAAAAAGACCATTAATTTGTGTTAAATTTTAAAATGACCAAAAGTTTGTGTTAAATTTTAAAATGACCATTAATTTGTGCTAAATTTTAAAATGACCATTAGTTTGTGCTAAATTTTAAAATGACCATTAGTTTATGTTACAATTCAAAATGACCATAATTTATGTTACATATTTAAAGAATCATTAATTTATCTTCAATTTAAAATAACCATTACTTTATTTTCAATTTTTACAAGAAACGTTGATTTATGTTTTAAATAACTTTTTACTTTCCTCATGGCTAAAGAAAAATTAGCAAATGCACATCTTGTTTACTTGTTGACATGCACAAAATTATTGACGTGACAGTGACGAATTTTGAATAATTATTTATTCCGAAAATCGTTTTGCTATATTATTTGATCAAAGTTAATATCACCACATTAAATGTCGAATGATCAATGTTTCTTCTCGTGTCTAACTAATTTTCTAAGAACGTGTTGCCATGAAAGATTTTTTAAATCAAAATAAAGTTTAAATATCCTTTCATCTTCTTCTTGTGCGAGGAAGTTTACAAAATAGAGCCAGACGAAATAAAAAAACAACAACCTTTTAATCACGTTTTGCTGTTTTAATAGTATTATTACCTGATCAGACTGCTTGTTTTAATAGTATTATTACCTGATCAGACTGCTTGTTTTAATAGTATTATTACCTGATCAGACTGCTTGTTTTAATAGTATTATTACCTGATCAGACTGCCTGTTTTAATAGTATTATTACCTGATCAGACTGCTTTTGATCGTTTATCTACCTTAGTACTGCTACATCAGCTCCTACATCAGAACTGTTCATGCATGTCATTTTGAAAGAAAAAAAACTCAATCTTTTTCATAGTTTATTGGTATTAAATCTACATAATTCATAATCAGTTAGTCTAGTCACATACAGATAGGGTGTGGCTGAATATTCTGGAAAGGATTTGAAACGCTGAGTTCAATCACTTTCCTCATGTTGATGTAAAGGCTTCTATGGTACCTTTTACATAATCTATTAGTATTATATTATTGTGTATTCTTATGTTTTCTGTCTTCTACCTTTGTTTTCTACCTTTCATTTGCTTTCTTTAATTGTTTAAATATGTCAGTATATTCATTATATTCCAGGGATTGACTTATATTTTGCGACAGCCACTGTTTTCCCTCGGTAGAAAGATAACACGGATGTCTCATGCCACCGAGAGTTCAAGGTGCTGCGAAACACGATAACATTATTGGCTCGATTTGGTAGACCCCTTGTACAATGATAATCATAAATAATAATTATTTGAAAAACTTTATACTCTTCACTCAATATTCTCTCTCTCTCTCTCTCTCTCTCTCTCTCTCTCTCTCTCTCTCTCTCTCTCTCTCTCTCTCTCTCTCTCTCTCTCTCTTAATATTTTGGTTCATTCAATGCATTGGACTTATAACAAGGCATGTTTGACTTCAAAATCCTAATTTATGTAAGGCTTGGAAACTAGAATGAGTATCGTAATGCTCTGCGAAATATGAAGTGTATACTAATTCTTTCAACTTGTTCAGGATTAATTACCCGTTAAAGGTCTTTAAAAGCACAATATAACAGCAATTAAAATTGAAGCTTCTGCATATTATACAATAAAAACGTTTATATCACGTCTATCGTCGCACACGACATAATGTTTTCATATCTTGAGGAGAGGGGATACAAAGGACATGACATCTGAGTTTGAAAATATGTTTACTCACAAACCTGATTTCTATCTCTCACCACGTCATGAATCTAAAATGAAATGCAAGCCTGTGTAAAATGTGTGACCGATTTATGGTATTTGACCAATCACCGATGTATCTCATCTGTCAGACTAACTATTGTTTATTGTACATTGCCAAGGAACTTTGATTAGATACTTGGCAATCATTACATAATCTCGTCTGTATGCAACGCATGGTGGTAATTAGTTCTGATACATCAAGGCATAGATGATTTCACTACATCATATTTCAAATAGAAATATTCATAGCTTCATTAAATGTTATCAATTTTCTTAGCTTCTCAGAATATCTTAAAACTTTATAATTAATGTTTAGCCGTTATTCTAAATAAAGGCATCACACACACACACACACACACACACATATATATATATATATATAGAGAGAGAGAGAGAGAGAGAGAGACAGAGAGACAGAGAGACAGAGACACCGAGAGAGAGAGACAGACAGACAGAGAGAGAGAGACAGACAGACAGTACACACACATCGAGACAGAGAGTGACAGACAGACAGATACAAAAGGCCACCTCTGTTTTTGTGATGGATCAACTACATCAAATAAATGTTTCATGTTGTTTTCTTAAAGAACACAGACAGAATGTGTTCATTAATTATACATTTTTAGCAGCTAGTCCAGATTCTCTGGTTCATTGTGACCATTGTAAAGAAACAGTGACATTGTTGAAGTGAAATGCTCATTCAGATACATACATTTGACACTTCTTGAAGCAGTACAGAAAAGTGATTTCTACTGTGGTGTTAGAAATGGCAAGATTAAACTAAAATTCAACCACACTTACTACTACCAGGTACAAGGACAGTTAGTCTTGACTAATCGTAAGAGGTGTGACTTTGTTGTATGGACACCCAAAGGAATACATGTGGAGAGGATTTGGTTTGATAACAAACTATGGGAGGAGAGAATGTTGCCCATGTTGAAGACCTTTTGCATGACAAGCTTTCTGCCAGAAATGTCCTCAAGTAGAATTAAAAGAGGCCTTCCTGTTTACCCAAAAAAATTAATTAAATTCAGGACTGTGACTCCATTCATTATTGGGACAATTTTAAATTAATCGATTCACTTAGTTTGATATCGATTTCTACACATATATACTTTACATTTTTTGTTTGCAGTAGGGAATGGCGTTTAGATGGAATATATAATGTCAATCTACAATAAGTAAAGCATGGCATTTGCAGGCTTTGAATCATATTAGATGTTTGCAAAAGAATTAATTTTAAACATCCTAAATAAGAACCGTGTAATTTCATTTCAACAATCTATTTTAGTTCCCGTGTACCACTGTCTGCAGAGAGATCTAAAACCATTTGTATAATATATACATGTATAATACCATCATGTATTGTGTACAGCTAATACGTTGCAAAATCATTATTTGGTCTCGTAAATCTGACATATTCATAACTTCTGATCTTGTTACAGAATTCAGAAAGCATGGAAAGTATCTACAATTTTATAATTACACCACATTATCAAATGACATCAGTGTGTCTTTAACATAGGTTGAAGTTATATTTTAATTATTACCAGGACAGCATGGGGGAAGGTTCAAGAATTTACGACCCCCCCCCCCCCCACCTAACAAAACCGTACACACACATCAACACACACAAACGTACATACACTGGTCACTTGAAATTTTTCCATCCTTTTTTTTGCGCACGTTTATTGGGTATTATGATATTATGCATACAAGGAGTAAATACACATACAGACGATTGCTTTAGTGCCCTTTCAAGTAAAGCTATTGCCTTTATAAGAATTCCGCACAATGTCACACACACACACACACACACACACACACACACACATTTATACTTGACCAAATCAGGCCCTGATTAGTTAAAGATTTTTTTCTTCTAGGAAATGAAGCTAAACGGATGTCAAAGAATGAATCATTTAATCATAGGTTGAGAAGAAGATTTTATCACATTACACTGATATTAATCAGTAAAACCCTTAACGGATCTGTGCAGGCTCTATTATCAACTTCAATCAACTTAGATAATGATATCGAATACAAGTTTGTCGCAAAACTTCATCGAAATATGCATACAAGAAAAACTATTTTTGATGTTGTTGAAACCCAGAACGAGTTTGCTTCACACCTGATACACTAATCAAGAAAGTGATCGCTTTGTGACACCAGCCAAATCAATTTAAAGGAAAAACCATCAAAGGCAAGTTTATATCTAGCTACCAAAATATCAATGGCTCAAAAAATAATAATATAACTTTCACTAAAAAATAACAATTAGCTGTACATTAATAATATATATATATATATAAAAATAGACACTACTCATATTTTTGGCCTAATGGAATTATAATTTTGATTTACTTTAATTGTCATCTAAACGTTTTAACAGAAAACAAGGAAAGCGAGCGAGTGATCACGAATGAGAAATGTCAATAGACTATTCGAGTAGTTATGGAAACAGTTAAATTTGCTCATTCAGAACTGTGCATACATGTTGATATCGAAATAATCAAATCGTTCTTGATAGATTTTTTTATTAGCACTTGCTTTTGTTTGTATTATTCACTGAACATTGTAAACTATATCAAGATGTTCCAAAATGCCTTGACGCAGAGAAACGGCATATTAATGCAATTGGTATTATATGTCAAACAATGCCGACATTTGCTATGCATCACATAAAATACTACGTAATAACTGACAGTATTTAGCTTTTGAGCATGAAAGACGTACCATGAAAGTTGAAAAACATTTTTTATACACAATACATAATGAAATGTAATCAAGGTAAGTATAGAAAATTTGGAAGAAGAAAGAAACTGTGACTCATCTGTGACAAACTGTGACTCACCATCAACTTTATCTCATAAAGAGTGAAGTAAGAGTTGGAGATTTTCGTTTCGCTGATACTGTATAACCTTTAGGATACTAACATTTATGTGAATAAGTCTTCGTTAACTTTATATAAATTTTGGCAAACTATATCGAAGTACCAAAGTGCAATACATGCAAAAAGGAAACAAAAATCACTTGCAAATCAAATATGTGTCGTTAATACTTCGTCTCTTTTCTTTCTTCTCATTTGCTTCTTTATTATATCTTCTTCTCGACATTATTATAGTTGTAGTTTTTATTATTATTATTATTATTATTATTATTATTATTATTATTATTATTATTATTATTATTAATACCATTGTGGTGGTCGAAAGTGATGATGCCATTCATGCATGCTAAAAAAATTGTGTGCTTTTCTTCTCTTGCTGCTTGATACTATTGTATAGCGATTATATCGCCAGTTTTTTTTTAATTGTTGTTTTACTTGTTGCTGTTGTCATTGGTTCTTCTCTTGTACATATTGTGAATTTAAGTTGAATAGTTTAATAGCTATTTAAAAAAATTAAAATAATAATAAAACTTTCCCACTTTAAAGTTTATTTATTCATTATTTGGCCAGGACAACGGATAATATAAATTTGAAACAAATCCTTAATAGCGTACACTCTAAGTTCCAATAAGAATGAAATGTCGTGCGGTTAAACTTTTAACACTTTATTATTGTGGCTGGTTGTTACGGTGAGGTGGGCTGATCCCAATATTTGTGTTAAATTACTAAAGAAGTCCCACCCTAGCTCGTTTTTGTAGGAAATGAAATTAGTGATAGAGAGAGGTAAAGCTCCAAGCCCCCAATCAGCAAGACCTACCATTCAATTGCTGAGTACACAAAAAGGTAAAATTCAAATAAATAACAATTTATTACAACTCAATAATCAAGGACAATAATTCACCAATCACTGTTCTTCCTCGCGACCCTGTAACAGCCAAATACATCATTTTATATGTAGTGTGGTATATCTTTCCACCCGTTCTTGTATTCTGCTCATCTTGTTCTTGTATTCTATTAAACTGCGTATCTGTCCTATTATTCCAATTACGTCTCCTTTTCCTCCCGACTTGCTCCAATTCTTTCTCCTCTCGACTTCGCTGTACTCCTCCTCCTACTTCACTTTCTTGTCGATTCTCACCTGACTACTGTGTCGACTTTGACTGTTCTGCCAGTCTCACTTCCGTCTCTCTTCTTAGAGACTCAGGACTAAGTATACCGGACGTCTGTCTCTTAAAAGCTTCCTGCGCAAATACAAGCACGTTAGCATATTTCCTTAGCCATCTCGTCTCACACCGCACAATAATCAATCATCGGATAAAGGCTATTACATTTTTCCGGTCACGCATCTGTGCACATCGAAATACCATTATGTTCTTGTATAGTAAACAACGTCGTAATAAAAGCACGTTATCAACTACTTATCATACAGACATCAATAAATTGCGCCACATCTTTATATATGGTCTTGATCTCATTATACTGAACAATATCACACCAATCTGACGCATTTCTGTACAGTACACCTTACACAGTGTACACAAATATTCAAATATCCATACTCCATACTCTGATATATCCTTACAACCATATTAACTAAATTTATACACTGCGACCATTACCCAAAGTTACAATTCAACTCAACAGTTGCAAAATCTAGAATATCACAGGAATATGCACTATTTTATTATGAATTAACCAAATACCGAATTATAATATTAATTCTGACCACGAGCTAGCAATCTACGTAATTGTTTACATAATCATAGCTCATTTCTCAAATACGCGCGTAAATTCAACACAATTTTAATTATACATATTAACAATTCTAGTAATGAAGTGAACATACGGCACATCATTCCAATTGCAATGCCGTGATATTCTGCAACATTCGAGCAAAGAACTTACTGCTCTTTACAAAGCTTTGTCTTTGTCATAATTATCTAAGTTTTTCCGCCAAATTACGAGTGGCTTCCTAAGAATATTGCTTTAAAAACTGTTCCAGCATGATGTTTAGGTAATTACCGAGTTATTAGCTTCGAAATTGCTAAGTTAAATTCGGATTGAAAATGGTGACCATATCTTCCCTCAATTACGATTGGATGTCGATTCAACCTTATTTCATTCAACTTAGCAGACTATGTCCTGGCCGTCTGTCAACGTGGTGAGATTTACAACGCCAATAAGGTCCTTTGTTCTTCAACAAAACTTTCAACGTAAATGCGCGACGTTTCACATCCAAAAAATTGGTTATTGTAAATTTCAAATATAGCCGCGTGTTGTAACATATATACATGGCTTCTAACTATTTCTTTGCAGGGCAACGTAACAATTATAAACGCCATATAATAATAATAATAATAATAATAATAATAATAATAATAATAATAATAATAATAATAATAATAATAATAATAATTCAATATATTAGAAACCGCATAATATGCATTTGATTTGTATTCAAGCTTTATAACTATGAACAACGATTACACATTCTTCATGTTTATATCCTCTTTAATCGAAGAAATGTTTGAAACGTTCATAAAGATATCGAAGGTTCAGAAACATCCCAATGTTGATCTTTTTAATTCGTTTTCTTATACGGGTGAATCGAATAAGCATTACCCAAAACTGATAATGTGTAGATTAACAGGTATCCGCCAGGTGTGGAAAGTGAATAATGTATGTCAGTTCATACTATAGTGCCCGTAGGAATATTAAAACAGTTACTTCCTCCGTCGTGTAGCCTCTTTAAACAAACTAAAATTACATATACTTTTCACGTACTGTACACTAATTTATACAACCAATGTCATACCATATACGTTTCACGTTCTCTTCATTAAATAATATAGTCCAAATCTTACCAAATACTTTCACGAACTTTACACTAATATATACAACCCAAGCCCAAATCGTTTACATTTCATGTATAGTACACCAATATATACAACCCAAGCTCGCCAGATCTCTAGGGACTATATGCAAATGTAAAACTAATTATTGTGAAAATAGAAAAATAAATGTCGTACATTTAAAGATTGTTTTGCATCGGCTGATCAATGCCGTATAAAATACATTATCCACATACATTCTGACAGGGTTCACACATATGACCATGGGGATGCCTAGGCGGTGATAGTTTTTACTTCATTTTTATTTCCGTTTCAAGTACACAACACTAACAACCTTTAAGCGTCATTTGACATATAATGTAAGAAAAAAAGGAACCTAATTTTCATAACGTACCATTACATTTTAAACATTTGTTTCGGGCCAAATATGAACTTGGATATCGTCAAAGATACCATGCACACATTTGCTTCAAATTAGAAAATGTATTGTTCTCAATAATTGATGAATCCGTTTCTTATAAATATAGACGTAATATTATTCACTATAATTGTCGGTGAGAATGAAGAATAGGTACGTGCGATATAATTATTAGCGAAATATGAAGAAATAAAACCTTTGTTGTTACTGATATGATAAGGTGTAAATTGCCGATTATATTGACGCGGTATATAGCATAGTTATAGCTGATTGTATTTTATAACTTGAATAGTGAGTTGTTTTAGTTTCTTGATGGTTATTTTGTGTTATATTTAGAGATAAATCAAATAAGCATTATCAAAGATTATAAATTGTTAGAAAAATAAGTATTAGTCAAGCTAAAGCTGCATATTTATCAGTTACTATGCAGAGTATTCGCGTAATTCGAACACAAACATATCAAAATCGATAGAACATTTTTAAAAATAAAACCACTTTTCCTATAAGAAAAATACATCAAAACTTAAGTTTTTCATTTTATTCCTTGACAAATGCACTGGCAGAAACGAATATCAGACGCGCTCTGAAAATAGTTCTAGAAAAAGACAGGTGCGTTTTAGTATGCCCTCCGTCAAGTGCGGTGTGTGGTGGTAAACGTGATTAATCTGCCCTACTTGTTCATTTATATGTATAATAAAATGTCAGAAGACAAGTACTTTATAGTTTTCTTTTCCTCTCTCCTTCCAGAAAGTATAGAGTAATATAGAAAGGGATGTTCCTCTCACTCCGGCCGGTCTTCCTTATCTCAGCCAGTAGGTCCTCAGACAGACGAACAACTAAATGATCGGATATACATAGATTCAAAGGTTTGAAGTCTATATCCATTCCGTTGACTACAATCTTGAAAGTAAACGTTTTTCCTGGACATTGAAAGAGTTTCAAACTTAAAATTCATCATTTTGTCTTAATCTTTATCTTTTAGTCATTAATGTCCTCCATCTTTCGTACAGTCATGATACTTTGGTGGTCTCATAATACCCGTCTCCTTGCCAAGGAATAAAACCAAAGCTATCCGATCGTTATATGTCTGACATCATTTATAAAACATGTTTTTATTCATTAACGTTTTTCTAGGGTTACCAAGATTCATAGCCTGCTTTCATATGTCCTGATAAGCACCCGATTCCTACGTTGTTAAAGCCTTCAAGGTTAAATTTGTTAGTACTGTTAAGGCTCTCATAAATTTTATATCAATGTGGAAAACGTGCTTCACCTGAACTTCAGGAGCGGTTTTCCTGCTACAAAACATGGTGGTTACTCAGTCTTGTTTTAAAAATGTATTTTCCTGATAATATGAATAGATTCACACTGTAGAGATGGGACTTTTTGGGTACAAAAATAAATTCTTTTAAATGGATGTTATGTACCCAGCACTTCGAATTGCACCTTTGCTGGATCAATTGTACAAACCTGTTCTATACAAATTAACGTTTGGACCCTGAAAGGATATTAGTAAAAAAAAATCAACTTAACCATGCTTGGCGGATTGTTGGAAGCAATTAAAATGAAAATCGGGTTTGGTAGATTTAATCCGCATTTTTGTTTCCACAATGTAGATGAAAGGTCATAGGAACTTCAATAGACTTTAACCGTAAATTGTATCATGAGACTCGGCCATCACATACAATCGTTAATACTGCAATGTTAATGATGATTGTTAGAATTTAAAAAACCTTGAAACTATTTTTTGTTAATAGGGACAATGTGGTGACAAATTGCGACGTTTTGCACCTTGCAGTTCACGGGTTCCAAACGCACAGCTGCATCCGACAATGGTGGTTGTTATCCATCTATAGTCGTGGGTTTTCGTCCTGTAATCATCAGGCCCACGTGATGTTGTCAGGAAAAATGTGGCGCATACACTGCATTTTGGGCAGGTCAGCTGATACCAAGATCTGTTTGAGTCACGTCTTTTCGTTTTGTAAGAAAGGAAACGATTATATTGATTATACATTTTAAGTTTTGCACGAATTTACCATCTTGACGGATAATATTTTTAATCGTTTACAAAGCATTTCGTTGAGTGAGTTAGATAATTTCATATCATTTTGAGAAGTTTAATAATCCAGCTTCGTGTTCTGCTTATGTTCTTGCACAAAACAAGCCATAAAAGTTAAACAAGTAGATAATTTTGTAATATGGTAAATGTCTGTCATCAAATTGTACATTATGCGTAGCAACTGATTAAATGCAAATAAAACATATGCATACATATGTTAAGAACTATTACCTTTCCTATCATGGTCCTCAAAACTTTAAAACAATTGTTCTTCCTTTGTGAATATTACTGGGAAGAGAGTGTTAAGACAATTTCTACAACATGTATAAACTTAAGAACATTCCAGCTTAAAAATGTATTTATTAATAACCTTAAAATCATGCACAGTTAATACCATTAAATCTGGCCAACTAAGAATGAATTTTGATGAGGTAAAACTTTAAACACTGCATAATAAGTACTACTACAACTACTAATATTAATTGACGCAGCAAACTGCATAATTAATGCTCATTTGTATAAGTGTTCGTGTAGAATTTATGCCTTGAACCATGATTTTAATCTTGCTTTATTTTGGAACCATTTTTTCTCAAACGTTTGGAATGTTTTCAAACCCCATCGAAACCACGGAAAGATGAAAAGTGATTTTTGTTTTAGTTTGCTAATGGTTAATTGTCTTCTATATAGTCCCGAGAATTTTAGTTGAAAATGTGATAAATTCCTAAGACGTTTAGAAATTAAAGAACATTACCACTTTAAAATATATTTATTCGTTTATTTGTGACACACTATGGCTAATAAAAACTTACAACTTTAAAGAATGCACTCTAAATTCCTTTAATTCTTGTCAATAATTCTGAATTTTCATGGAGTCAAACATTTGACCATTGCATCATAGGCGATGTATAATAATAATAATAATAATAATAATAATAATAATAATAATAATAATAATAATAATAATAATTGCAGTGATCAAACACTACGTTATGACCAGGATCTTTATCATATGCTTTTCGTGTATTCATTACTAATCAATACAATTTAAGAAGCCTGGAAGTGGATGTCATTTATTTATTTATTTTAATCATAAGCTTTAAAGTTGATTCCTTTACTTATCAAAATCATAATACTAATGGAACAATGAACATAGGCAAATATAGGCATTGTTAATCGACCCCTCGTAAAATACTCACAAATCAAAAGAATTATAGGCTGGAATTGGATCGAATATCTGACATTTATTACTGAACTTGATTCTAAAACGTCGGATAACAATTTATATATACACTCGCTTCTTAAGCTTAGCATGGTAAGCTATTCAGAAGATGAGGACGTAAGACAAGGAAAATATATCAGAGTTCTTCGCTAACACGTAAATTTTATTGGTATTAATGTTCTCGACCAAAGAGTGTTAATGGGCAATAACATCGATGCGATATTTGTAACGTGAAATTTATAGTTTTTACCATGTATTACGTGCGGTTCGCACTATTTTATGTGTTATTCTTTTCGACAGTGCGGAAAGGTTAAAAATATATATCTAAAGTTTGAACATTCAGAAAAGTCTGAGTAATGACTTTTCATTCATTTTCTTTCATAGGCTGATTTGAGCAAACTTTACCAAAGTGAATGAATTTATAGAATAATACGAATTCATATAGAAAGCGATATTTTTTATTCGTTTGCCACATATGATAGTACCGATGTAATTTCGAAAAAAAAATGACAAGTTTCAGTGAGTACGTAACACAATTAAAGCTGCTTCCTATATCAAATACGTTTAGTATGTATACAAATTATTTATCTCTGCTAGCTAATTTGTTATGTTCATCTTTATTTTCTTCCAGACAGATGTAATGCAAATGGTAAACGGAGTTATTGTATACAAAGCACATACACGGGTATGTGTAGCAAAAAATGTTTTCTTTGATAGAATTAAAAGTTGTTGTAAAAAAAAGCACATGAAACGACATCTGTAGAAATAATAGTTTTTCTTTAAAGGAACTCAAAACGTTAAAAGATAAGTTGGTGTTGTAAACATTAATGATACTGGTACAAGGCAGGGGTCTTAACTTGACTGAGCGGTTGTCAAACCCTGGCGCGATTCCCGCGAGAAGTCATAAGTGTACTTCAAAGCTCCAATGACTTCCATACAACTTAAGTTCTAAATTGGAAAGCCCAACGTGTCCGTTCAGTACAAGATGTTTACTCCAATCGATGCAAGACCACATATTTCAAACTTGCCAAATATCTATAAATCACATATGCATGGTTACTCCTCATCAGGTATCCGTACCGCCATCAGTTCACGAGGTAGAAACTATACAACTATTCCCTAAACAGGGAATTATTTTAACTCCGCCACCTTAGGCCAGTCAATTTATGGTTTCCAGGCAATTTCGCCAATATAACTGCACCACATTTGCCAGCATTGGCGACATAAACGGTATCCGTCTAGTCCCTTCTTATTTATTCCTTTGTACAAATTATCGGTTTCCTACCGTAAATACTGCCACTGCAGTAGCTTATTTTGATTTGGTATCAGAATGAGGCTGGGTTTAAAATTTTCTTCAATATATGAATCACATATAATTTCTATTACTGAGCGATATTCTAAAACTTCTAGTGTCAGTTCTAATACATTCGCTTTTCTGCATATCTATGTAAAATTATTCTCCGGAACTGGAGATGGAAACGTAAGATAGGAATGAATAATAAGATTAATTACTGAACATTCGAAACGCGTATAGCTTTTATTGATAATAAAGCTCCTTATCAAATAGTGTTAACAGTCAATAACATAGAGGCTATAGATAACATAGATTATGCTCATTTAATCTTTAGTGTAAACTGTACATGTGACCAAGAATCGAACCTTATTCTGTTATTTGCATGAAAAGTTTTTACAATTGATCCAAAGTACAAAACATTAAGGAAAATCTGTACAGTAAATTTTTTAATTCATTGTCTTAAAGGTTGAAATCGAATAAGCATTACCAAAGACTGGTGGTGACTGGTGGACAAACGTTTTCGTTAGGTATGTAAATGAATTATGTTTGTGCGTAAGCCCATACGGAATTTCCGGAAGTCATATTGAAACATCCACTTTTGCCATTGTGTAGAGTCTTTACATAAATTAGAAATACACATGAAAAGCTTTTCTCTTCTTCTTTCGGAATGAGACCAATTGTACGACTTTATCATCCTTTGCTTTCTGTCCTTTAAACTGTAAAAGTTTGTTTTAAGTAAACATAGATAATGTATTTATTTCCAATTACGTGATTCTGTTGCAAAATTTACTTATGAAATAACAACACATATATTATTAATATGTCTTAATTCAATGTCTTAAAACAATTCCCAATATGAGTTACAAAGCTTAATGTAAATTACCATGAAAAATTTAACTATTTTCTGAATCGAATACTTTAAACACATAGTTTTGCAAACCCATATTCAGTGAATTTGTCAAATTAATCTAAAATTGGTTCTTGCGTTGTTAGATTAGTCGTCAAACCTTGACTATGGACCGTCACAAAAAAATGCCAATAACTGGAGAGAGACGGGGCAGGGAAGGGGCGGTCGAAACTTTATTCTAGATTTTGTTTGTTAATCTTATGCTACAAATCGTCCCAAAACGAATATAAAACTGTAATAGTTGTCAAGATACGTACGTTATATGCATAATTCATTGTAATCTTACCTTCACAATTCACCAGCTGTATCTGAACATACATGTAACATGTATTATAATGATTATTCCAACTCTAAATCAAATTAGAAAAGGTTGGCCTTCTACGTCTCTCATGGGACGTAGTAATCTCTTTAAAATGTTACTTGTTTTGGCTGCCATTAAAATTTCGCGACATTCGTTTTGCTTGTATTTTAAAAGCATTGTTTTAAAGAGGAATACAACTAGTTATCTTATTCCATTTTCAGGATTATTATGTATCCGCTAAAGTTTGTGTTGTCCGTCATGGATTACTGATTCGGCTCTGCTAGGTTTTTAAATGAATTCCTGTACAGAAGATTTACTGTGGGTCAGACGATTGAAAGCTGGATGGAAATTAAATTTTCCAGTGTATGAACAACATTCACAAATGTAAATACAAAATGGCATTTAATAACTGGGTCATCAGAATGAGAATGTGTGCAGGGGTAGATGGAGAGAACTTTGAGAGAATGAACTGACGTTTATTGATATAAGGGTCATTCTCAAAAAAGGTAAAAATCTTATTCCTGATTTTTTTGGGTAATGAGACCACACACAGTTCATCAATGTAAGCTTTATTTGATCACTTAGCCATTAAAATGTGTAAAACAAACAATGAACACCAACTTTTAATTCAAACAAAATATTAAAATTGAAATATAGTTCCTTGCTACTAGTAAATGTCCCTTGTGTTACAACTGCAATATAAGAATTATTTCTCCGAATTATCTTTAATATTAACGATGTAATCAGCTTAACATCTGTGATATATGAAAATTACTCAACTAATCCAAGATTTTTATTCTTATCGGTTTTTATCTTTTTTTTTTGCCTTAGATTTATAAAATGATCTAGTAAAAAGGTAAAATCTAACTCACATATTTTTTTATTATAATTCCAAAAGAATTTACATATTTCTTATTTTTATCCTATATGTTAACAAGTGTCATCAAATTGGTTCTAATGTCGAATCTTGAACAACTGGAATGGCAAAGTAATTTTTAACTGGTTAATATTTGACATAAATGACTCAAATGGTAACACAAGTGATATTCAAACATTAAACAAATGTAACATCTATTTTTTTCAAGAATATTCATTGTTATTGTTTGATGTAAATCATAAAGTACAAAATATTCATCTATAATTGAATAAACACAGTTTACTGGTCCTTAATTTTTGATTTACTGATTTTGGTAACACAAGGGAATAAAACGTAACACAAAGGACAGTTTTGTACTTCTCTCCTCCATTATAAAAATATTTGTTGGATGTTGTGAAGATTAAACCTCAACATATTCGAATATTAATTGAAAAAGAAATTTCTAATGAAGTCAGTTTCAATTCATTGTGTATAGATGGTAAAACTGAGGAAAATTCACAATACAAATTACATAATCGTCATTTTTTCAATTTTTGTAAAGCTAAGGCCCGCAGTTCACTATCAACATAGTACTTTTGTCCAACAAGCTTTGGTTCGGGAATAGTTCCAATAACATTCTCCATATCATACCAACACTCATCTCTAACAGCAAGTGGCCAATAAAAGGAGGAATTCTCCAAACTTCTTCCAACCCTGTGCATACAGCTGACATATACTTCAGCTTCATCACAGTCTGTTGCTATTCAGAATATGGTTTGTTGTCATAACTCACTAATACAAACTGTCCCAATAAACCTTGAGGACTTAAATCAGAAATATCAAAATGACTCCTGATGTTCTCGGTGCTTTCATTGAGTTCAGACTTACATTCAATGTTCTCTGATTCATGATGATTTGTTTCTGAAACGTTAGCTTTTGTCTCTTGTTTGTCCTCTGTTTCTGGCATAACGTTCTGAATTTCAATATCTTTCACTGATTCATCTACATAAATCTTTTTATTTGGTCGATTCATCGTCAACATTTTGACAAAATTATTAGGAATCCAATTATGTTTAGACATGTCTTGTCTTAATGGTAGCAAGAACATAAGACAGTAATGAGTATGTTAACGAATGACAAAATATCTTTACGATGGACAACCATCAATTATATTGTGTTTTAATCCACTGCTGTGTTGTAGTGCTATCAAATAATTAAGCTTGGTATTGTTTTAGTCACTTGTATTACTAAGGATATGGTTAATAATATTTATTTCTACTGAAAAGTAAACTCCTTTTATGCAAGTATTTCGATGTTATATTCTAATAGAAAAGTCAAAATTCAATGTATATCTCTTTTCATCTATAAGCTGATGTATGTGTACACATTTTTCTTTAATGTCACTAAACGTCTGAAATTGTCCGAGTTCTACCAACATTTCTGAGAAAAAAGACTTTCTAGTGGCTGAGTCACCTATTATCTTTGGCTGATGCTTTGTTTGTTCCGGTTTGATTTCTTCCTTCTTAGTGTCCTTACTTTTCTCATGCTTAGTTTCTGTCTCATTTTGAAATTTGTCATTTGGTGTTTTACTGTATGAATTTGTTTCCGCTTTTCCATCAATTAAGCAATGATGTTTCATTTGGTGTTCTGTATGATAAGAACCTTCGGAGGAAACACAACTAACATTTCTATACAATATTTCTCCATATCCTGAGTACTTTATCTGGTGTACTTTCATGGTTCCTGGAACGGGTTTCATTTTCTCTTTTGAAAGGATAACAGTCTTGTCATCTATTGTTTTTTGTCCTATTTCATAAACAAACACTGATGAATTCTTCATATTCTCAACAAATGTTTGAGCATTTGTTATATGAACTCCGTGAAGCACTAATTCATTTACCCTTCGCTTAAGTGCTCCACTGACACCATCTGGCACTCCTTTGCCGTGACCACTCTCGTGAAAGTTCCATTCACCATTTACATTTCGTGAAAGTTCCATTCACCATTTACATTTCGTGAAAGTTCCATTCACCATTTACATTTCGTGAAAGTTCCATTCACCATTTACATTTCGTGAAAGTTCCATTCACCATTTACATTTCGTGAAAGTTCCATTCACCATTTACATTTCGTGAAAGTTCCATTCACCATTTACATTTCGTGAAAGTTCCATTCACCATTTACATTTCGTGAAAGTTCCATTCACCATTTACATTTCGTGAAGCCATCTCTTTAGTGAATAGTAAAAAGTTTCCTTTCTGTTTATATTGATTTGCTGGACCATCGCTGAAAAAGATCAACCTATCCATAAGTTGGATTTTTCTTCAAGGTTTTGTCTAATAATGGTTCAATGAATGCCCACACTGAGCTAGGTCTATGCTCCAAACTGTCTGAAACAGCACAGAATGTCTCGGAACTTAACGTAGTGTAACAAACACCTGAGTGAAGGGGAACTTGCTTCTCTGAAGCCCCGAAATGCATACTTTGATAGCTTGCATTGGAAATTTTCAGCGAAATCCACATGAATAAAAGCTTCATTTGACTGAAGATTCGTTTTGGTTTTTCTGTGGTAGTCCATTTGGTTAGCTATATTGAAGCAGTGTATCTTAAATCGCTTCATGTCAGTGGCAAATGTGTCCATTAATGAGTTGATTGAATATGTTACTGTCTCTTTAACAGTTAGCGTGACCTCTCGCTCCTCATATTTAACGATTCGTTTCTCTTTCTTTGTTTTCCATTGAAACCAGGTTGTTTCAGCATTGTTGTCTTCGCCGTTGTTTTTGAATATATTAACCTCAGCACATTTCTCACATTGTCCATACATGCAGTTTTGTAAGTTCTGACAGGTTTGTTTTGTTTCGATATGTTTAAGCTAATAGAGTGCATCTACAAGATATTGCATGTTCTCATGTTGCTTGCATGCGCAAGTATCACGATCTCTCTCTTTTGGAGGTTGGACCCAAAATGGTCTATGTCTACAAAATGTAGAGTAGCTAATACTAACATCTGTGTTCTCAAGTAAAAATTTCTCATGTATCTTGTAAATTGTGTCGGTTAAAATTCGCCTCTGTTGTTTAACACCCTTTTTTGTAACTGTTTCCTTTATTCCAGAAGTGAGGCTGCTATTATCGTGCCTTTCAAAGAAATTCCAAATCTTCCTTCTTAATCTGTATTACTGAATTCTTCTTAAGACGGTCATTACTTGTTTGAATTTGAAACTATGTTCTCGCTCTTTTTAATAATTTGTACTTCTTTAATAGTCTACCTCTTATTATTTCTGATAAGTACTTCTTCTGTTTGTTCTTAGAGCGTCTATACTTGTCCTTAAGATCTTCATTCAGGGAAAAGTGAAATAAGAGGTTATTATAGCCTTGCTCTTCATTTCTCGTCTTTCTTTTCGAGTCATGCTGCCTTGCTCTGTGTTCCAGTTTCTCAACAATTTCTTTGTCTTTGACCTTGGTGTATCTAGAACATATCCTTTTCCTTGTGACTTCTTAGCTCTTTGAAGTCGGACATAAAGTTTATGTGTAAGTCTTTTCTGAGCTTCGAGCTTCTCTTTCAAGTTTAAGTTGTCTCGATAGCATTTTGCCATTAGTCTTTTCTTTCTACGAGTGTTTTGATGCCCCATTGGTTGAGCTATTTCTCTAGGTGATGAAGGAGGCGTAAGAATTTCATTATCTTCCTTCTTCCTCTTACGTTGAGTTGTTTTCCTTTTTCTCCATTCCTTTCTCTGCTTTCTTTGTTCTCGGGTAGTGATATTTCCTATAAGTTTTAATTTGCCGACTCCAAGATCTTGTTGGTATTTTGCTCTGCATTTTGCTTTGTGCTCTTCTCTTCTTAACGGATCGGCATATCTTTTTAGTCGATAACGACGTTGTTTTTCTGCATTTGTTACGGCCATTATGATTCTACTTTACATTCTGAAAAATAAAAGAAACCAATGGTTCATTATCATCAAATAAAAGTATATAAAAGATTTTTTGTCCATTCCCTTATTTTTAGATTTTTTGGTTAAACAAGAGAATCACAAAAAAAGATAAAAAGGCATAAAAAGTTTCGTTTTTATTCTTTGTGGTTATATTAATGGTAGCAACAACATAATACAGTAATGAGCATGTTAACGAATGACAAAATATCTTTACGATGGACAACCATCAATTATATTGTGTTTTAATCCACTGTTGTGTTGTAGTGCTATCAAATAATTAAGCTTGGTATTTTTTTAGTCACTTGTGTTACTAAGGATGTGGTTAATAATATTTATTTCTACTGAAAAGTAAACTCATTTTATGTAAGTATTTCGATGCTATGTTCTAATATTTTCTGATATTTTTGTTATAAAGAATGATGTAACTTATCCTAAATTTAATCCTTGTACAAAATGTATGCTTGAACTTTGGAAAAAAAACCAATAGTTTATGTCCCTTGTGTTACCGTATTTGTCACTTGTGTTACTAAATTCTATTTGATAGTTTTGGTTCATTTAAATTTGTGATCCAGTAGTTTATCATTGAATGCAAACAGGTAAATAAACGTTTACTTATGATCAAATCATAATTTTATTATTCATAGAATGCTATGTCATGAAAAACAATATTTGTGTCACTATTGTTATTAAATCAGTCCTTTGTGTTACATTTTTTACAGTAACACAAGGGACAGTAACACAATGGACATATTTACCTGTGTTTCTCATTTATTTCACAATATATGCTCCCTAGCAGAATGATTCAACAATATTTTTAACCATGCTGTGATATACACAAATATATTATAAAATCAATATATTTACTGTTTATATATGGAGTAACAATGTGGACAGAAATAAAAAGTTACGGCATTACCATAAATACCTTTAACCTTAATAAAAACGTCCTTGCTGCATCATGTCGTCTGCTCTATTACCAATAATTCCAAAGAGGAAGTTCTACTTGAGGGAGAAACTATTTATGAAATTATTCCATATGAAAGACAACTCTTACTCAGACAAGAATATATTGAGTAACACAAGGGACACGGCGAAATGCACTTGGAATTTATTGGAAATTCCTATAAGTTTCACAATCTTTTGGCGTAAATAAGACTGATATTTATGAAGAAACAATGTGATACAATAATAACCTGAAGGTTTAGTGAAAAAACTTTAATATACGTGATATAAATTAACACAAATTGATTGTGTTACGGCGAAATCACATCAAGATTTTACAAAATTCAATGAACCAAGGGGCAAACTCTGAAAAATTCAGACAAGGAATGAACCATTTTCTATTAAAATTTATTTTTAATAACTTAAATTGACATTGCAAGCTAAAAAGGGTGGAATTAAATCAAATTTTGTTTAAATATACCAGAAATCACACAATTATCAATATTTTTTGAGAATGACCCATAAGAACTTCGTTGTACAGCGCAGTAATATCCAAAACATTTTAAATACCTTTCGTCTGCACGTGAGTGAGAAAAGATGGTGTTCGAAGGATGGTTAAATTTTTCTTTTGTTTTATTAAATTTATAAGTATAGGCTGTCGTGTGGAAATAGTGAGACTTAGAAAATGAAACACAATACATTTCAAGTTGCTATTTTTGTTTTCTCAAGAAAGAAATTTAACAAATTCGCGATGTTGGATATACACGTATTTGCTACATATACATAATCATGTGTTTGCCTTAATCGTTGTAATTTGATATGTTCTTTACAAAACTTAAATTTTATATTATAATATTATTACAAAACTTAAATCCTATCGAAAACTTTCACGCTGAGTATTAATTGCCATGTCATATTATTTGAGTATTAATTGCCATGTCATATTATTTGAGTATTAATTGCCATGTCATATTATTTGAGTATTAATTGCCATGTCATATTATTTGTATCTTTATCTGGATAGTGGCAGAATTAACAAAAACCATTCTTTTATTGCATGCATATTGCATAATCGGAACGTCATACAGGTTTAAGCTCATTGTTTTCAATGATGTTTGTATATTCATGAATCATTGATTATATCTACGACTTGAGTGCTGACCGACTTCTCTAAATTAATGTAATAAAAGAGTATTACGGACGTGTTTATGAATATTTCATTACAAAAGATTTCCCTGGTAATCAAGGTTTTAATCTATTTTATCTTTCCTACGTTTCTCGTAATCTTATATAAAGTATACATACGGCAAAAAAGGGCAAATGTGATTGACTCACATATATCCATTTTTCAAAAACACACTTACAAACTACTTCTGAAAAAAAGGGAATGAAACGGGGATGCGATTTGTATGCTCTTTGATCATGGTTCTTGTTCTTTAAGGGAAGTAAACAAATATTGGCTACTCTTAACCTGTAAACCAATGTACTATTTTCGGCCACTCTAACATACTTTGGGAAGTTGACACTGGGAGTCTTTCCTGCTATGATTATGTAAATTTAGGCAAAATTTTAAATACAAAGCGAAATGACGAACTAACAAGATATAATTAAAAGAGTTAACTATATTTACACTTAATCTAAGTCATTCTTATGCTTTAGTGACTGTACCACTGACCATTAACTCTCTCTCTCTCTCTCTCTCTCTCTCTCTCTCTCTCTCTCTCTCTCTCTCTCTCTCTCTCTCTCTCTCTCTCTCTCTCTCTCTCTCTCTCTCTCATTCTTTGGTCGGTCCCTTTGGTCGGTCGAGAACTTTTACATATTTGCCATCATTCGTAACCCCAAAGGCATCGTGGGATGGCACAAACGAAATTCCTCTTCGCTCGTCATTACATAAAATTTAGCTGAATCTTGCTAAAGTGGTCCAGAGAGAGAGAGAGAGAGAGAGAGAGAGAGAGAGAGAGAGAGAGAGAGAGAGAGAGAGAGAGAGAGAGAGAGAGAGAGAGAGAGAGAGAGAGAGAGAGAGAGAGAGAGAGAGAGAGAGTGGGTGTGTCGGCCTTCGGACATTTTCATATTTAATTAATAATAATCGAGTTTTGGAATATTATAGTATCTTTAAGAGACAACAACAACAACAACAAAACCAATAAATATATCATAGTATATGTACCGCGTAACCGATGTATTCCCTGTAACATTATATGTTAATCTAAAATACATTCAAAGATGAACTCACGCTCAGCTCTCTCGGCGACTATGCCTTACACATTTCCCTCCCACATGCGCCATATGAAAATTAAAATACAATCCTGATTTTGATTAAACTCAGGTGGATCTAATTGTTATCTGATGTCAACTGGATATAAAAGGCAACTTTACATATTATTGCCAAGTAACTTCTTTTTTTCACACATAATATGATTATTAACTCGTGAAACTCAAGCACACCTTTTCAAGTTCCCTGTTTTAGATGTAACATTCAGAGGAGCAGTTTAGAAATCTAATTGTACATCTACAAATAGCGATGCAAACAGACAAGAGTGACTGCATTCTTTTACATGCATTCAAAGGAGGACGTACGGACAGATGGTTCTTGAAAAAAGTAGTTTAAATGACCACGCATAAGAGAAGACAGAAACTTCAAGAATATCAGACAAATGACCGTGTTGAGATGTTTTCCAGTTCGATAACCAAACATACAGTGGATGTAGTCACACACGCACGCACGCACGCACGCACGCACGCACGCACGCACACACACACACACACACACACACACACACACACACACACACACACACATACATACATACATACATACATACATACATACATACATACATACATACATACATACATACATACATACATACATACATATGTCCTTATTAGGCAAAATCATACTTTTTTATTGCCTAGAGTATTCGCACACCCTCCATTTTTATCCTCCACAACGGATTTAAAAAACGAAACACTTTGAGGATTTGAAAAATGCACATAATTTTGTCATTTCGTTCATTGATTTATAATTCCCAACTTGACTGTTGGTAATGCGTTCGTAACACCGGCGTTTCAAAAGAAACGGAAGTTCAGACGTCAACAAGCAGACAGACTCTTCACTGTGTTAATCTAGTTTCTAGACAGTCCATTACAGTAAAACCGTGTCATCTGCGTCTAGTATTTGCAATTTCTACTTTTTATACTTCTTAAAAAATTGAACAAATAGAAAGGATGAATTCCGATATAGATATGTTCAAAGAGATGTAACTCCACAACTTATGAAATTATTGAGATTATCAAAGTCGATGATTAAATCACATATGTGGCTTGAGAACATACACCATCCTATGCAAAAATGGTTACCATGTTATTAAAGAAATGCCAGTTTGATTTGAAACGCCTGTTTGTTAACAATGTTTGGGAGCCACTGGCTATAACCAGGTTTGAACGTATAAATTAATGAACGAATTGACTCTTGTGTTCTATTTTTTTAAATATATAACTTTGATGTATTTTGTTTTTAAAATCGACGGAAGGGGATACAACACTGCTCACTGCTGATACTCCTGTATTGCTGTCATAAAGCCTGTTTTCACCCTTAGGAGATTTCAACCATAATGGAAAATATGGATTTTATTCCCTGTTAAATACTAATAGATTTTTCATTCTTCGTTGATGATTGCTAAGGCTGCTGTGAAGCTTAAGCGTATCAAAAAGTGTGAAGCATGGCCACGTAAGTGTTGCTGCTAAAACAAAAACATGGGAAGCATGGCCACGTAAGTGTTGCTGCTAAAACAAAAACATGGGAAGCATGGCCACGTAAGTGTTGCTGCTAAAACAAAAACATGGGAAGCATGGCCACGTAAGTGTTGCTGCTAAAACAAAAACATGGGAAGCATGGCCACGTAAGTGTTGCTGCTAAAACAAAAACATGGGAAGCATGGCCACGTAAGTGTTGCTGCTAAAACAAAAACATGGGAAGCATGGCCACGTACGTGTTGCTGCTAAAACAAAAACATGGGAAGCATGGCCACGTACGTGTTGCTGCTAAAAGAAAAACATGGGAAGCATGGCCACGTAAGTGTTGCTGCTAAAACAAAAACATGGGAAGCATGGCCACGTACGTGTTGCTGCTAAAACAAAAACATGGGAAGCATGGCCACGTAAGTGTTGCTGCTAAAACAAAAACATGGGAAGCATGGCCACGTAAGTGTTGCTGCTAAAACAAAAACATGGGAAGCATGGCCACGTAAGTGTTGCTGCTAAAAGAAAAACATGGGAAGCATGGCCACGTAAGTGTTGCTGCTAAAAGAAAAACATGGGAAGCATGGCCACGTAAGTGTTGCTGCTAAAAGAAAAACATGGGAAGCATGGCCACGTAAGTGTTGCTGCTAAAAGAAAAACATGGGAAGCATAGAACACGGTACAGTTGTGTTGTTACTCATGGGAATGATAAATGCGTTGATATCAACTTTATTAACCGTGCATTCATTTGATGAACCATCGCAAGCATATGTCTTTCAGCTAGTCGACTATAATAATTATTATACATAACAAAAAAACATAAATAAGCAAGTTTCTTAATGTAGCGATAGATGATATTGAATAAGCAAGTGGGCAATGTATGTCAAATGAATATAATCTGATAGTTATGCACTCTTCCGTTATCAAGTCCTTGCACATTAAATCGCATCGTTTTTTAATTTATGAATAAAATGTGCTGTTTTGGTGCAATAACCTGTGGAATGAAGCTGCGGAATTGACACAGTTGTCAGATAAATATATTCTGATAAATATGCACTCTTCCGTCATCAAGTCCTTGCACTTTAAATTGCATCGTTTTTAATTTACGAATAAAGCCCCGGGATCGACACAGGTGTTGCTTTTATATAACTGTAATGCATATAAATGAAATGGCCAGAAAATCTTAAGTGAAAAAATATTTCCATCTGAAATGATATTAAATAGCGGCAGTGACTACCTGGATAAAATTGTCTTCTATCACAACTGACCCACTTATCTTTTTGCTCTTAAAATATATTCAGCTAAAATTGAAAAGTGAGTATACTAAATACACGTACAATATAATAATCTCTTCTGTAATATATATATATATATATATATATATATATATATATATATATATATATATATATATATATATATATATATATATATATATATATATATATATATATATATGTGTGTGTGTGTGTGTGTGTGTGTGTGTGTGTGTGTGTGTGTGTGTGTGTGTGTGTGTGTGTGTGTGTGTGTGTGTGTGTGTAAAAGATTCTAATAATGAATGTAATAATGTGCGTGTAGCCTCAAATATTCTAATGTGCCAATGGACTGTAATCTGGTAATGTGTTAACAGTCTGGATGTAACACAATAGTATAATCCAAAATATCCTTATATGAATTCACAATAAATCCAAAATAATGATTTAGTTCAAGAAGTATTAATGATTACTTTGTAATTCCAGTGAATAAGTTAACTAAATAACTCCACACAAATTGAAACTTAACACACCAATATGACTGATTCCACGTGAGATGTTAAGGTACGAAAGAGTAATTTTGAAGTGAACAACTTTAGCAAGAAAAGCTAACACAATAAAAGAGTCAGAACGTAGGTCAGTTTCCTTTCTAGAACATTCATAATTGTCAGCAAGATCAGGAATTTCCACGTGAAAAATGAATGTCCTACACCATGTTACTAATACGTATGTTTACCTCCAATGCTAATGATCTCAATATTGAATCTAGTCATAGAGTAATATTAGCTATGTATTATTTTGTTTACAAAATTATCGTAACTAGTCATGCAGACCTTTAACCTGATTTTGGACAAAATGGAATTACAAAATACATAGCATATAATCTTTGAGAAAGCCAACAAATAATACAAATTGAATATATATAACAAAATTTTAGCGAGACGTGTTCCCGAAATATGTTCGCTTGTTATAGAGTTTAAAATTATAGCGATACGATAAGGTTGACACAATTTTCAATAGCATCAGTTCATGTTAGTTCAGTCAATAGTTATTTGTAGGATTCACGTGAAAATCAATTACAACGTTAATATTTCACGCTAGTTTTTTTTTGCTTGTAGTTCTTTTGTATGTTTATTTTATGGCGCACCTTTATTAATTAAAGACAGCTTTTCTAGATGATCAAAGTCTTGACACATTTTAAGATCTGTTCATACTAACGGAGAGAGAGAGAGAGAGAGAGAGAGAGAGAGAGAGAGAGAGAGGGGGGGGGGGGTACAAGAAGACACACACACACACACTAAAATATACCTAAATATGGAAATTGTGGAAATACAGATTTTAATAGCATACAAAACAGAAAATATATTTTCTAAATGGAAAATAAATAAGTATCAAATTTGATATCGCCACTGTGGCCATATCAAGTTTCTACCATTGAGAAGTGTACACAGACAAACGAGCTTTGTTAATATTTTATTTACCACGGAAAATGAATATGATGCTAAACAAAAATAAACACCCACAAAAGAATTTGAAAAAGAATATGACCATGATAGTTGTGGTGTTGGTGGTGTTAACCACCAAAGTGACGACGATGATAATAACGATCACAATGAGCAACTACGATGACGATTATGTATCAACAGCTACCAGAACATTGATACTTTATGATCATGATCATTACATAGTACAGACAATGTTAGTACAGCACTTATTATAGATTCAATAATCTCTCAGACAAACAGAACACAATGTCATACTTCCTCTTTACCTGTCGTAAATCGTATGAAGTTAATTTATTAGTAAGTCGGCGTGATAAGGGGTGTAGTAAATTCACTGTCCAGCATTTGTTTTATTGGCTCTTCTTACACGTTTGACACGATAATGGGTGTTAGTTTACTGTTTATAGATTTAAAATGACACGAAAGCGTGGTCAGGTCTCTTGGTCTCAGGATATTTACAGATGAGCTGATTAGATAATAGCGACGTCAATAAAGAAGTCGAAGAGAATGGTTCAAATAAATTACAAGTGAAAGGTCTGGCACGAAAAGGCATTAAAAAAATGTCACCTTGGTGCAACATCAAATGTGACTTTTATAATAGTTCATCATAGCACCAAGAACGTATCTTTTGATCAAGATCGTATCTTTTGATCAAAGCCGTATCTTTTGATCAAGATCGTATCTTTTGATCAAAGCCGTATCTTTTGATCAAGATCGTATCCTTTGATCAATGCCGTATAATTTTAATCTTTTGATTAAGATGATACTTAGTTAAACAGCATTTTTTAAAAAAAAACAGGCGATTGTTTAACTACCATTATTTAGCAACGAGTCTAGATGCTTGAATTTGTTGTTTGCTGATATGCTAAAAATGTATACGATGTGAAACACGTGCAAGATGGAGTCTATCTTGTTAGGAGTAAGTTTAACTTCATCTTTATATGATTCGTCATAATATCTGAAACAGAAAGAGACACCCACCCACCCTCTCTCTCTCTCTCTGTCTCATATATGTTATTCATAATTCAATTATTGAATGAGTGCGGGACACACACACACACACACACACACACACACACACATGACTTGTAGTTGGACAAGTCTGGTCTGTGTGACAAATGATATCTGTATTGGCAGAGTCTGGTCTACATAAAAACCATCTGGGACGTTTACAATTTATTCTTACTCATGTCTTTGTTTCCCTCAAAGATATAGAAAATAAATACTATGCAGTTTTATTTATTTATTTATTTATTTATTTATTTATTTATTTATTTATTTATTTATTCTATTAAGGTTTCTCTATTCATAAAAATACCGAATTTAGCTAATAATTGAAACTATTTTTTAGGAATCATTCAATCTGTGCATGTTACTCAGGCAAAGTATTTCAGATCATCAACAGGTAAGTGTAACTTTGTCTATTGGACTTCAATGTTTTTTTAATTTCATACACGTCATACGTCAGATAGACGTCAGAAGAATCAAACTACACAACTATCTTTTTCCATTATAAAATCTTCTTGTATCCATTTTAATTTTGTTGTTGTTATTGTTATTATTATTATTATTATTAGTAGTAGTAGTAGTAGTAGTAGTAGTAGTAGTAGTAGTAGTAGTAGTAGTAGTAGTAGTAGTATTCCAAAATACTCTTTCAAATACTGTTTGATAATTTGCTCTTCAGGTTTCTTGTTTCAACTCTACATCCATATTTTCACCAGGTCTATTGCTTACGTCATAAGTTTGTAGCTGATAACTATCATTTGTTGTTGAAAGTACAATGCTTTATTGTTGTTGCTGTTGTTCTTAAAGGTATTATAATCACAATGGTGTTTTAAGGGTTTCATAATTACAATGGTGTTTTGAGGGTTTCATAATCACAATAGTGTTTTAAGGTTTTAAGAGTACAGACTGCATTTGCACTCTTACTAAGTCAGATATCTTCGAGACTGTACAATATATATTATTTTTAGTTCGAGACAGTACAAGATGTATCCATTTTAGTTCGAGATAGTGCAAGATGTATCTATTTTAGATCGAGACACATGATGTATCGTATTTAGTTTGAAACAGTATAGGATGGATCAGCTTAGTTGGAGCCAGTACAAGATGTATCATTTTGGTTCGAGAAAGTGAAGATATATTCTGTTCAAGATAGCACTAGATGCATCATTTTAGGTTCGAGACGTTACAAAATGTATCATTATCGGTTCGAGGCAGTACAATATCTATTATTTTCGGTTCGACACAGTACAAAACGTATCTTTTTTAGTTTATCCAGGTCGAAACTCTTAGAGTGCCAATTAATTTTTATATCATGATTATAAGGTTTCAGTTTTCCTTGTGATGGTTGATATTGCTTTTGAACTTTTTCCTGTCACACTGCGTGACTTCACCATTTTGGTGAAGAAGAAAAAAAATCATTCAGTTAGATGGGCAGCATGGTTTATTGTTTGTTTTTTTTTCAGGCATTTTCAGTGGGATCGAGCAGGCATGTCTATTTTCACATATTCCGGCATTTTCAGTGGGATCGAGCAGGCATGTCTGTTTTCACATATTCCGGCATTTTCAGTGGGATCGAGCTGGCATGTCTATTTTCACATATTCCGGCATTTTCAGTGGGATCGAACAGCAGGCTATTTTCGACTTTTCCGGCATTTGAGTGGGATCATGCAGCTTAGCTATTTTCGCTTTTTCTGGATTTTCAGTGACATCGGGCAGCATGGCTATTTTCGTTTCTTCAGGGATTGTTGTTGCTTTCCTTCACATGAGAGTAAGATCAGGATAGATTACTTAGGTTAAAGGGTTTGGTTTCTATCAGACCTGCTCCTTTAATATAGTTAAACAGTAAAGATACCATTTCTTAGCTCACCATTAACCACAAACTCATGGATGTGCGAAGCTCTTCTATACACAATTTGTAGTGACGTCATCTAATATACGTCAAGAGCGATGCCAAAGATCTAGCGTCGCGCATCTTTCTCTGTCACGGGATTTGTTATATTCCGGACTTCTTAAATTTTAGATAATTCTAAATTTTAGACTGCTTGTCTTGGAGTAATTTTTAAGGCGATCTGATTTGTCTTGCCTGTACTTAACATTTTTAGGATCAGCATTCTCAAAGAAACCCGCATGCCCTGGCAATCTTTTATGCTTGATTCAGATCAAAGGGTCTCAAATTATGGATATATTGGCTTTAAGTAATCCATTCAGGAGTTAAATAACAGATTTTACATGAAGTCGTGGGCACGGGACCTTGATCATTGATACAGGTAATACAAAAGTATTTTGCACAATGTTTTGGAACATTTTTTTGGGTTGCTTAATTATTTTCTTCTTCTTCTGGTAAACAAGCAACGAAATCAAACACGTTTCGAAAGTTTTAATGCGTTAACACATGGTATCCCGGCTGTAAAACTGCTCATGTATAATCTGAAATTACTATTGCACAGGTGATGGGGAACAGGTACGATCATATTATTTATTCTTTATAACAAAAGTAATAAATGTTCTACATTAATCAAATTATATATTACTACTATATATCGCATATAGGGATAGCATATACTGAATTGATTTGCTTTATTGTATAAGTTATTATGACTGAAGAAATCAAATCGATAAAAAAAATACAATCTCTCCTAATATCTTTTCATTTTGTGACGCGTTATAATTTGCTAATGTATGCAACAGTTTGTGTCCTTAGAAGAATAAAAACGATTGTTTGCGACCACTCCCGTATAGTTAATCAATATAAAAGGTGCAACACGATTGATTAAGACGAGAAAAGTCGGTCTCATTCCAGGTTCTCCCGTCAGGGTAGCATGTTCAAAAAGAAGCGAGTAACAGATTGCGTTTTAAGTGGTACTGTTAAGTACAGGCTGTGATTAATGGATAAGCTAAAGACATAAGTTTAAAAGTGATTCCGTTTTGGGATGCACACAGTTTCACATATTGCATCTTTATAAAATTAAAAAGTATGAAATTACGTCAAAGAAAAAGAGATAAGGCGATCGTTGACTTAAAGCCAAGCATGGGCGTGCAACTAAAATTGTGAAAACAGACTGTATTGTTGACCCTGTCAGCAGTTTACCTGTCGCAATGCACATAAATCATATGCACGCGAAGCTAATGTTTATCAATAACGACGAGGGGACACTTTGTAGTTTGAACTGAACAATGTATACAAAACAAATGTAAATCAAGAGAATTCTTTTCTTCCAACAGGTACATAATATATATCCAGAAGTTACGTCTCCAAATGCATCATAAAGACTAATCAATTAGATGGTAAAAAGACTCACACGTTGTATTTCTCACGTTGTATTTCTTTATCCAATTTGCAAAAAGAAACATATTTTCACCATTTGAACTGATTAGATATTGAAATGATTATTATCTCAGAAAATTTATAAAAAAATCTCAAGTATTTAAATATCTTCTGAATCAGTATGGAATTTTGGGGATTCCGAAGTTGAATTTGGCATTTACATGGACTTATTACGAGGCCGGATTAGTCATATGGCAATGCGTGCAATGTGCAGAGAGCCCCTAAAACTTAAAGGGCTCTGTATGTTATCACCGGATTTCATAGGCAGGGCCACAAAGGCTCAAGGGGCCCTGTATATTATCGTCAGATTTCACAGAGAGTGTTGTGAATAGTACTGTCACCATATCTATGGACAAGGCAGGATAGATATGGGCTCCTAAGTTGGCTGTGCCCAAGGCCATCAAAGGTCTTAATCCGGCCCTGAACATAATCTTTGTAAGGTAATATAATATCTCTGACAAATTAGGATTATCAGATGTACATGATTTAAATAAAATAGTACAATATCTCAGGCTTAAATTATCTGATTAAAATAATCTTTATAAATGTATATAATAGCTCATGTTGATCTTGAGATTATCTGATAAACATAATCTTTCTAAATTTTTATAATAGCTCGGGCTGATATTGGGATTATCTAATTAACATAATCTTTGTAAGGTTATAATTAATGCTCAGGCTTTTATATAGGTTATTAGAGTGATAACAATGTTTAAAAGACTGATTTTCTGATTTTCTCTTTAACTTAGATTTGTTTGTAGTACTCAAATGGTACTTTATTAAGGGGGGGGGGGAGCGGGAATATATCCCTAGGGAAGCTTAAAGGCGGGGGATGGGGTCAGCCGAACAACACTTTTTAGTTTTTTTAATAAATTGTTTCAACAAGAAAAAGGAGAGACCAGGGTGTTTCTTTCCCCATGGCTCGTAATTGCTCGCGACGGACCTGCTTTTTATCGATTCCCTTAAAGCAAACACATCAATACAATAAAGAAAACACATAAACGTGATCACATCAAGTCATTCTTAAATCAAATGTTACCTGAGTTAACCACTGGTCAAGTTGTCAAATACGTGGAATCACGCTTTATCGAAAATGAGAATATTCACGTACAACTCTCACTCAGTGACTTAAAGTAAATGTATGTCGAAGATTTCAATTTGTCACAGACACCGATAAAATTTCAACGTACGATAAAAACATTTTGGAAATTAGTTTTAGCTCCGCAGACGACATATATAATGTCTTGCACTTGGTCAGTATGTGCAAGCAATGATTCAACCCGCGTGGAGTGCAAGCTATGCTAGTTTCTGAGCAAGACATGTTACAGCAGGGCATAATGCTTTTAAAATTGCAGAGCAATTTACGCATGTCTTTAAATGCAAATTAATTTGCTGGATACTAAAAACGTTACAGAATCGAGAGAAGACACAAAAATGTGAATACAGTTGTTGAAAGATATGAATCAAAGCTTATATATTGATGTACAGTCCAATCACAGCGTTTGTAGGAATTCGGATCTACTAATTCATTTTCCATACATTAAAAATGAAAATAATTTCATCATTAGATTGGCGTACAGAGCCCATTGATGATTAGAGTTTGAGATATCATTTTCAGTCTCGATTAAAAGATGTTTCGCAGCATTTGTGGTACGAATCACGGGTGCTACCTGGTATGCAAAAAATAAAATAGCCTCGACTACATATGCTATTTTTCCAGAAGAAAAATAAATTCAGGAGAGCAAAATTCAAGTAAATATTTTGCTTTTAACTATTTTAGATAGAATGAAGTTTATGAAATGTACACTGTAAGAAAATGCAATCTATTTACCAGTCAAAGGGTATCCCTACCTAAAAATATCATGCTTCAACAAACAACTAGAGCAATATATAATTGAACGTCTCTGGATGTAACTAAATTTCAGCATAGAAAAAGTAAACCCTTCTTCACTCCACCTCCATCTCCACTCTTTGGGCTTTGACCCAGTAAAAAAAAAAAAAACATACGGCGAAGTTGCTTGTTCTCGAACATTCAAATTTATTTATATTACCTCATAATCACAAGTATTTTCCTCCAATGTCCGTGAACCCAATAGAAGGGTTTAAATCTAAATTTAAAGACTGCTTTGAACATTGAAAACAAAATGCCCTATGGTTAATTTTTATTTTTGGATGAGTGGAGAAAGTGAAAAAGATACGCTTTCGATTGCCGGTATGAAAGTAGAAATATCTCTCTCATATCTTACTAGCGCGCACTGAATGATACAAATTTTTGGTGATGTTTCGGTTTGAAAAAATCTTGGATTTTGTATTATAAAAAAGTTAACCCTAATTAATATAACCATGCATGCGCAAACCTACCATAAAACGCGATACATACATACCTCCATACCTACCTACCTACCTACCTACCAGCCTACCTACCGACCTACCTACCTACCTACCTACCTACCTACCTACCTACATACATACATACATACATACATACATACATACATACATACATACATACATACATACATACATACATACATACATACATACATACATACATAGTACGTACTTAC
The DNA here is from genome assembly GCA_030141615.1 of Unio pictorum. NCBI lineage: Eukaryota > Metazoa > Mollusca > Bivalvia > Unionida > Unionidae > Unio > Unio pictorum. The sequence goes on from JARLTB010000135.1 coordinate 11,860,843, forward strand.
ATACATACATACTCTCTCTCTCTCTCTCTCTCTCTCTCTCTCTCTCTCTCTCTCTCTCTCTCTCTCTCTCTCTCTCTCTCTCTCTCTCTCTCTCTCTCTCTCTCTCTCTCTCTCTCTCTCTCTCTCTCTCTCTCTCTCTCTCTCTCTCTCTCTCTCTCTCTCTCTCTCTCTCTCTCTCTCTCTCTGATAAGCACCGGAGCAATATTTTTGTAGTTCACTTAATTGTCTGTACACATCACAAATTCATATTATCACTGGGCATTACTGGATTAATATATATTCATCATACCCTTCTGACTTTTGTGTGAGTATTAGTATGCTGTGTGGAATACATTATCGTATTAATGTAATTCCACTGAATGATCTTGATTCTTAAACACGTCTAATGTACAACGAATCAACACAGCATCTTCTGACTGGATTAATAATGTTGACTAAGTAATGGTTAAAAGTTTAGTTTGATGACACCGTTTATTTCAAAATTCAAAGTGAAGGCGAGGCCAGAAATCGTTTTGAATATTTTATGTGGATTTAGAGACATGTCAGTTTAATAGCGTGTCATATTTCACAAAAATATTTTAAACATAGGAAGCAATGAAAGTAGTAAAGGGGAGTGAGTGCTTATGTATGGGCGCTAGAGAGCAATGAATGCAATGTCTTTTGTAAAACTGCTTAAAATATAATGACATCGATTTTGACGAATTGTCTTAATATATTTTATTTCGTAAGAGTCCAATAAAGGTAGAACACTTGCTTGGTTCAATGTGTTTTTTGATTGGTTGGTGTTGAACGACACATACGCACCATTTTTGATTGGTTGATTCGTATTCATGTCAGATACGTGTCATGTTTCATTGGTTGATTGGTGTTTAACGGTTTCAACGTGACAGTTTTGATTGGTTGATTGGTGTTTCACGGTACATACGTGACAGTTTAGAGCAGAGGCAATTAAGGTGACCTGCACGACAACATATCGCAAAAGCTTATACGGGTTGATTGGGTACGATTCAAAGCCAGGACCTTTTGAACTGTGAATCCAGCACAGCTTCCTTAGTTTTAGTTCTGACTCTTGTGAGGTTGATACAAATGTGCACTCCAACTTTCAACAACAGAGACAAGTTTGCTTAACAAATTATAATTTATTAAACATTTTTTCTCAGCCCACTAAATTTCCTGTGACAGTTTATTTAGTTTGTTAATTTTGTCATATTTCAATATTCCGTGACAAGGAATGCTGAGTGTGTTATTTGTAATATCCAGTTCAAGTGTTGGTAAGTAGTCCATTACTAGTTTCCCAATGTAATTAAGTACTAATAATGAAGTACTTTTATAACCCAATGCTAAAATTTGCTACTTTAAGAAGGCAATGAATCATCAACAGCGAATTAAAAAGGCATCAGCGTGATACAATGGAGCAGTATAACAACTTTAGAACAAGGACAGTATGACTTCCCTTACGCGTTTAACATAATAATTTGTTGTAAATAACTTCGTGACATTCCAATGTCATAGGACAGCATGGTGACAATATGTGTTACCGGACTATTCACAGATGTCACTGACACTAAATATAGACATAAGGCAATTTATTACCAAAATCCTAACACTGCATGTGAGGTCCGACTTTTGTTTTCCTGTGTATTGCTCAGACATCTTCGTGCACCAAGCTCTATGTTGGCTGGCACACCTACGCATGTATAATTATCCAGGACACTGTCATATCTATTTCCTTCATCTAGAACGTTTCATTCATATTTAAAAGTGCCTAGATATTTAGCAATGGACGAATGAACACTTCCGTACGTACGTACGTACCTACCTATCTACCGAAATACATAAATACGCCAGTCATACATACACAGAGAAAGGTACATATGCAACTTGTATTGTGAATTAAAAGCTATTAGTAATACAAATTGGCTTAGTGGATGGGTAGGTTTGATATGGTCAAATATCGTATGGTTCATATAGAGTTTAAAGTTATATATTAACGTTCCATTTGAATGTTCAGATACACTATTCTGATTTGAGAAAAATGTATTTATTTGAGCTAAAATAAGCAATATGATATTGTATTTGACGCGCAAAATATCACGGCATTGAGATAGTATTGAGCTTTGTAATGATCTAAAGATTAATCAAGATGCAACAAACGTTACATTTTTCATATGCATTGGGCCATATGTGAATTCACCTGGCAAACATCACAATGCTATTCTAGTTGTGGATTCATTTCCGCTGGTGTGCGAGAAGGCACCCCCAAAATAAAAGGGTAAATTAAGACAAACCAATTTGAACAAAATTCTAAACTGAAAGGGTCATTATCACTAATCGTTAAGGTTAAACGACGTCTGACGCAACATGCATAAGAACGGTTAATATGACATTTATTCAGGTATATATGCATTGCTTTTCTACATTGGATTGTAAGGTGTGTCGAACGGGCAAGTATATACATAAATAAACAAATAAATAAATAAATAAATAAATAAATAAATAAATAAATAAATAAATAAATAAATAAATAAATAAATAAATAAATAAATAAATAAATAAATAAATAAATTATTATTATTATTATTATTATTATTACTATTATTATTATTATTATTAGCAAAACGCATTAAAAATTGTGTTATTGTCTTCATCTTAAAATGCTGCATATAACCAATACAGACCTTCATATATTTTTAGAAACTACTGCCAAGTTTATTCAGGACTGACTAGAATCCATTTAATGTGCAAACAGAGTGCACAGAAAAAGAATTTATGTTCATTTTCTCAAAGTTTAATTCAAAATTCACTTCTCCTTGCAGTTAAATGGATTACTCATTTGTGTAAGTGGTATTTCATTTTAGACAATACATACAGACTCCATACTGCAGTACATTGAATCAAAGTCTGTGGACATAAATTATGGAATTGTTTTTATTATAAGTTATTCTTTTACATACTTACAAGTAAATCGTGCATGATACTTACCAGTAACCCTTAAAAGTCCTCGCATATATATCGATCAGCATTATAACTGATCAACACACTTAGGGGAACATATATACTACTCCTACGGCAGAATTGTATTTAAACTCTAAAAGCTTGTGCGGTGGGACTTTTAGGGTTATACAATTATCTGTATTCAGTTTTATTTTAAAGATGAGGTACGTACGGATTTCTTGACTGACGTCACGTTGCTTTCTTCTCTGATACATTGCAGTTATCCAATATCTCACGGAATTCCTTGCGCTCAATGTAATACGTATTTTGCTTCCACTGACATTAACATGGGGAGCCGGTTGAGTGTCCTGTCAAAACGACTGTCATCCGGTTGAAGGCCTCCATTTCTCTGAAAGACGACGACAACTGACAGCCGGTTTGAAATCACCTTGAGGATGGGAGAGAGGACTATTGCAAATATGTTAGCCGCTTGAATACGTTTCGTTGTTAGGTCGGCCGAAATATCCGACACACATATACACGCAGACACACACACACACACACACACACACACACACACACATGCCTTGTGAAGGACTCCATACGTGTTTTTCATTTACATTTGATGATGCAATCATTGACCTTTCCCAACAGTCACTTGATAATCTTGATGTGATCATTTCTTTCGGCATTGTCATAAAGTACAACAAGGCTCTATACACAAAGGTCATCAGACTTCAATTTTGTTCAGAGAACTTGTAAATGTTTTTCAAGGCATTGTTTTTGCAAACCTATAACCCAGTTTCTGGATTTTAATCAGTAATTTTTGCCCCCCCCCCCCTTATCCCCCTCGTCACACATCATCACAAATGTGTGACCCCCCTCCCCGGTGCGTGACGTCATTTATAGACGGTCCCAGAACACGCGCATATTTGTCTTGAAAAAAGAAGATCGCTTTATTTGGCATTGGTTCAACTGTAATCACTCACTGGCTCAGCTCTGTTTATAATTTCTTTATTTTGATTGTCATAATTATCCAAGTAATGAACACTATAAGCTTCATTTTGATGTCCCATTGAACTGTCTGTATGGTGCATCATAACATATTTAAATAAAATTGATTTTATTATTATTATTATTATTATTATTATTATTATTATTATTATTATTAATTATTATTATTATTATTATAAAAATCATTATTAGCATTATTGTTCTTGTGATTATTATTATTATTATTATTATTAATATTTTTATTAACATATTTATTCTTAATTATCATATAATATTATTATTATTATCACTTTTATTATTAATATCATTATAATGATCATATTTATTATATTTTTATTGTTATTATTATTATTACTTTATTATTATTGTTGTTGTTGTTGTTATTATTATTATTATTATTATTATTATTATTATTATCATATTTATTATTACTATTTTTATTAATATCATCATGATTATCACACTTATTATAGTAGTAGTAGTATTAATAGTAGTAGTAATAGTAGGTCAGTAGTACTAGTAGTAGTAGTAGTAGTAGTAGTAGTAGTAGTAGTAGTAGTAGTAGTTAGGAATATCGTAGCATTGTGTTATAATGTGCACTGAACTCTTTCTTGTTGATACGTTTGTGGCTTTGTTGACGTTGACTGTAGCTGCATTGTTTATAATTGGTTTATGAATTTGCACATCCGCCCATGCATATTGCTCTTGTGCGTTGTTCTAACTAATGGCCTTATGTCGTCATACCGTCCAAACCAATCCATCTTTCGGTGTCCAGTAGCTAAGGTTTGTTTCGTGTATGCGATACACCACATTTTATATTGGACGAAGCGAATGGTTGTCAAGAGTGTTGAAACTCTTTTACTTTTCAGAAGGACTCGAGGTAAAGGTGATGCCTAAGAAAGGCCCAAACAACAATCCCAGAGATGCCTTCGACTTTGCAGTTTTGTTCACTGTGAGTTTTTGTATGGAGTTCATATAGAGGCAGAGATAATGCAACTTGTCTTCCTCACCTCAGCGTCTAACTTGATCCACCCTAATTCACTTTATTCGGCTTCCCATGATCTTACCAAACACAGAAGACTGAAACGCTGTATCGGCAATCAGGCAATGCAACATGTCTTCCTCGCCTCAACGTCTAACTGGATCCACCATAATTTGCTTTTTTGGGCTTCCCATGATCTTTAAGAAAAAAACTGAATTGTTTATCAGCATTACAAAGTTTTTCTCGAACACTATGTGTGGCGTTATCCACACGCCTCAATCTAACTCTATTACTCTTTCGACCTTGTTGACATGTTCCACAAGTCATCTGTATAGCTGGATGTTTCGTTAATGGACCACATATTATTCTTTATTATTAACCAGTTTGTTCACTAACGTACACTTATAGTCACTAATCCAATCCTCCGGAACTTTTATAGTCTCAGGAACCAACAGATAGTGCTCGTGATGAAACTTCTCTTACTCGAGGTTAACTTCAGTGATGAAACTCTTGAGTGCATCTGCCGCAGTTGATGTGAGTGTGAGAGGGTTGGTCCATTTACAACCGACAGCTGGTAGATTCTGCATCATTGCTTATCCATAAAGGATTCTAAGACCATATTAAGTTTTCCAGCTATCTGAGTTTCTGCTTTCATTGTCTGGACACTTTCGCTAGTTTTCTTTCGCATGACCATAGGGGACAATTAAAATGACACACGGATACCCATCTAAATAAATGTTACTTGTCTATGTTGTCAGCAGCGCGTTCTTGGTACCTGTCATTTTTATTAGGGCATCCAACCTCATTTTCGGGTGTGCTGTAGTAATGGGCATGGTCGATATCCGTCGTTCTATAGTGACATGTCACGAAATGCTCTGAAAAGGTTCATTGGCAAAAGTACATGGGACTTGGGAGGTTGAAGTAGCTTCCTACGTTCTGATTGTTAGATGTATTCCAAACGTTAATCGCATACTCATAATCTCTTTCGGTTATAATGACACGGCTCATTTAGGCATAAAAGTTCTGTTTCGGTTTTCTGTTCATCAAATCGCTCCCTGTTGATCAAAGAAGCTATTTGTATGCAACGTAGTTAATGTCAGTGTTGTACATTGTGTGGACTGCTTTGGTGAGAAATGCAGGCTGGTAGGCTACCAGAAATTTCAGGCTTCAATTCATAAACTGGAGACTGTCAATGAACCGTTAATGCTCTTGTATAGAGGTCACGTTTTTCTCCTTGTTGTTTGAATGGTGCTTGTTTTTCCAAATGAGGTTATTCTGATAGGTTATGAGTCACAGCTGCTACCTTTATATTTTCTGAGTAGATGAGTAGGTTGAGAAAAGATGCTTGTTGGGCAGCACAGTGGTATTTTCTGGTAATATGGAAATCGTGTCAAACCCTATCGTTATCTAGCTCTTAACCATATATATGACAGTCTATGGCTTTCAGAAAAGCCTTTGCAGTCATCTTGATCCAACAAAATTCAAAAGGAAACTAAAGCTCCTCCCGGATCTCTTCCAACTCTCTCATGATAATTTGTACGAAATTTGTAACAACATCATTACGAGAGAGAGAGAGAGAGAGAGAGAGAGAGAGAGAGAGAGAGAGAGAGAGAGAGAGAGAGAGAGAGAGAGAGAGAGAGAGATTTGTACGTAGGATTAACAAGTGTTCAGTCATATAGCAACGATCTCTGCAGTGTGACAGTGTAACATCATGTCCTACCAAGTCACACACAATATCCTGATAACAGGACGACCAGTCCTCTTAATGCGGAGCGCCAAGCGAGGCCGTTGTTATTACCATTTTTGTAAGTTTTGGTATGACTCGGCCGGTGATGATCGAACCGACTACTTCCCGCATCCGAAGCGGACGCTTTAACCACTAGGCAACCGGAACGGTACAACCAATAGAATGCGATAGAATTAGGATGGAAAGCGATAGCTCAAAGGTTCAAAATGACTGCTACACTACAAACTATCAGTTCTAAATTGTTCCACACTTAGAGTGGACGGTACCGATAATCATTATATAATTACCGTATTATGATCATAGATTCAATCGACACTCACACGTAAACACACCAAACCACCCTCGAAAAAGCTACTTGTGTTGTTAATAAATGTTCTATCCATGCCTCATTAGGGACCCTTGATATAAATGTTACGGCATTTTGTACAAATCATTTTGGACTGGTCCACTCTACACCCCACCCCATCCCCGCTATTTAAATTCACCTTGAAGTTAACAATGACTCGATCAATTCAAATATATTGACTTATGTTATACAACTATCATAGGCATTGTAAACTACAAACAATATAAGTTTACTGCACAAGTATATACTAACCAGTTTGATCAGTGCCGTAGCAAGGGTTGGTGTCACCCAGCTCGGTAACTCATGGTGTCACCCCCATGGACCGTCTTCGTGCACAAAAAATTCAAATATTGTACTGACCGTCATGGTAACTGATGGTGTCACTGCCACTGACTCCATTCCTACAGAGAAATTCAATTTTTTTATTATATAAACAGTCATTTTTGTGTCACCCCCTTTGATGGTGTCACCCGGTGAGGTCCGCACCCTTAGTAACGTCACTGAGTGTGATAACATTATATTTGTACATCAAATGTGCTTTAATACGCAGCCCAAGACGCAAACGGAAATTGCTAGTGAGCTTCTGTAGAAGTGGGCGCATACAAACACATTTGCCTTAACGAATATGTAGGCCTCACAAATTTCAGTTATTACACTTACGTTTAAACAGAGTAAACATAGATAATGTTATGCATAAGACGCATATGGCCCCAATATGGATGGACACGGTTTTATCTATATCAGCGTTACTGTGCTTAGAAAATACTTTAAGATTAAAGAAGACAAGGTATGACAAAACACCTCAAAATATATGATGATAAGCCATTACATTTAAGAGTCTCCAGGGCCGTAGGAGAAAACAACGTTTAGAACCTATCGTGTGGATTAGTCATTTGCTGCAGGTATTCTCACCTTACTTATTTAATGTTATTATCTCTCTATTTTACCTGTTCACTTTGGGCATTCGAGGGGTATGAAAACATGTATAGTAAGACTGGGCTTCAGGCAAAACTAAATTAGAAAAAATGTAAAGAAAGCTAGCAGATGTACTTTATAATTTGTACCATGCCTTTATTCTAAGTAGGAATATCACAGAAGCTCGAAAACCTGCTTAATTTAAGTGATTATTTAATATTTAATACGGAATATATACGGTTCGGCTTAGTGCTTTATGACACAGCAACACAAGTAGGTTATTTAGTGCGAGACAATTGGCGTAAAGTACCTTGCCCAAGGACACACCATGGTAACTGACCCAAGCAGGTATGATGATAAGATTTGCATCCACGACGGGGTATCGGCACGCTAACCACTATGTATGTATGTATGTATGTATGTATGTATGTATGTATGTATGTATGTATGTATGTATGTATGTATGTATGTATGTATGTATGTGTGTGTGTGTGTGTGTGTGTGTGTGTGTGTGTGTGTGTGTGTGTGTGTGTGTGTGTGTGTGTGTGTGTGTGTGTGTGTGTGTGTGTGTGTGTGTGTGCGTGCGTGTAAAATACAAATAATGCTCGGTACAAACATGCGTTACATGAAAGGAACACAATTTTTACTGCTGAAAGTATATATTTAACATTAAGTTTTAATTCTATGTGTTGAATAAGTTAGTTTTTGCGACCTGCCCAGAGTATAATGAGCGTTGAATATTTTTTTCAACAAAATAAATAGAATTCGCTCAAACGTTTCCTTTACTTGAGCTAACAATAACATTTGCATTTTTTCTTTCTTAATGCATAGCCTTAAGGCAAGACACTTGATAAACAGTATTCCTATGGCTTGTACATTATCACTGTCAAAATAAAGTCAGTTCGTTGATCCATGAATCTATTTACCTTCCAAGGATGTAATCAGTCATATAATTCAAGTATAAAATTTAACATGTGTATAACGTTGTCTTCAGATGAATATAAGCAATTAAAAATCCACAGCATGTGATAATCTGTCCCTTAATGTAGAAGTTCAAAAGTAGGGATTTTATGTAAACAATAACTTCTTTAATTATGTTTCACCGACATGATATTTATATCATTAAAATAATAAGTTAACACGATTCTTAAAACATCACTAGTTTTCTTTTCATTTATTTATTTATTTATTTATTTATTTATTTATTTATTTATTTATTTATTTATTTATTTATTTATTTATTTAAACTGTCCTGATCGCAACGAAAATTAGTATAAATGTTATTTTAATAAATGCAATTTCTTTTTATAAAAAACTGATGGTTTATATGGAATTTATATCTATTCAGATATACTTATATAATTTTCTTACAGAATATACCTTCTTTGTGGATTTTGAAGTATGTAAGATGGCAAATAGACATGCAACATTGCCAGATTTTTCACTAATCATTTCGAAGGTTTTAAGCATCTATTGGAATCTTAACAGGCTGTACAAATGCAAAACGTTCGCTGTTTTGAAGGACGAAATAAATGCTTTCCTTTGGAACTATACCAGCATTCAAACTGGTAGTATGACAGAAGGCACGAACATTAAAGGTAGCGATCGGGATGAAATGATAGTATTACCTCGGATACTTGGTGTAAAAGATGCAAGTTATCTCCAACACAATTCTGCCGGACATTTCAGTTATTTTAGAATGGACTTAGAACGAACGAGAGCAGGATTTTGTACACTGCCTATTTTGACACTTGATGACTATCATATTGTGCATGGAATAGATTTTACAGTTGGTGACTGTCTAGTAACAGTTGGGGATGTGAAGTATTTGTCCAGTGAAAGATTTGTCAACGCAATTGTTGCTTTTCATGCAATCACGAGCCCATGGAAGGCAAGAGGTAAGAAAGACGCTGATGTTTATAGACATGGACCTTGCGCCACAATGGACCTCCAAGGCATTGATGATGGTTGCAACGATTACGGAGAAGCTGACTGTGCTTTCGCATTAGAATGTCAATCTTGGCCTGATCCGGCCGATGAGTGGATTACAAGAAACAGGTTACATGGATGGCCTCCAAAAGATCTGATGGATCGTATGAAGAAGATGCCATGCCATATTTTGCCTGTTGGTGACCCCGATTCAAATAATACGGATATAGAGTGGAGATTTGCATTCGTTTACCAAGAAAGGGAAATATTATGGAACTTTTCAAGCACACAGCTTCAGTGCTATACTCTCTTGAAAGCTCTCAAAAAGGTTTATGTCAACCCTTCATTTTCAGACGAAATCAGTTCGTACCATTTGAAAACCACCATCTTTTGGCTTATAGAGGACGAAGGCATGGGAATATGGACCGAGAACAATTTGTTACAGTGCATCGTCATCTGCATAGATAAATTAAAAGGATATTTGAACGCAGCGTATCTTCCCCATTATTTCTTCAGAAAACGAAATCTCCTGTTTAATAAGCTGAAGATGGCAGATGACAGATACAGTCTTATATCAATTTTGACTAAAGTACAAGAAAATGTCGTCCAGTCCGTCTGTGATGTATTGCCACTTTTGGGTTCTCCAGCTTTGCTGTCAGAGAAACTAAAGGAAGAAACTCCATTTGGAATGAGCCTGTCACTGTTTGCAGGAATCATCGAAGAGGCATTTGGACTAGGCAAGATTCGTAATTTTCTCGACATCTTATTTAGGGTGCAGAAATGTTCCATCTTATTCACGTCCATTATGGTGCCGAATGTCCCTACTGAATTTCTTGAAACACTCCACCTCAAGTTTTGTTCTCTGAGACTTGACAAGGGTATTCTGCAAGCTGTGAAAACTTTCTTGCGTGTAAGAATGGCCTTGCTTCTGCATGCAACGGCACATGAAACCGAAGATGAGTCAAGTAAACTGAAATTTCTTAGTAATGCTGAGAGAATATTCATTGATACATCTGACCTTGATGGAATGTCGGGGTACCTCTACCTTGCTACATTTTATTTGGTCCGAGGGGACATTCACTTATCAAAGGCCAGAGTGCTTTCAATTTTTCAGTATGATAGGTGCATGCTTTATGTACAGAATCTGAGCAGAAAGCAATTAATTGTGGTAGAAAATGGCTCTCTGACCCAGAATAGTCTGGAAACATTAAATGATGTTCATAGCTGCGATGTATGCATTGCAAGAGATGTTATTTTCATGTATACAGATTTAAGATGTCTTCCCGCAGCACTGCAATATGAGTGTGCATTGTTGGGTGAAGAGAATCGGAACTTCAACTTCTGCGAGATCCATCCTGTAGTATATGCATACTTTCTTCTTGTTACTGCTTCCCAGATGGAAGAAAATACTAAAGACGTAGATAAATATCTTGATAACCTGGATAGCGCCGTCAAAGATACGGAAAATGGTATCAATAGACATACAGCCCTGAACCTCCTCGGATTTTCCTACTATAAGGCTGGTAAGCGAGAAAAAGCATATACAGTTTTCAGCCAGTCTCTTCACGAATGCAGCTCCAGCAAGAATGCCGCCGTTTACCATCTTTGCATAATTGTTATAGATTTTCTCTTAAATATTGACCGTGAACAGATCCAAGCATAATCAGGACACAGTGGAAACTGAACCTACATTTCAACAGAACCTGTATGATGAAAGCATTGTCATAGCTTAAATGTGATCACGGCGATACAGCTCGACATAATCAAACTGTGGCAAATGTAATTAAGCATTTAGGACAAGTGGATTCCAAAAGACAACAAACGATTGTTCGCATATTTATCCTATATTATTTAAACAATCTGGAATCGAAAGTTTATTTAGGAAGTAGGAATTTCATTTACCATACTGCAAGTTTTTTTTTAATTCTTTCACTTTGTAATTAGGGAAATAAATAATATTTTCAATTTTACAAAACTTGGTCAGTTTTTTGCACGTTTTGACACTTATTTCCATACCAGCGATTCGTATATATATATATATATATATATATATATATATATATATATATATATATATATATATATATATATATATATATATATATATATGGAGACAGACAGACAGACAGATCGACAGACAGACAGATACATATACATTTGTATGAATCCATAAGCTTAATATCATAAACCAAGATTTATATATTCCTTTTCAATGTCGTATTGCTATTAAAAATTATGGAATTAGATATGGGTGGGGGGAGGGGAGAGAGGGCAAGACAACACCCTATTGTACGCTATGCAACTTGAACATGATAATAAAACCATGCATGGACCATCCCATGAGATACACATGTGTAAAGGGCTTATCATGCTAACAATGTTTTATCAAACTATGCCTGAAGCTGTATTAATTATTCCAAGACGTTGTGTGCTTATTTTGTTTCAAAAGGTCTATGGGAGATATGCACTGTGATTACGCTCTTTTATATGGTGTAAAACAATGACGAATAAATTTCAGTGAAAAAAATCAAACATTAAACAGAAACTATCTTTTCCTCACAACGTTTGAATTAAATTAGCCAAACGATGAAGACAATCTCAAAATCCACACAACGATATATATCTTTGCTGAAAGTAACATGGCAAGGATTGGAGCTGTTTTGAAGAACATCACTCGCTGACCACATTTACTAAAATTGTGTTATATATTTACTTGAATAAAACGCACTTAATTCCATAAAGTACAACATTATATTGTCTATAAATTGCCCTAGATAATGAAGTTGTATTGTCAGGCAGAGCTATATAGATCATCCCCAGCTCGGGATACACTTCGTTTGACAAGAGACAAGGCTGAGGTGACATCAGAGACTTTGTAAAGGGATTACATTTTATGCCTGTACTGTAATCAATTTTATGTGTACTATGCATGTGCACGTAGACCAGTCTCCTCATCAAAATTCAAAAGAAGTTTTATCCCACCCCTAATGGGCTTTGTTCCAATTGAGCCACTAATTCAATCCATGTTTATTGCTAGACTGAAATATTGTCGCAAGTTTGATCAGTATAAGCATGTCTCATTCATACCGTAGTATGTAACGAACTGTAATAATACAAACAAGTATTATATTAAATGTTTTTGTTCATTCTTTATTATGATCTCACTAGTTTTAAAGTATATACATATTTTAACAACATGTGATTGACTAAATTTTGTAGGATTCTTTCATAACAGTTTACCTTGTACATGACGTACTCAGAATCAGTTCTCAGAGATTTACGATGGATTAGGTTTTTTTAAAAAAATCAATTTTAACACCAGCTCTACAAAAATATCTAGCTGAGTTTTCTTAGGAACGGCGTTTTGAGATTCCTACAAGCGTTACATAACACTCAAATTTAAAATAAGTTCATTTATCAATTTGGCCGAGTCTAGACAGGTATCCAATTAGGTAAGTTATAATTTGGCTTGCGGCTACTCATGTATCCAATTAGACAACATATCAATTGGTTTGATGCGATACATATCATTTTAGGCAAGTCATCGATTCGGATTCAGGCTTGTCATATTTCCAATTAGCTAAGTCATGAATTTGGCTTAAGGGTAAATATTATCCACATACAACTTGAAAATTTATACACGTTATAACGTTCAACCCATACAGGCGACACATTTCCTTGACCGACCCGCATGAACATCACGTCAACACAAGTCCAAATGATTTCTTTTGTCAACGGGTCATTTAAATTTATTGAATAACTATCTTAACGACAGTAGCCAAAGCACATAGATAAATAAATTGGTATTATATAACTCGTGACGAGTTACGTGGAGGCAAATGTCAATTTAACCGTTTAAATGTTTCCAATGTACATTTCAATTATCACGTCAATCACCCAGCAAGAATACATATTTTCAAAACGATCAATCATATACAAAATAAGTTTCAATGTACCTTAATTACTGTGACTCCGATTCGCCGAGTGGTCTAAAGCGCTCTCCGTTTAGAATTACTGACATCTCACCTCTGTCTGCGTGGGTTCGAGTCTCATATTGTGGGTATGTGGGAAAGCTTGCCAGTAGCTTCTCGTGGGTCGGTGGTTCTTTCCGGGGATTCTCCCGGGTTCTTCCTCCACCATTAATACTGGCCGCCATGTATAGACTGCTGAAAAATGGCGTTAAACCCTACAACAACTTTATTTGTCTTCTTCAATATGTGCTTAAATTAAATACCTGTAAAAACTGTCATTAATTAATGATGATTAAGTGAATATTTTACAATGGGAAATTTAGTCGCGTTCAGGCTGGCTGCTTATATTCACCTTTTACGGAAACGTTAATAATCCTTATTTATAAGCTAATAAATCTGTCAAGCCAGATAGTCTGCGTTGTTTACTTATATGTTCTATGTCATGCTCAGAAGCACGATCGTTATCATTCTGTACCCATTTGAAAGCTCACAATATCAAGCTTTTTTCTATGTTTTGTGTTCGAAATGTAATGATCTCAAACGGAGGCGACAACATATTGAATTTAATGCTCTAAAAAGTTATCGGTATATTTAAGTATCGCGAGTGTTTATGTCAAATTCTTCAACTATATCAAAGTCCAGTACAGTGAAGTTTTAGTAATCCCCTGTATAAATCTTAGTGTCTTCGGAACGATTCTGTGTAAAGATTACTTGTAACTATTCTCTGTGTGTGTGTGTGTGTGTGTGTGTGTGTGTGTGTGTGTGTGTGTTTAATCTTTCATCTTACTAAGCACTAATGACCAGTCTCTGCGCTTGTGTTCAACATACTCCTGAATAAAACTGCAAAAGCAATCGTGACTATCTATGCACAATTTTAAGGTGAGTAATGTATTACATCAATCTGTATTGACCCTCTGTTGCAACTGTTTATGCTTTCCATATACGAAATGAACGAGTTAAAAAGTACTTGGCTCTTGTACTAAATATAAAACTTTTTTTGTGATTCTTTTTGGCCTTCCTCCAGCTGCCTATCGATAAATACTTTTTAAAAAAAAATAAAAAATTCTGGATTCGAACGATATTCACAAAATCACTCAAGCTGACGAAATGATATTTACCCCACCCCCATCCCCCGAAGATGCACAAATTAACTTAAGGATTTCATATTAAATTTGCTGATACATGTCAATAATTTGATTTTATGTTTGTTTTGTAGCTGAACCCCGAATTAAACTGGTGTGGTCTAATTAGATCCCGAGTTAGATTGTTGTGGCATCGTTAATTATTCATCATTCCATTGATTGCAATAAACATTGACTTACAGGTAGTGTATTATGCAGGTTAACTATGTTAGTTGCACTGAGTAAATATAGATGAACGTAGCAGTTTCAACTCACCGCAAATTATATATCGAAAATCTGTAAATCTTGTTTTTTGGTTAAAGTTAACGTTGGTAGTACTATTGGGACTATCCTATTTGTATACGCTACTAACTAAAAGTATAAAGAGTGTAGAAAGGTCGCGCAAACAAGTCGGTGCACAGTGTAGACAAATTGGTGCATAGTAAAGACACGTTGGTGTATAGTGATGACAAGTTGGCGCGACAATACAAGAGGCAAGGGACAGTCTAGTAACGCGGTTTCGGTGCAGAAACATACATGAAGTGTATACCTTTATGCACAATCGAATAATTCGTATCGCACCACCAGCTTTGATTGCATACATAGACGTTAGGAACATGGAGTAATTTTTGATTAAAACCAAACGATTTCTGATCATTCTGCATACCTCGATAGAGACCCGTATTTACACTGATGAACGGTATCTCGTACTTTTTATTGTTGTTATAAATAGTGCTAATGTATATTTGGAGAGCGTAAGTAAATTTATTAAAGAAGTAAATGACAGCAAAGTACGCTAATTATATGTATATATGTAATTGACATTTAGTATCATGAAGAAGAAATTAACAATCTTTGATGATTTTTCTTGTGACAGTTTGATTTTTTAGTCTTTTACAATAACGTAGGTATGTATTGGTTGACACCGCTATCAATAATTAATTTACTATTAGGAGAATTGCATATCTCAACATATATTAAAGGGAATATATGTTTTTAGAATTAAAAAACTAATGTTAAGTACATATATCTTGTTGTGTTACTGTAAAACCCTACTTACAAAACTTTTGGGCTATAAATAGTTTCAGCGGTGACATAAGAATTTAAAATATATATATCATGATTTTGAAGTCAATAAATTCCAATGAATTTGAAAAGTATGAAGAGATAATTTCCTACTCTCATGTTCGTTTATAATATTGAGCTAATTGTCAACGGCGATCTTATTGTAGTCAGGATAATCACATTTCTTTAAACAATTGTCTCCTTTTCAGTGCTATCTCTTGGGCAGAAGAAAGATGTCGACCATACTTTGGATCAAACTTTCTTATCATTAGGTCTCACTGGATAGTTTCGTATTTTAACACCTCTTAATACTTAATGTAGAAGGCATGGGTCTAATTATCACAATCCTAGCATTTGTCACTTCACACAGAAGCTAAATACGTAATGTGGTTTAGAATTACTTTGAGTTAGGCTTGAAAATGGGTTGACTTGTTGGTGACTGTCTGTCACAGTTAGAATAGCATTGGAGATGAAATGCGTAAATTGGGCTATAAATGAGCAGCCGTCTTGGCTTACATATTTACATGTGTCTGATACAGAGGTAAATATCTAAACATCTAGATGGTTGAGGGGTGATGAAAAGTATGCTAATTTGTTACAGTACTAGTGAACTTTATTCGTGCATAAGGCACATACTGATTCTTTTAGCTGCTTTGTCACAGGAACACATTCAAAATAGGTCTTTCCTGTAAAAATGAATGTAAAATAGAGGGGTTGGTGGCAATGTGGGTTCAGTATAAAAGTCACTAATTGCATAATGAACTAACTTTAATACCTCACTCACAATCTTAAAAGCATCCTTTCAACAAAAATTATTAGTTATTTTTTATTTGTATCTTTAATGTAATATTATTATCATTTTTCTGCATTTGGTCATTGTCGGGACGAAAATTTGCCCCCCCCCCCCCGCCAAAAATAAACAACAATAAAAACCCCAGTCCAGTGAGACCTTACTCAATGATATATCTAAGTAGTTTCAAACATATTGTAGTGTTTATTTACGGTATTGATCTTTTATTTGAAAAAAATAATGACATAATGACACTTTTATTTTTTTCAAAAATTTGACTCATTTGTCAGACGGACGACTGTGGCTGACGCAGAGTTAACATTGTGGGATATAATAATCTCTAATATTCTATACTTATGCTAGATTGATGCAATGCTATACAAATTATAACGGTACACTGTTTGAAATTAGAAAATATATGTCTTACTAAGAAATTATGTATCGATGTTTAAACGTTTTAAACTAGTAGAATTTAGAAGTCACAAACAATCAGAAAAGTTATATATAGGTGAATATCAGTATTTAATAGAGCAGAAGATGTTCAGAATATAGATTACTTCATTCGTATAATACAATCAGCATGCTTATTATTTCACGGTTTATGTAACACAAACTATGGCATCCATCGTAAAACACATTCGAGCATGTTAATTATTTTACAGTGGATATAACACCAACTGTGGCATCAATCGTATAATACAGTCAGCATGTTAATTATTTCACAGTGTATGTAACACAAATTGTGGCATCCATCGAAAACACATTCGAGCATGTTAATTATTTTACAGTGGATGTAAAACAAACTATGGCATCCATCGTAAAAAAGCAACAATCAAACAAGCTAATGATTTTACAGTGGATGTAACACAAACTATGGCATTGTTCATATAATGCAATCGAGCATGCTAATTATTTCACAGTAGATGTAACACAAACTATAGCATCCGCCGTAAAACTTCATTTAAAAAAAAATCAAGCATTCTATCTATTTCACAGTGGATGTAACGATTGTCATAAGGCAAGCTAATTATTTCACAGTGGATGTAACATAAACTACTGCATCGATTGTAAAATGTCATAAGGCAAGCTCATTTTTTCACAGTGAGGTAAAACATCCATTATAAAATACAATCGGTAAAAAATCCATTATAAAATACAATCAGTAAAAAATACATTATAAAATACAATCAGTAAAAAATCCATTATAAAATACAATCGGTAACAAATCCATTATAAAATACGATCGAGCCATGCTAATTATTTCACAGTGGATTGACTTTAATGGGTAGATGTTGCTAATGAAATGTTTCAGGCTTTATCTGCATCAGATCAAATGTTGAATGCCTCTATTATGCTAAATTTGCTTTGGTACTAGGAGACTTTTCAGCTATTAGAAACAAGAGCGATGTACTCCTTTCAGACATTTATCCCTGTTACTTACAACCATGTGTAGAAAGGAAGTGGTTCTGGAAGAAAGAATATTCTTACCTAGACTGATTTTGATAACGTTGAGAAATATGGACTGTTCTTATAAATAAATGGCAATTAGTTTTATTTTAAAGTGTAAATTTGTCTGCTTGAGAGCGCCTGCCAACAAAATATGAATTCACTGACAGTTAAAGAAAATAGGAGAATAGGAAATTCCGTGTCTTTGAGATACACGCCTTGGTATATGTATGTTTTCTTCACGTCAAGGTATTTCAGTTGGAAGTGAATACCAAATACATGGACATGTATCTTAATGTCTCACATGGCGCTTTTACGGAGATCGAGAAGAGCACCGGTATACATAATGCACACACTATTTCGATTTTAGTTTCTTCAAGGTCGGTATACAGACAAGGCATACCATTATATATGTCAGTCTCTTAAAAAATCCAACTCCAGCAATAATGCTGTTGTTTTTGGGACATCTCTAAAAAAAAGCTTGACAGTGATATCGACAAGGCACTGGGGTACTTTCTGCATGAAGATATACAAGCCTTAATAAATTTGAAAACAAACAAAACGATAATTGCTGGATTGAAGTGTGTCTAGTCACAGTAAAGACTTATAACACCTTGACCTAACACAAGAGGCCTATTATCACGCAAGCAATTCAATACTCGGGGAAAAAATGTATGCAATGAGATAGCAAGAAATAAGTTAGATTATCCACTAATATACCTTTTCTAGTTTGAAAATAATTTTGTCGTGCAAATGAAAGCTCCTTGGTATATTTCAAGCGTTGACCAAAAAAGATGGACTGAGTATATCAAATGTTCGCGTATGACCGATTATTACATTTGTGCTTATTCTTGCTTTATGTTTGTCTAGATCCTAATTCCATTAGATTTTTTCCTGGATATTTTATTACAATTTAGACCAAAGTTGGAACTTTAGAATTCTTACATTGACTAGTCGTGGATGATAATATTTATTGCCAAGTAATGTCTTACAGTGCTTATTAAAATAATCGTTGTCCTAAAACGTATGTTTATCTGCGTTAAAACATGCAAAAGCAACCAGCTGTACCGTAGTCCATATTTTTCAGTATTTTGTAAAGTCCAAATGTATTGAAAAGTCGTATTTAGACATTAACGCAAATTCTAGGGATTTAAGACATTAACACTGATTCCATGATATCTAGACATTAACACTCACTCCAGGTTATGAAGATATAATATCTAGACATTGACACTCACTCCAGGTTATGAAGATATGATATCTAGACATTGACACTCACTCCAGGTTATGAAGATATTAACACCAGTTCCAATTTATTTGGACCTTATCACTGATTCCGGGATATTTAGACATTAATATTGACTCAGACACTATAACTGCTTCTAGTGTATTCAGAAATGAATACTAATTCCAGGTTATTTAAACATTAACATTGATTTCAGACCATCTAACCGTTACCATGGACACCAGGTTATTTAGAACTTAACACTGATTCCAGGTTATCTAACATTACCACTGATCCCAGGTTTTTTTTATACATTAACACTGATCAGAGTTTATTTATACATTACCACTGATCAGAGTTTATTTATACATTACCACTGATCCCAGTTTATTTATACATTACCACTGATCCCAGTTTATTTATACATTAACCCTGATCCCAGTTTATTTATACATTAACCCTGATCCCAGTTTATTTATACATTAACCCTGATCCCAGTTTATTTATACATTACCACTAATCCCAGTTTATTTATACATTAACCCTGATCCCAGTTTATTTATACATTACCACTGATCCCAGTTTATTTATACATTACCACTGATCCCAGTTTATTTATACATTAACCCTGATCCCCCTGATCCCAGTTTATTATACATTAACCCTGATCCCAGTTTATTTACACATTACCACTAATCCCAGTTTATTTATACATTAACCCTGATCCCAGTTTATTTATACATTAACCCTGATCCCAGTTTATTTATGCATTACCACTGATCCCAGTTTATTTATACATTAACCCTGATCCCAGTTTATTTAGACATTACCACTGATCCCAGTTTATTTATACGTTACCACTGATCCCAGTTTATTTATGCATTAACCCTGATCCCAGTTTATTTATACATTACCACTGATCCCAGTTTATTATACATTACCACTGATCCCAGTTTATTTATACATTACCACTAATCCCAGTTTATTTATACATTAACCCTGATCCCAGTTTATTTATACATTAACACTGATCCCAGTTTATTTATACATTACCACTGATCCCAGTTTATTTATACATTACCACTGATCCCAGTTTATTTATACATTAACCCTGATCCCAGTTTATTTAGACATTACCACTGATCCCAGTTTATTTATACATTACCACTGATCCCAGTTTATTTATACATTACCACTGATCCCAGTTTATTTATACATTACCACTGATCCCAGTTTATTTATACATTAACCCTGATCCCAGTTTATTTATACATTACCACTGATCCCAGTTTATTTATACATTACCACTAATCCCAGTTTATTTATACATTAACCCTGATCCCAGTTTATTTATACATTACCACTGATCCCAGTTTATTTATACATTACCACTGATCCCAGTTTATTTATACATTACCACTGATCCCAGTTTATTTATACATTAACCCTGATCCCAGTTTATTTATACATTACCACTGATCCCAGTTTATTTATACATTACCACTAATCCCAGTTTATTTATACATTAACCCTGATCCCAGTTTATTTATACATTACCACTGATCCCAGTTTATTTATACATTAACCCTGATCCCAGTTTATTTAGACATTACCACTGATCCCAGTTTATTTATACATTACCACTGATCCCAGTTTATTTATACATTACCACTGATCCCAGTTTATTTATACATTAACCCTGATCCCAGTTTATTTATACATTACCAATGATCCCAGTTTATTTATGCATTACCACTGATCCCAGTTTATTTATACATTAACCCTGATCCCAGTTTATTTAGACATTACCACTGATCCCAGTTTATTTATACATTACCACTGATCCCAGTTTATTTATACATTAGCACTGATCCCAGTTTATTTATACATTAACACTGATCCCAGTTTATTTATACATTAACCCTGATCCCAGTTTATTTATACATTAACCCTGATCCCAGTTTATTTATACATTAACACTGATCCCAGTTTATTTATACATTAACACTGATCCCAGTTTATTTATACATTAACCCTGATCCCAGTTTATTTAGACATTGCCACTGATCCCAGTTTATTTATACATTACCACTGATCCCAGTTTATTTATACATTACCACTGATCCCAGTTTATTTATACATTAACCCTGATCCCAGTTTATTTATACATTACCAATGATCCCAGTTTATTTATGCATTACCACTGATCCCAGTTTATTTATACATTAACACTGATCCCAGTTTATTTATACATTACCACTGATCCCAGTTTATTTATACATTACCACTGATCCCAGTTTATTTATACATTAACCCTGATCCCAGTTTATTTAGACATTACCACTGATCCCAGTTTATTTATACATTACCACTGATCCCAGTTTATTTATACATTACCACTGATCCCAGTTTATTTATACATTAACCCTGATCACAGTTTATTTATACATTACCAATGATCCCAGTTTATTTATGCATTACCACTGATCCCAGTTTATTTATACATTAACACTGATCCCAGTTTATTTATACATAAACACTGTATAAATGTCGTATATATACTCACAATTACAGTTCATACTTAAACGGATGCTATCAATGTTTATAATAAAATCGATGTCATATTATTTTGAATTATTATATTTGAGTGGTGGCGTCAATTAAAAAAAAATCTTACTTCAGAAACCATAAGCTGATTCTAATAGGCAAATGCAGTTCGTGAGCTTAAATCTAATAGACTTATGAGATAAGGTCTGTTTTTGGACCCTAAACGTTTAATTATTTTATTTAGGAATAAACGTATCTTTAGTTATTAATAGAAAACACGTTGTTAACTAGGTAATAGGTGTATATGTTGAGTGTTTTGAATGTGCAGCTGTTACAAATTTCTCTTAAACTCATTAAATAACACGCATCGACCTCACTACATTAATGATTCTGCTTTGTTCCATTTTAGTCCTGGAACTTCCATCTTTATATTTACATATATATCTATGTAGACATTTAAAGTATACTCAGTACATATCGGAAAATATATTCACGAAAATTCCTTCTACAAATGTCACTAACACATTGCTAAAGGGACCTTCTGTAAACTTTTATAAACAAATTTTTATTCATTCGTCATTGTGAAACAATTTTATCACATTAATTTTAATTCAGTCTGGCTTACAAATGCGTTTAAGGGTTCGAAGATAACAATTTCATTGCCTTACATTATTTAAATTCAGTCAGGCTTACAAACGCGTTTCAGAGTTTGTAGATAACAATTTCATCACCTTACATTATTTAAATTCAGACTGGCTTTCAAATGCGTTTCAGGGTTTGTCGATAATGCCCAATATGTTGACCATTGCAGCTATATCTACCTTTATACAAATTTATCTGAATTTATCTGGTCTGCTCTAGTATACATGTCTATTGATTGCTGATCATTAGATTATCACAGGTCAGCCAAATGCATTTTGCTGTCTAAAAATTTAAAACTGCTCGTCTGTCGAAAGGTATGGAAGTGTTAAGTTTCAAAGATACATCTTTAATTAATTAATAAAACCATATTTTTTTTACGATAGGAAAATTCCACCCAAGGGATCAAAATGATCCTATTCATTAGAGATGCATATAAAGAATTTTCTTAATCTTCTTAGCAATATCCCCAGGGAAATACTGTTGAAACAGTTTCAAACCAGACAACGAAAGTTTATAGATAAGGTTTCTTTAAGCTACATATGTGGAACGAAGTGGCTTGACGACAACAATTGGCTAGCGAAGATGTCTTCATACAGACACAGTTAACAGTCCGCAGAGTCCATCTTGATTCGGAAACAGGTACTGTGTTCCTCAAGTGTGTGAAGAAATTGTCTCTGACACAGCATATTAACCCCCCCCCACACACACACACACACACGCCTCCACGGATCTTAAAATACGAATTAGCTTAACTACACCCACTTAAGAAACCTTAAATACTGTTACTATATATGACACGCTCACTCAAAAAGTGACGATCATTGGGTATGCATACACTAAGATACAACATAGTTATTTGTCCCCTAATTTAGTAGAAAAATATACGGATCTACACATTCACATGCCCGCTCTTAGCAATAGCTCAAATTCGGTTCGGGGTTCGGGTAAGCTCAGATTTGCAAGGGACTGGCCTGCAGACAGGTCACAGTGTTTGGCAAGGGATACAAGATACAATAAATTTTGTTAAACGTCGGTGGTCAGTGTAACGTACAAGACCTTTGTGTGCTCCAAGTTACCGACAATGAATCGTGTTCAGTTCGTATTATGTTATGTTCTACAAGTGTTATACCCTGCGAACTCGCGATAATGCATGTATCAATACCTTTATTTAGCGTTTATAAGCAGCGCAGTTCTTCTTATGCACGTCTGGCTAGTTTTGTATCGTGTTGTACGTGGCATTTCCATCTTGAAGTCAATCTCAATGCATTTTCTCCCGCAGGTGTGATAATGCGAATATTTACTATTTAAAGCAAGTTTTGACAGATGAGTAATAAATGTGTATATTTGAACTTAAAAGTTACAATATAATTGTACCTATCGGGGATCCGCGACTTCCCGGCCCTAAGTTTATTTAAATATAACTAGCTATCAGCATATGGCAGTAAGATGCCAACAGATACAATATGGCAAGCTTTCTCATATAACTACATTAGCCGAATCTTAGACTCGAACCCACGCAGAGGTGAGATGGCAGTGATCCGTAACGGAGAACGCTTTAGATCACTCAGCCGTTGCCAGTAGCTTCTCGTGGGTCGGTAGTTCTTTCCGGTGTTTTTCTGGGTTCTTCCTCCACCATTAATACTGGCTGACATGTTTAGCCTAAATTGTGCTGAAAAATGACGTGAAACCAGAAAAAAATAAAAAATAAAGATCACTCAGCCACTCGGGGCACCTCATATAGAAGCAAAAATTACAATAACGCAATTAACCTAAAATATGCCATATTTGCTTTTAGTGGTTTGTTCATATTGGGATATTAAGTTCGGGCAAGTTCAGATTTTCCAAGGGATAGATCAATTTTCCTGTCCGCTTGCCCCTGGCAATTTTTAACTTTCCTAGAATAGATATGGCAATATAATTTACATTTCCTGTTATGAGCACGGTGACAAACAATGTAATTCAATGTTCCTACACGTGGCTGGATACGGTTTTCTTTGCCTACTTCTAAATAGTAAAATAAGATGTATAGATATATCGATCGATAGACAGACATATAGATAGGTCGATATATATACATGTAGATCGGTAGATAGACAGATATATATGTAGATAGAAGGCTGGTTGGTTGGCTGGCTGGATGGATGGATGGATCGATAGATCGATAGATAGATAGATGGATGGATAGATTGATGGATGGATGGATGGATGAATAGATAGATAGATAGATAGATAGATAAATAGATAGATAGATAGATAGATAGATAGATAGATAGATAGATAGATAGATAGATAGATAGATAGATAGATAGATAGATAGATAGATAAATAGATAGATATCCTTGTATTGATCATTGTGTCATAGTACATAATTTGGTAATTTTACTCTACGCTGTATGACAAACATGTTCATTAATACGACTACAATTTTCATTGCAATACGCTGATGAGTAAAACACCATTTTACTAATTTGATGTCAGTGGTATTACCTGTTTGCAATGGTACTTGCTGTTACAAAATACCAAATACTGTTATAAACCTCAGCTTATCCTCGGCGAACTATAGTCATGCCATAGTCGTCATATTTTTGTCCCGGTAACATATTTAGATTTGAGTCTGCTACACATGGATCCGAAGCAGAGCGACCCAAATGAATTTGAAAAACAAGGTTAAACCCTTAAGTGGTGGAAATGCATTTTAAATTCACTGTATCTGCAAGATTTGTATGTCTTCTTCATAACCTAAGAGGCCTTCCATACCTTTAAAATGTGAAATCTGCAAGATTTGTATGTCTTCTTCATAACCTAAGAGGCCTTCCATACCTTTAAAATGTGAAATCATTCAAATATCAAAGTCTCTGTCTACATAAAAACTCGCCACCATATGCATTTATAATGTGCCCTTACATAACATTATCTACATTATCTAGCACAGAATTAACGGCTTCAGATGCATTATATATATATATATATATATATATATATATATATATATATATATATATATATATATATATATATATATATATATATATATATATTTATATATATATATATATATATGTGTGTGTGTGTGTGTGTGTGTGTGTGTGTGTGTGTGTGTCAGATTCTCGCGGGTCATGAGCGTTATCCGTATAATACGGTACAAGCCCCACTTGTCAAAGGGTAAGCGTTACGTCCCACTTTGTCAAAGGGTATTGCACGACACATAATAACAACACTATAACCCACTTCCTTCTGATACTCGCTATCTAAGAGATGACCGCCCACGGTATAATTGCCCGGTTCGAGTATATAATGTATATGGTAACCTGAGCTAGTATATTGAACAAAACAACTACGATCCCCCGTAAAGATAAATAAACGATTTAATCAAATGCATACACAATGAAATTTCCTTTCATTAGGAATGCACGCGGTTTTTGAATTAAACTTTCAACGAATTACAAATAGATTGAAATAGAATTAAACAAATTTAGCCGTTCTTTTACTAATAGTTAAATGTCATCACAAGGTCGAGTGTTCAATCAAATTCACCCGCTTTGATAGATTTTCATAACCTGTTATCGTCGAACTGCGTTCTCTGCTCAATCCAATGTTGTTCTGGAAGTTACTGTCCCCCGAGATACTTTCCCTCGTGGATGTTCCACTTGAACTCAGACTTGTCCACTGGATCAATGTATACACCTCGCAATTTCTCCTTCAAAATCCCCTTTTCCCGTACTTGTACGTCCTCTATTTCGGTACTGCAGGTCTTCCCAAAAAAAGATATTTTCTTCCTTCCAAAAGAAAATTAAAACAGGTTAAGTCTCTCGTTTTACTGGTAATAGCTGAGACTGTCCGTTATCCTGGTTCGAACAATCAGATATAACAATCAGTGATAACAATTTTGCGGCTAGTAATTAACTACACGTCTTCAAATCAATACCGTTAAACCATCTGTTAATTCGGTTTTCCATGACCTGGCCGGACCTAAGTTTTTCAGGGGGGGGGGGCCAAAACTTGTTATTGGGTTAAGCGAAGGCGCGAAGCGCCAAGCCTTCTAGGGGGGTCCAAGGGCATGCCCCCCCCCCCGGATTTTTTTCAAGGATGCAAAATGGTGCAAT
The DNA here is from genome assembly GCA_030141615.1 of Unio pictorum. Taxonomy (NCBI): domain Eukaryota; kingdom Metazoa; phylum Mollusca; class Bivalvia; order Unionida; family Unionidae; genus Unio; species Unio pictorum. The sequence goes on from JARLTB010000135.1 coordinate 11,887,620, forward strand.
CTGGTGCTATCTGAACCTTGAAAAAGGGATCTAACAAAAGTGACTAAAACCTGCAATGTTTTAAAAACACTAAAAAAAATATATATTAAAATAAAATAAATAAATTTTTAAAAAAATTAAAAAATTTGGAACCCCTTTTGCATCTTGCAGTGAATAGGTTTTTTTTTTAAACGGGGGGGGGGGGACGGGCCCCCTGGGCCCCTATAGCAGGTCCGGCCTTGCTTGACCTAATACATTATATACTGTCGCTAAATTATCTACGACATCAAAATTCGGTGAATTCACATGTATTCTTGTAAATCAATAATTAAAGTAAGACATTAAATCTTAGAACACAATCAATATTCAAACAATATGATAAATTCAATAATTAACGTAACACTTTCCTATCATAACTCCACATACTGTTTTTACGACATCAATTAACACTACGTCATTCTTAACTACAAATTAAGGTAAGAATTCTAATTCATAATTCAAAAGCACATTACTAAATTAATGTAACAAATGAAACTAATCATATAAATATATCAACAAAATCATGTAAATCTGTAAACGAAGTTGCATGATAAACGTGGATTTGAGACAAATACCGCGTGTTTTTGGTGTGTCTCAACCGTTGGTTTTTGGCGGTTTTTCGATCACGCTTCCTTGACGAATAGATTTCCCTCAAATCACATCCGGAGCACCTTTTTTCCAAAATAATTCTACACTGGCTATTCTCACAATAGCGAATTAAGAAGAAAGAAGTAAATTTCAGCTAGTAAGATATTATATTCTAAAGGATTCTCGTGTAAAACACACCCCTTATTCAACAGTGACCAATCAGAACAAACATATTTTCTCGCGCTTTCCTTTAAAAGTCGCTTACATCAGCGTGTCAAGATGACACGCTTTGGTTTTAAGTAACAATTCTGGTTTCTATCAAATGCTGACATCTTCGTAATAAACTGTGTGTGGTTTTGATAGGACACAGGAACGTTTTCAAGCACACACAGGTAGCTGTCCAGGGATCGACTTGGCGGGTAAGGAACCAGAGATCTTTGGATTATGTCTTACATTCTACCCACTGAAATACCAACAGAGAGAGAGAGAGAGACAGAGAGACAGAGAGTTATATATATATATATATATATATATATATATATATATATATATATATATATATATATATATATATATATATATATATATATATATATATATATATATATCTGTGTGTGTGTGTGTATGTCTGTTTATGTGTGCGAGTGTTCGTCAAAGTTTTCTACTATGTCTAATCACACGGATAACCCACACTGTGACAAACAGTAGGTTGCAAAAGGGATGTGACATCAAAATGTGATAACCTCTAAATTTCATTTGAATGCTTTGATCCATAATTAGAATCTGTTTGTTTCTTAAATACGACATCCCCATTTATCATAGCTTATAAAACTAGGTCATACGATAAGAAGTCGTCAAATGTAACCAGTGGATGTGATAAATGATGAAAGGGGAACAAGACATGCATTTAAATTTGGTCGCTTTCTGATTGAAAGTACGACACAGCTCCACTCTAACTTGTAATTATAGGACTTAATTACATATATCACACTGTGTTTATTTTATGAGAGCGACAAATCCTAATCTAAGTTGCCAATCCTATTTCTTTTATTAACAAAAGACTTAGACCTTGGCATGCAGGGATTTGCTGTCTTAGCTAAATTATTGTCAATGTTTAGTTACGGTTCCTTTACATACACTTAATCATGCTGACAAACTTAATGAAAGAAACTAATTTAGTAATTTAAATCTGAGTAATTAAAAACACAGGGATGTATATATTAACATGTGTGTCCATAAATATGCATTGTATACGTTCGAATGTCCGTTTTAAGTATAACATATTCTGGTAGCAAGAGGATTAAATTACATAACAATTGGTTTTCTGAAATTCCACTGACGGAGTAACCGAAACCTGACTCATGTGTCATTTTATGTTTTATGTTTTGTAATAAACAGTTTGTGAGATGATATAATCTATCTATCTATCTATCTATCTATCTATCTATCTATCTATCTATCTATCTATCTATCTATCTATCTATCTATCTATCTAGCTAGCTAGCTAGCCATGCATCATCCTTCCATCTATATATCCACTCACTCTTAAAATGCAAATTGTCTCCCTGGTGTATGCGCCTTCCTGTTCTGACATATGTATTCACGTATGTTGAATTGGTGCCCTGATATGCAGTCAATATTAGATGTTTAACTTCCGTAATATGAAACAAGAAACTAACTCAACACAAGAAACGGAATTGTATTTGAAACATGATTCGTTGCTCGATGTTAACAAGCCCATTAACTTAAACATCAATATCAAGTGAAGAGGGAGCATCAGGATAAGTCGCTTTCTTTTTAAGAAGAGCTGCGACATTACAAAAATAAACCTATTCACAAAGTCAGAAAGCTCTAGAGTAAGACCAGTGATTTAATACAGAATCATTCTGATATCGATACACACAACGTTTTGTGCTAAAAAAAACGTGTTCACAAAACCACCTTTCTATTTTTAATCTTTTCTAGAGAAATCACTCTTCTAAAACAAGTTAGTGCGTGTTATAGTGGGAACTCAAGACTGCATTAGTGGAGAAAATACACACGAACTTTGAATTCTTGGGTACGCTGTTTGTGTTCTTCGTTCATGAATGATTTCGATATTGTACGCGTCGTCTCCAGTTTGATTGGCTGGCTGTAAGTCGGAGAGGTAAAACGTTCTTCATATCTTGCAATTTTTCGATTTGGGAATTCATGTCCACTCTCTTGTTTTGTGACACAAAACAATCTTGTCGTCCAGTTTAGCCTTTAGCCTTAGTGCATACATTTTCAAAACCTTTTCGATCATCCCCAGAATTTATCAAATACAATCACTTCATTTAAGAGTTTACTTCTTCGGGATTAGATCTGCTACTATTATGGCACGACTGATTGTAACATTTACCGAAACGCGGTAACACTTCGGTATATTTGTGAGTCTGTTGACGTGTAAAATATGTCCACGTATGTTTTTTAGATGATCTTTGGAAATTCTCCACGACACGATTTCTTGTCCAAATTTTCAGTGTTAAGGAAATGAATGTGCCTTTCTTCAATTCTTTTTTGTAGGTTTTCTTGAGACATTTTGTTGCTTGGTTCCATTGGCATCAATGTGTGTGCAGACCATTTGTTTCAAGGCAAATTCAAGGCTAGCACTAACTCCAAACTTCTAAAAAAATTAAAAGAACTAGCGAAGTCATACTTGAAAACACATCGATGGCACAAAAATATTATTTGTTACCACGATTGTACGAGTTGACAGGAGAGACATGTGCTGAATCTGATTGAAATTGACTGCTACTGACTTTGTAAACGTTATTCGAAATGGATTGGCGTAATGTGCATGTTGATTATTCTTGAACATCTTGTAGAAGTAAACTTTCAAACCTGGTTTAGCAAGATAAGAGTAAATACTTACTGAAAGTGCAACGAGGTTGGGGCTGCTGCTCGATTGGCCAAACAACTCCCGGTGCTTTTCTTTGAATTTTATTTATATTTTATTTTGATTTCAACGCTAGATTTGTCCCATGAGTAATAGGCGTAAAGGATGTCTGAATTAATCTGGTCTTGTTTGATTTTTTTTCTATAGTGCTGGCAAGGATGTGGACATCGTCGTTTTAATCCAACAAATTCTTTGCTTGTTTGAAACTCTTATTTGTTTTTCATTCCCCTCTATGTCTGCGATCTCCTTGGGCGTGTAGGGGGTATCGTCTTTGAAGGTTTTGTTACCATTGATTCTCCAAAATTCGTCTCGTCCAAAGCGTATTAATCAAACAATATAAACCACTGCAATAATTGTTCGCACGGTTGCGATTTTTCTGTTTCTGACAACTCTGTTCAAGTCATCAGCGATTGCAACTCCTGGTGTAAATGCACTATCTCGATGATTAGGATTAAGAGGCAAGTGTGGTGTCTATTGTTCGCACTAAAGATTGATTACCGTCAACAGGCTGTAAAGAACTATAGTAAATTTTCGTCCTTCCATAAGACTCGAATGGGGACACGTGTGATGGCCTTCTACGAATGGTGTGTTCTTTAAATCTTCCTAATCCCATCACTCTTCGTAAAAGAGGTCCAATAATGTATTCTAACAAAGAGCAGTCACTTATTACTACGGTCTTATTAGCATGGGTAGAAAGCATTGTCGTTAAACGAGGTCGTTTTTCGTAGGCTAATTGGCATTTCAGCTTTCACCCAATGGTGATGAACGTGATGATGATGTCCTAATTTGCTGTTTCGGTCTCTGTCAAAGGAACCGCTTCTTGTAAAACGATCAAACAACATACTGTATCGATGATTTCTTTCGGTTCTTTGTGAATGACTTTTGTTCACATTGAAGTTGAATTCGTAATTATTGTTAAGACATTTAAAAAGCTTAACTAAACAAGGAGGAAATTCATCTCTACATATTGGCGGTTGGTAGTATCAACTTGACCTTAGGTACTACTATTGTTGTCAATGGACTAAAATTCCAAGTTCTTGTTTTGAATAAATCCTTTAAATTTTGTAACTTGCATGTTCTGTCTTATACTGTTATCGTAGGATATGTATATGCAACTACCAGTGTCAAAATAGAAAACTCGATGTCCGAAAAGTTCCAGGAATACAATTGTCAATGAACATCAGCTTTCACGTAAGCAGCAATGATGACATTACCGAACTCGTTGACAAATGAAAACTCTACGACTTTTTCATAATGAACCAGGATCAAAGTTTCACCATTGATTTTCATGTGTTTAATGAGATTTATTTTGTTGTCAACTTGGACCTTTGACGTATGCTGTCTGTGGCAATATCTTGCTTTCAGCTATGTATCCACACACACACACACACACACACACACACACACACACACAATTCACAAACACGACTGCAAACAGTCGTCATCATTAGTTATGTTCGACGTGGCACCATTCTTTGAATTTGTTTTTGTCTTCTTCCGTGTGAAACCAAGAAGGATAGCCACTTATTGATTCAGTTTCAGAAACTACATAACGTAGCTTGAAAAATAATTGGATTTGGGTCATCGTCCTGTTGGTATTCTTCTGTGGGAGGAATGTGACAACTTTCACGAACTTTAACACAGTAACCCCTAACGCCAGTTTACGGGGCATGGGGTAGTAGCCTACTTCCAAGGTCTGTAGCGTCGAGGTCATGCATGATACACTAACGTGGTTGGTATTATAGAAAGGTAGGCAGATTTAACTCTACAATAATACCAAATAATCTGGACATTTTAGTTGCACTACAAAATACGGAGTGAAAAAATATTTTGACCCGTTTTTTTCCCCACCCAAAATTCGCCCATGGTCGGAATCCGATTTTGTGTCCAGATTTAATACTTTATGGTCTCTGATCTAAGGCAGACCGGTCTGAAGTGCACACCGACAGGTGAATCTGTGCAAAAAGTCTTCTCCATACGACAATTATGGGTCCGTTAGAAAAAAAAAAAAGAAAGACCCCCCCACACACACACACACAAAAAGCAATGTTAGTTTATCATGGCAATAATCAGATAAGAGCGCATGATACAAAGATCATTTGATAAAACTTTCGCACTGTGGAATGTGTTCCGCATCAAAATACTAGGATAAATGATCTGTTAGTCCATAGTAGTCGTATTCCAAATTTCCATCATTTAGTGTCTCGGTTTTCCATAAAATTGCCTCACTAGTAAGATTTGTCGTAAAACACTTCGATGGTGGACTTTGTGAAAGGACATTTCAGGTCACGTTGAGGAAAACCACTGGGACATCCATGCAATAAAAAGCACCCACATAATGAGATACATTTCTCTTTTCTACACCGGTGTTGAGATGTTGTATCCACGTGTCTTGGGTTTGACAAAATGTGAACGGCAGATAGATAGATTGGACTGTGATCTCATCATGGCTAGTTTGCTCTCGGGCATGAACTTGTTACATTGCTTGGACAATGGTTGGAGTTATGTGAATCGATAGCTCTGCGACCCAGGTATAATTGGACAATTTTCCACGGCAACGTCGTAAAATCTTCACATCGGATCACAAATATCTCAACATTTCTTCCTGAAAATCAAAAGCGGTCTTAAGAGTGGACTTGGTTCCAAACGAATAAATTCTCGCTGTTCTATTCACATATTGCCGGCAGTAAGGAGAAGCCTGCAAACAAGAACAGTGAAGCATTTTCACGTGTGTTAATCCTCTTTCATTAATTACCCCCAACGGCCCTTTTGTTAATCTAGAAACAGAGACTGTTCTTGACCATCTCTGTTCATAAAATTTCAAACTTACCCCACTCCCACCACCGCCCGTTGTGTGATGGTGTGTGTGGGTATAGTGCCTGTATATAAATATTCCAACGTTTTGTATGTGATAGCGTGTCCTCGTTCAAGAGAGTTCCACGTATGGTTAATGTTAATTCTCGTTATTCCCTCACAGTGCCATTTTGAATGACTGCTGATAACATAATAGTTAGATCTTTCTGGTCAGTGAAGGGGCATGAGGATTCGGGAGAACGCGCGGGTTCGAATCCCGGCTGAGTCATACCAAAGACTTATAAAAATGGTACATCCAGTTGCCTTACTAGGTGCTCAGTATTAAGAGACTAGTATTAGGACTGGTCGGCCTGGTGTCAGGATAATTTGACTGGATGGCCCAGTGTCTGCGGCATGATGCCTAAATGTTAGACATATCTATAAACTGCCACACTGCATACACCGTAGCTATATGACTTAAACAATTGTCAAGCCTACTTTAAATATCCGAATCACACATACACACACGCACACACACACGCACACACACACACAGACACACACTGGGTGGGAGAAGAAGATCGATTGTATGGTTTTATATCAGCAAAATCCTGTTGAAATTCAAGAAGAGTAATGTTACATTCATATGCACATATGTGTCTTGCAAAACAAGAAAATTTAGCAAACAAACATGTCAAACACGCGCACACTAAGGCACACACGGCTGCAAAGAGATCTTCAAAATATCTAACAAACTAATGTCAAGGAACAAATGTACACCACTTCCAACTACCTTCGCTTCTGAAACCTTCCGGACCTATTTGCAAATTTCTTCCGTGACAAAGTACACACCATTTGAGATTCGCTTGACAACACAATTCCAGTTGACTCGTCACCATACAATTCTGATACAGAATTTCAGTGACAACTTTTAGGAGCATTTCAACCTGTCTCTGTTGATTTAGTACTGACAATTGTGATGAAGAGTGCACCAAAGTCTTGTGAACTTGTTCATATTCCGACATCACTGCTGCTTGAATGATCAGACCCAATATTGCCTTCACTAACTGATGTTATTAATATCTCTCTCTCTCTCTCTCTCTCTCTCTCTCTCTCTCTCTCTCTCTCTCTCTCTCTCTCTCTCTCATCGGGGGAATTCCCATCATTTTTCGAAACTGCCATTGTAAAGCCACTGCTGAAGAAAACAACACTTGACCATAACGATTTAACGAACTACTGCCCAGTTTCTAATCTCCCATTCATATAAAAATCTTAGACAAAGTTGTTCTAACCCACTTGTATCTCATTTGAATTCAAACAGTCTTTCCTAGCAATGTACAGTCTGCATATTGCCCTTGCCACAGTAAGGAAAGTATTTAATGACATTCTCTCTGCTTTGGAATGTGGAAAGATTACAGTCCTCACCCTCCTTGATTTCTTTGCAGCATTTGACACAATAGACTATGATATATTATTTCACCGTCGCCAGCATGTATTTGGCATTCAGAATACAGCCTTACAGTGGTTCAAGTCCTACTTATATCTGCAAATGGAATACATTCCAGCCCAGTTGATCTATGTTGTGGTGTTCCACATTGGTCTGTTCTTGGTCCTGTTCTCTTCATTCTATATACTCAGCCGCTCTCAAGTCTCATAGATCATCACCCAGTGTCTCACCAGTTGTACGCTGATGACACCCAACTATACAAGTCTAGCCACACAACTGAAGTTGATGCTACCATCCATGGAGTAGAGAGGTGCATTTCTGATGTGAAATCATGGATGACATGTAACAAGCTGCAGATGAATGATGATAAAACTGAGGCCATTCTGATCACAACACAAAGACTTTCTCATTCACATCCTTTACCTTGTACCTCAGACAATAAATATCAGCAGCACCAACATTAAATTCTCACAGTCAGTTCGAAACCTAGGTGTTACTCTAGACAGTACTCTCGTATTGCACCAACATGTCATCAACATATGCAAGGCTGCATATCTTGAGCCGAGACGCATCAGTTCCAAATATCTTTCAGTTGATGCCACTAAAACATTTGTGTGTTCATTAGTACTTTCAAGACTGGACTATTGTAACTCAGTTCTGTCTGGCTCATCACAATATCTACTCCAGAAACTTCAAAAAGTTCAAAACACAGCTGCTCGGATCATTTTTAGAGTACTTCGATCAGAACACACCTCACCACTGCTCTGTACCCTATACTGGCTATCCATTCGATACAGAATCAAACACAAAATTTGTTCTCTGTGCTATGTTTCAATGACAGACTCCAGTCCAACATACCTATCCGGCCTCACCCATGTGTATACACCAGCAAGATAATTAAGCTCCTCTTGTGACAATTGTATACTCATTGTTCCCACTATGAAAACAAAGTCATATGGACAACGTTCTTTTGCACACCAGGGCCCGGCGACGTGTAACGAATTTCCTATTGAAATTAGAGACAAGGACACAGTGGTCCCCTTTAAGAGTGCTCATTTAACTCACCTTTTCGACTGCAGGAACAAACTTAGAGATCGAATAATGTTTCTGTATCTTATATGTTTTCAGCATGTTTTATATTTTTCCAATTTCACTGTGGTGTAGTCATATCATTATAGATGTTGTAAAGCTCTTAGAGCTTCTAAAGATTAGAGGCTATACAAAGTCCTCATTATTATTATTATTATTATTATTATTATTATTATTATTATTATTATTATTATTATTATTATTATTATTGTTGTTGTGGTTGTTGTTGTTAGAGTAAAGTTCTTACGCAAGACGTGCACTCACGTACATAGTTTATTTTTGGTCTAAATGTTGTGATATATATATATATATATATATATATATATATATATATATATATATATATATATATATATATATATATATATATATATATAGCATACACTACCGTAATAGTGTATCACATGAGCTTTTAAATGTTTTGTTCTCCTGTTCAGGCTAGGTATATAAAAATCATGGTTGTATCGGCTAGCTAGATATACTTTATATGATAGGTATACAAATATTCGATTGTTGATCATTATCATGTTTAATTTGCTGCCCATCTGTCACAGTAATATACATTCCGACTGATTGATTGAAACACTTGAAAGTCATGGAAATCGGTGTGAATGACGAATGGTACGTTTCAATTTATTCCCAGATAAATACTGCCATACTTATTTTGCCTTTCCACCCAACAAGTGCTTTACATTGAACATATTCAAATCGTAATGTGTCTCCGTATATAAATTGTTTTGTTCTTCTCATACGCTACCCGTGTATAGGATAAAATTCACGTTAAGAATAGGAAAGTGTGTGTGTGTGTGTGTGTGTGTGTGTGTGTGTGTGTGCGCGCGCAAAACAGGTACCCTATTTGAGGCAATAGTGCGAGTGGTTACTGCACAATCCAAAACGAAGACCCATTTATTCTAAAAAATAGTTCAAGGCCTTTGAAGTTTTAGTTTTGATAATGCACTCTTAAGTTAGTCTACATCGATTTTGTTATCATGATTTTCTAAAATAAGCCCGTCCCATATCAGTCATACTTTGGTCAAGGTCGGTCAATTTGTTAACAAAGAACTGCCCCGTATCTCCAATCTCGATTTAGCTCCTTACATATCTACCTGGATATTTTTCAGCAAAAAGAGTTTCTGACTCCCTGGAAATGAATACAATTTTCTGAAAACACCTAGGTCTGTAATAATTAATGAACCAATCATACATATCTCAGGAGGAAGTGTTTGCAGTTGATATATTTTGATTTGTCAAACATAAAAGCAGTTTGTCGTTAAATGAAACCGATCAATTTAACGTGCTAGTGCATACATACATACATACATACATACATACATACATACATACATACATACATACATACATACATACATACATACATACATACATACATACATACATACATACATACATACGGGGAGCGTGGTCTAAAGCGCTCACCGTTTTGGTTCACTGCCATCTCACCTCTGTCCGCGTGGGTTCGAGTCTCGGGGCTCAGACAATGTGGGTATGTGAGAAAGCTTGCCGGTAGCTTTTCGTGGGTCGGTGGTTCTTTCGGGGGTTGGGGGAGGCAGGTTCTTCCTCCACCATTAATACTGACTGCCATGTAAATGACGTTAAACCCTATACCAACAACATACATACATACATACATACATACATACATACATACATACATACATACATACATACATACATACATACATACATACATACATACATACGAAAAAAAAACACAATATATCAGAAACAAGCATACTTGAGCGGAATATAGGAATGTATGAAAATATTTATTCAGATCAACAATGAACACAGATGAATTGATAGCATTGATTCGGATATAGACCAAACAATGCCACAAAGTTGAATATAGAAATATGTGGGAGTAAAAACCTTGGATATTGGATTATTTACCGTTTAGCTTGAAACTTGATAATGCGCAGCATAACACGTACTCTGTTCACCGCACGCCTATCCGTCTTCCTTTTCTAACTTCTCATTTTTTTTCTAGTCCATATGGTTTTGCTTTTTATGTCTGCATCATTTAGTCTGTCTCCAGCAATATGTATGTATCCAGCAATATGTATGTATCCAGCAATATGTATGTATCCAGCAATATGTATGTATCCAGCGATACGTTTGTATTTACGTGCTATGTTCACATGTCCGTAACACGTCCATAATTTACGTCCTCTTCGCAAAATGATAATTACTTTTTATTCCTGTAAATGTTTGTTTTGTAATCTTTCCCTGATTGTGATTGCTTATTTAACACGAGCAGTGACAGCTGTATTTGAATATCCTCTGCGATATGTGCTGACTTTATGAATATAAATTGTCATATTGTTTTACATTATTCGTCTTTTGTCACATATGGATATAAAATAAGGGTTGTATTGACATCGCAAAGAGGACATTTTTTCTAAAACTATTAATCACTCAGACCTATAGATAGATAAATGGTTCACTGTACACATATATTGAGAAGTATACTGAGTGGGTGAGTATTTTATTGCCTAATAGATTGATTGACTTAATGATGGACACGAACCTAAGTGATTCCTGAACTTTGATTGTACTGCAGGCACCCACATCCATGAATCCTTAAAAATATCAAAGTAGATAGTCAAAAAGGTATTTCGAAAGTGATCATTAAGGACAGTTTTTACCAGAAAAGGCGACCGATCTTCACCCTCGTCATGACTAATATCGGACGGACTTTCCATAGTAAATCATGATAACAAAGTCTATTTCAGCTATATTAGGAATACATTTTCAATGACTTCATTTCCTAGGCCTTCCACTATTTTTCAGAATTGATGTTAGTTTTAATAAATTGTACCCTCATACATACATACATACATACATACATACATACATACATACATACATACATACATACATACATACATACATACATACATACATACATACATACATACATACATACATACATACATACATACGGGGGGCGTGGTCTAAAGCGCTCACCGTTTTGGTTCACTGCCATCTCACCTCTGTCCGCGTGGGTTCGAGTCTCGGGGCTCAGACAATGTGGGTATGTGAGAAAGCTTGCCGGTAGCTTTTCGTGGGTCGGTGGTTCTTTCGGGGGTTGGGGGAGGCAGGTTCTTCCTCCACCATTAATACTGACTGCCATGTAAATGACGTTAAACCCTATACCAACAACATACATACATACATACATACATACATACATACATACATACATACATACATACATACATACATACATACATACATACATACATACGAAAAAAAAACACAATATATCAGAAACAAGCATACTTGAGCGGAATATAGGAATGTATGAAAATATTTATTCAGATCAACAATGAACACAGATGAATTGATAGCATTGATTCGGATATAGACCAAACAATGCCACAAAGTTGAATATAGAAATATGTGGGAGTAAAAACCTTGGATATTGGATTATTTACCGTTTAGCTTGAAACTTGATAATGCGCAGCATAACACGTACTCTGTTCACCGCACGCCTATCCGTCTTCCTTTTCTAACTTCTCATTTTTTTTCTAGTCCATATGGTTTTGCTTTTTATGTCTGCATCATTTAGTCTGTCTCCAGCAATATGTATGTATCCAGCAATATGTATGTATCCAGCAATATGTATGTATCCAGCAATATGTATGTATCCAGCGATACGTTTGTATTTACGTGCTATGTTCACATGTCCGTAACACGTCCATAATTTACGTCCTCTTCGCAAAATGATAATTACTTTTTATTCCTGTAAATGTTTGTTTTGTAATCTTTCCCTGATTGTGATTGCTTATTTAACACGAGCAGTGACAGCTGTATTTGAATATCCTCTGCGATATGTGCTGACTTTATGAATATAAATTGTCATATTGTTTTACATTATTCGTCTTTTGTCACATATGGATATAAAATAAGGGTTGTATTGACATCGCAAAGAGGTAGAGTTTGACATTTTTTCTAAAACTATTAATCACTCAGACCTATAGATAGATAAATGGTTCACTGTACACATATATTGAGAAGTATACTGAGTGGGTGAGTATTTTATTGCCTAATAGATTGATTGACTTAATGATGGACACGAACCTAAGTGATTCCTGAACTTTGATTGTACTGCAGGCACCCACATCCATGAATCCTTAAAAATATCAAAGTAGATAGTCAAAAAGGTATTTCGAAAGTGATCATTAAGGACAGTTTTTACCAGAAAAGGCGACCGATCTTCACCCTCGTCATGACTAATATCGGACGGACTTTCCATAGTAAATCATGATAACAAAGTCTATTTCAGCTATATTAGGAATACATTTTCAATGACTTCATTTCCTAGGCCTTCCACTATTTTTCAGAATTGATGTTAGTTTTAATAAATTGTACCCTCATACATACATACATACATACATACATACATACATACATACATACATACATACATACATACATACATACATACATACATACATACATACATACATACATACATACATACATACATACATACATACATACATACATACATACATACATACGGACAGACAAGTCGAACTGCGGTGAACATTATAAATTCCGAGGTATGTTTCATGTTTAGAGTGTATTTTAGAACTTAGATAGTACGTGGCAAATTATGATTCTATTTTTAACAGGCTTATAGAAAGGTATGCTTCGTAGCAGGAACACATCTACAAGATTATATCGATTTTATGAGGAACTAGAATGACACATTGTTTTATTTGATAGATAAAGTCTGAGTTAAGATTCTATGCTTGAAGTGGAATGTATGAACCTGAAATGTACCTTGGAAATTTTGATTATATTTTTTTTATGGACTAATAATAGAGAGATTAACCTTATTCCAGGAAATGATCTGCAAGATTGTTTCAATTTTGTCAAAAGCAAACAAAGCACTCAGTCTCATTTTTCCTCATTCATATTAATCCTACTTCTATTATTATTATTATTATTATTATTATTATTAGTGTGTGTGATCTCTCTCTCTCTCTCTCTCTCTCTCTCTCTCTCTCTCTCTCTCTCTCTCTCTCTCTCTCTCTCTCTCTCTCTCTCTCTCTCTCTCTCTCTCTCTCTCTCTCTCTCTGAAAACTCTCTTTAAAGGACAAAATTATTCCTAAATCGCCATATGTACCACTTTCTAGACGTACATAAAATTCCTTCAATTACGTTACTCAGAGCATGCCAGCTCTCGTGAATTCTGACTTAAAACGATAGTATATTACCCTCGCTTCACAGTGACATGTCATAAATTACCACGTGAGTGGTCTATACAAAATTAACGTATTCTACATCATGTTTAATTACCACTGCATACAATGCACATACCCATCTAATATAATAGGTAAGTATCGCTAACTCACGATAACCAGCATCATCATAACAGACAAAGGAAATCATTCCATATTTATTTAATATAACCCTATGAAATTCTATAGATATGACAATTTGGATCGCATGCAGTCATTTCTACCGATGAACTAATACCTGCAAAATTTGTGATCGAGGTACTCTAAAGATGATCCGATCAGCAGTGTTTTGAACTTTTTGAAGTTTCTGGAGTAGAGTGTGACGAGCCAGACAGAAGTGAGTTACAGTCTTATCTATTTTTATTAATCATAACAAGCTGCAATTTGCTGTTGGATCAAACTTATAATATAATAATATTAGGAAATACCTAAATGCTATCATATATTTCTAACCACATGGTGCCAAACGCGACATTACAATAAAATATCACTGCTGTAACTTTAAGACTTCAGTTACTCCCATGTCTGAAATAAATGCACTATTTGATATAAACATTCTAGTAGGGATGACGGTTAATTATTTTATATCGACTTTTTTCTTACTAATGTGTATTTTGCCACTAAAAGCTTCCGGCTGGGTACGGCCAAAGTTGTCCGTGTACATGATGTATAAATATTTTTGTGTACTTTGAGCTAGATTTGAAAGCTTCAAAGTAATTTCTAAGGGTTTTGGTTATTGGTTTATTTATTTATAGTCGCCATCTACTGTATGTCTAACTGGTATGCATATTCAATTTGTATTAAGTGCTTGACTTATATACATGATTGATGATTGTGGATATTGTTGTTGCATATCTGACTTTTATCATGCTGTAAAATTAGTAAAGAACATGCTGACATAATAATTGCTGTTTAGAACATTATAAAGACAGACTTTGTTTTAATTAGCAAGAGATCAACGCCAGTTTTGTTTGCAATACGGCTAGGCACTGTAGTTTTCCAATAGATCAAGTCATCTTCTTTTAACGTCGTTGGTCCAGTGAAGATGTGTATCAATATGAGTTTGGTATTCAAATTATTCATTCCTGTTTTAAGATCAATATGTGGAACCATTTAAAGTTGTGTTCAGCTGCAAGGAATTATTTATTCAAATTATTAATTAGAATTACATAATGCACATTGAAATATAGAGTGACGTATTACTTTGAGATTATTCTATACTCATTCAAATACTTTCTAAGTTGCAAGCTTTTTGGAATTCATTTGGAACATTCGATACTTTTGAAATTTTATTAGGACATTTTAGGATAATTGTTTTATTTACAATACCGTAAGTTGTTTTAAAAACGTTTTCATTTAAACTTTGAGAGATATGTAACTTGTTGATTTTGTTAAATCTGCTGGTTTAGCTTCTTCCTATTATATAGTTTAAGACAGAGTGGCAACAATTACATTGATTTGATTTGATTTGTTCCTGACAGCGGGATCTAAATCACGTGGATCTGTTTGCTCCTATCACGAATCTGTTACAAGCATTATTCAAGTATCTCAAGCAAAAACATAAGTTGATAACAATTATGAGATGCTAAAAAAATATATGTTTAAAACCATATATGACAATTTCGAATTAACAGCAATCGATGTAGTTTGACTAACATTCGTTCACCGATTATCTTCACCATATAAGATAGCGGTTGGCAGGTTACAAGGCGGATATGACGCAGCAAGGAATCCATATACAACAATATGGTCTTTTAACGAGGATAAATATTATTAATTATAGAGAAATAAAAGTGTTGTAAATTAAACGTGCTACGTACGACCCTTAGATACATTATATACATCATTTCGTTTTACGACTTTTGCAACGTGCCATAAAAACTGAAATCAAGTGATGCACTATTAAGTATGTAAACCTTCAGAACCTAATGGCCTTCGGCAAGGGAGGAGGGTGCATGCATCTACATGAATTGGGTCATACAAAATTTATGTCTGAACGGAATTCCCTCGTAGCAATAATGAAGATAAAGCGAGTCAATTGCAAAGGACCGGAATAATTTTAATCTGAGTTTTATTTACATTGCGTATACTGCAACCTTATGTGTTAGGTGATATGTTCTGGGTTTTATCATTATCATTACCGTCCACAAAAGCTGTTATGCAGAGCTGAGAAGAAAGAGCGCATTTCAAGCTACTGAAATATTCAGAAGATAAACGAGCCACAAAATCCTTGCTGGTGAACATTCCATTGAATTAGACCGCTGCGGTAGGTCGCAGGTTCGATCACTGGCCGAGTCATAACAAAGACATAAAACGTTGTATAAGCAGCCGCTTCGACAATGGTTGAAGTTTCCTTCTATGAACCGATAGATCTGAGATCGATATATCTGGGGAATTTTCCACCGCAACGTCGTAAAATTTCCACATCGGATCAACAATATTTGAACATATCTTCCTGAAAATCAAAAGACCTGGACTTGGTACCAAATAAATAATAAATTCTCGCTCTTCTGTTAACATACTGCCGGCAGTAAGGAGAAGGGTGAGGAAAAGAACAGTGAAGCATTGTCACATGCGTTAATCCTCTATCGTTAATTACCCCGAAGGACCTTTTCGAAACCACCCAGTTCATCTAGAAACAGAGACTGTTCTTGACTATATCTGTTCATAAAAACTCAAACTTACCCCACCCCTATCCCCCCGTTGAGTGATGGTTGTCGGTATAGTGCGCATGTATATAAATATTCCTACTTTATGTATGTGATAGTGTCTTCGTTCAACAGAGTGCCATGTATAGTTAATGCTAATTCTCGTTATTCCCTCAAAATGCCATTTTGAATGACACTGATAACAGAATTGTTTTATCGTTCTGGTCAATGAAGGGGTATGAATCCCCGCTGAGTCATAAACAAAGACGTATAAAATGTTACTTCCAGTTGCCTTGCTAGGCGTTCAGCATTAAGAATTTAGTGTCACGACTTGTCGGCCTGGTGTCAGGATAATGTGACTGGCTGGGGCAGCATGCCACATGTCTGAGGCATGTTCTCCATGCTAAACATCGCTAGAAACTACCACACTGCAGACATTGAAGCGATATGACTGAAACATTAAATTATGTTAAAAAGCAAAATAACACTCCCATACCCAGTGGATTAGCTAATATTGTTATATACATACATACATACATACATACATACATACATACATACATACATACATACATACATACATACATACATACATACATACATACATACATACATACATACGCACGCACGCACGCACGCACGCATACATGTGGATGAATTTTTAAGAATATAATTATACATAGCTATAAATGTCGATTATTCACTTTATTGCGATCGTCCTACATCCATATTCCTATGAGGCTTATAATACCCCACCCCCTAAGAAATACATACGGCATAATCAATGTTACAAGTGTGAACCAGTACAAACAGGATTGAATGTCGCCCATTCTTATATAAATGTGAAAGCCACGCATGTTGAAGAAAATTTTGTATTACAAGATATTCTTACAAGTATAAACAACGTGCTCTCATCTTAACCCAGTTATTAACTAGCTACCATTGTAAAAGTGCACGACGATCAATACATTTCGTCTGGAAGTTTACTATTGACGGTTAAATTGCAAAGCAAACAATGATTAGTATTACATAGTCGTTGGCAAAACTATAGTAGTAATACATTTTAGAACAATAAGTATTAGTTTAGTTGACTAAATGACAGGGCCACACTGGAAAGCACTTTAGGTGCAATACAATTTTTACTGCTACATTCTTGATTGCCACATTCTCAACCAAACATTGGTGATTCCAGCAACCTACCCTGACACGTGCACTTACTGTTGTCCATAATCGTTTTGACACACCTGTGAGAGTTGTGCAAAGAACTATGATCGTTCCTGTAGTTCGTAATACAGATATACAAGTAGCTTGTAGGAAGGACGGTTTACTCCTTAGCAGTGCTGCCGTTCCTGATATGCTTATTTTATTCCTTTATATATATATATATATATATATATATATATATATATATATATATATATATATATATATATATATATATATATATATATATATATGTGTGTGTGTGTGTATACAGTAAGTAACATAGCTAGCATTTGGTTTGTATAGTAGATCACTGTTGATCCAGATCCGTTCATGCATTGTAGTCCAATCCAGTTCTTTTCAAACAGTATGATGTAACCGACTGTCAGTCTTTATATTTGTTTGTTCTGACTCCGTGGCTGATTGCTTTAAGGATAATACTTTTAATATACACACGCTTCTAAATGGACAAGAATGAGATTGAACGTAGCAGTCAACAAACTGTTTAAAGTATATTTCGAAACAGACAATAGCGTAGGAATGACCCTCAATTACCTGAATAGTGTTGTTATAATCGATCGGAATCGCTCAGTCATTTCCGTCAGGTCGTTACATCAATTTGACGTGTTTGTTACTTTGCCGCTGGCGTAGAGTACCCGATATGTTACGACAGCAACTACTGATAACATTCGAGTGGTGGCTGTGGTGGCTAAGTCTCCTTCAGCAGCCATATTGTCCCATGTGAACGAAAATGGTTCAGCATATAGTTCTCAATGACAATAAATTATTTCCGAGGATTCTTTTTCGACTTGACAGAAAAGATCGACGTTGTTTAGATTGTTATTAAAATATATCTTGAACTTTTTGCAAAGTGAATTGTTCATTACCTCGTTTACACACGACATATGCAATCCAGCATCTACTCGTATGATTTCAATCCAAACAACGCGTTACAAAATTAACTTCAGCGCGTTTGGTGATTCTTTCAATCAGACGAAAACTGACGCGCGACGACACATTAAATGCATGCTTATCATCGCTGCAAAGTATGAGTGTGTCATGCTTATGGATGATAGAGCGAACACAATGTATTTAGGTGAAGCTGTTGTAGATACCTTGTATACCAGGAGTGACAGTGCGATGTCTGCCACTACTAATGCAGCTGTATTCAGTTTTCTCTTCAACAGGATGCTTTTAACTAGTTTTGACTGATTTCCTGTCGTCTTGACACAATAGTTTGCCTGCGATGGTTGTTCTACCTTATTTCATTCTCCATTGATAATAGTGGTTTGCTGATTTGCAACGACAAAAAGAAACAGAAGTGTTTATTCAACATCTGCAAAAAAGTTAAAGAAGAAGAGGGCAATTTGAATTGTGAAGGACAAAACAAAAGAGTGAAAACATAACGTAGTGTACGCTACAAGTCATTTTGGTGTAATTAAATTATTTATTCATCTGTTTCCGAAGAAACCTCCTCCTATTTTTCATTTTCGTTCTGGGATTGTTAAGTGGACACCCTAACGACGAATATCGTTTTCATTGACACAGATAGTAAAATCTTTACTATTGTCTCTTTTTTCTTCTTCTGTCTCTCCTTTGCTTTGACACTGTAAACATTCTGGAGTCGAATGTCTTTTCTCACGACCAATATACCTAGCATCTTCCTTTTTATCTGTAACTTCATTTGAAGTATTATGTCGCATGACTTTCTGCTATTATCTGAACCTACTCAAATCCAATTTTATAATCAAGATGGAACACTAACACTTCGCTGTGAAGAAACCATACGAAGAAAGCAAAGAGACAAGATCGACAACTTTTGGTGTCGTCTCTTACGCAATCTGACCATGCACTTGTTAGTGATTCCGAAGATTATTTAGGTAATCGTGAACCTGCGCCATCAACTTCTGCCACAAGATATTGAGATTCCGTGTCCACCAAGATAGAAAGTAGTTAGTTTGATAGCATCAAAAGAGAATTATCACATTCAAGAGAATTAAAAATTGACTTTCAGAAAATTTAGAAGCATATCTTACACATATAAGATTACATTTTTGAGTTCACATCTGAAGTGCCCACAGGTAAGCAGCTGATTGTATTACTGACTTGAGAGATTCCTTGTTAAAGACACTAAAGCTAAAAGGGAGGGACAATCATTTGAGACTCTCCATTAAATGCAACAGGATGACGTCTCCTGTTTGGTGCGATCTTTTACACCGGCAGAATTAACACAGTCCAAAGTGACTGACGAAGTATATTAGTCCAGCGGAAGGTTCCAATTCTCCCAAGACCCGTGTTTGAGCTCCATGAGATATTCGCACTATCAAACGAAGTATCATCAAATTAACAGCTCACAACAACCTGATGTGCTTAGCTCGTGCCATCGTCGCAGGGGAGGAGGGTGGGGGCTAACGTTACCACAAAATCTACATCATTGGAGATCATTAGAAATAGTTCAGAATCAGACAAAAGAAGTAGAATTTCTTTTGCAACATGCATATCCAAAGAGACCGTGTTAAACTGTTTAGCATTTTTGAAATTCAAAGACCTTAAGTTGTGTTGACTGATCGTTTAAGTTCAAAATATATCATCAAGGCGTTCGCGGAGCTATCATGTTTCGAGGAACCCATTGTTCAGACCAGTTTATCTTCCACACTTTTTGTTGCTTGAAGTGTTGCCTTTGTTAGCTCCATTTGTTACTAACAATATCGTATGAAACAGGTTCTACAACTGAAAAGTGCTTAATAATTATTAAGAATGTGCTTTACTTGTGATTATCTTATTCAAATCAACGACTTTAAAGCGCACATTTGTTTATGATAGACAGATGGCATTTTTGTGGACTTCGAACATCAATGCTACATCTAAAAATATTAATATGTAAAATGGAAGAAAACTTCAAATAAGACCAAGAAGAAAACGAAACAATTGAATTTAATCTTTTTACTTTGAATTTACACAAGAGACATTCACATCCCTAATTGATGCGTAGTTCGTCGTGTCTGTGATAAGTGTATACAAGAACCAATAGTTTTCACTGTCCCAAATGTGATAAGCTTCCTGAAGAAGGTGAAAACATCAAGTGGGATTATTGTATTCTTGCCGATTCTGTCTAATGGATCTTTGATCCTACCAACAACACATGGCGAGGAGGAAATCAAGCGTTAATGGGGCTTCCATCGATATTCCACAGTGATATTTCACAATTTCTCAGGATGCGATAGACAATCTCTATTGAAATATTATTCAGGACAAAATACCTAATGTTCCATATTGACTATGAACGGAACGAAACTCATCTACATGAAAGTGGGGGTATGTACAGTGTTCTGATTCCATGCGCAGGTGATCCTGTAATCTCGACATAACACCTCGACCTGGTATACGTTCGTTAGTACACAGCATTACTCAAACGTAAAGTAGTACCTCCAACTCACTTGTATCATTATGTCTTTCCATAATTTTTCTAAGGCAAAATAATGTTTCCTTTCTGCAGCAAACGTGATGAAAAATGTTACCAAGATCATTCGCGTGGTCACAAAGATGAAAATTTCGCTTTGACAGGGAAGTTAATGAATGTCGAATCGGTTCATGCTTTTGATCGCGGATACAAACTGTTAAGATTGTACAAGATTTGGCACTTTGATCATGAACATGAGTGATGTGCCTTACGACCAGAATGATGCCGATCTCTGCGATCTTGCCTCTTCGCTCCTACCGTCGAAATCGATGATGTTCATGTGCCTTACCGCTTGAATAGCGAAATCGATGGAGGTCGACCTTTCGACTTTTTCTGTTAAATATGTGAGCATGCTCATAATCATTTTTCGACCTCCGAACTATTGGTTTTTGAAAGTAGAAATAGTACTATTCCTGGGAAAGACTGTTCAGAAACATAAAACGTTGCATGAATATAAGGCTTGCCATGCTACAACTTTTGTACTGAGTGTTGTAACACATTTCGTGTAAGGACGTCGATGATAAGCGTTCATGACGTAGAGGATTACCAAGAACGGTTGACGTAAATGATTCCGACGACGAATGCACTGAATTGTGGACGATGGGTGATATGCGTATTAGTGATTACCTTTCTCGGATATCGTTTACCATCCAATTCGTTTTCGACTATTTCATGAACAGTACACGCATTAAAGACATGTACAACCAAACTTTATATCTGCAAAAAAGACATATCACGTTAAAGGCGTTTAGTCTAGCGATGAAGACCATTTGTGTACCTCTTTGTGAAGAAGACAGTTGTATATGCAGCTGCGGTTATTCTAATGTGTGTATCACTGATATGCCGAGTCGTTTAAAACGTATGTGTTTTCGTATTTTAAGTCACGAAATGTAAATATGTTGCTTTTTGTTGTTATGCGTTTTGAACAACAAGTACATAATGTTTACATTGTTATGTATCATTGATTTCAGAATTTTCTACAACATAATTATGGCAGCATCCTTTCCTTCTCTGTTCTCAAAATGATTGACAAAATGTTACATCGTCAAAGGTGAGAGACCTTGTGTCTACGACATCCATTAAGCATGTTGATTGCTGAACCCAGTGCTTCAGGCGAATCCGTATTGTCATACATTTGTTTAAACCGAAATAACGCTTGTTTGATTGTCCACACCAACGTATCGTGTTGTGTTACAGAGAGTGACAATCGGCTATCACATTACTTCCAGAAGGTTATGGAGAATCAATTTTGTTCGCCGATGACATTCTTCGCGAACACAATGGAATATTATCTGACTGCAGTCAAATACATCGTGCCATCCTTGATGAACTGTTAGAAGACGAACAAGAAATTAAACTGGTTTAAGTGATAAAGAAAATCATCGTCACATCAATAATATTTGCATTGCACCCAATATATTTCAACAAAGTAGAAGACAACTCATTGTCAGTGCACATTATGTCGTATAACTTAAATGTCCAAGAGACAGATCTTAAGCGAAAGTGTTTGTCAAACAAGTAGGAAGCACTTGATTGAATTATGCATTCCACCATGTCATTCAAGCACATCATGCATCGTTACTCATCGAATTAGAACTACCATTGCCGATTATTTGAGATTTCGTAAGGATTGGTTTCACTAAGAAGGCGTTAATGTAGTTTATATGTGCCAATCAAGTCTATCTGACAAAACACACAGTATTCAACGTAACGTCCTTTTAATCTCATCCTCCAGCTAATCGTATTAGTGCCCAGCCGATTCGCATTAGCCACGATAAGATTGTGCAAGTTCGGACACATCTAGTAGAATTCAGCCTTAAAGAAGAAAAATACTGGTTTAATTTGACATCAAGTCTGTTCATTCAATGGATCATTTACATACCCCATCAAACCAAACTGTTGTTCGAAAAGCATTAGTAGTATTGTCATAATTTGCATATCCAAGAAGGGTTGCTCTAGCCAAAGGAAAATCATTTCAACATTTGTTGGAAGTGACGCTTGTCGATGTGGTTTTGTTATTCAACTTATATATGAAATACTAGTGCAGAAGCTAAAGATCGAAAACTACAAGAAAGGAATTTAGTAGAACACGAGAAAAATAAATGTCCCAAGAGAAAAAGCCCGAAGCACACAAACAAACCCATCTGCCAGGACGAAAGGAGAGTACTGCTGCTATAATACATATACATACTTAGGAAACCCCGTCACCCGGTAACAGCATATCTTCCTGCCACTTCTACATCTGTTTCTTTGTCTGTCAAAAAGACGTCTGCAAACAAGAATTATTCCCCGTTTCATAATAGGATTTTAAATTGGAAACTCATTTCTAAATACGTTTGTCTTTGAGCTTTAAAACTAGCTTTTTGAAACAAACTGGTCGACACCTTCTATGACGACAAACAGGCAACGGTACATAAAATATCAATCTTTCTTATAAAAGGAACTAAAAAAATTACATTAAAATTTGTTAAACACCAAAAATCCTGAAACGAATGCCAATGTTGTGGACCACTTTGAATGTACTGTGAAAGAATGCATGTGGAAATATTTACCCGTCATTACGCCTCGTCAAAGCTTAGAATCAATTGCACGATGGTAGCGTCTGGGGTACACCCGAAGATATGAAGCTTGAAAACGAGTAAACGTGTTTGATCGATTGTTTGGAATGTCATCGACCATTTCAAAGAACGAAAAAAAGAAATTTGGTTGTAATTGGAAAACCATTCAGACATTTGAAATGGTTTTTTCCTTAACTAAAAACTAAGTACATGAACGTGGTCTTCCTGTATATAAACTGGAAGATAGGCCACAACAATAGTTATCCTCTCATCGCGACATTTTGAAAATCCTTATCCTTTGAGATCGAATTAATCATTGAAAACAAACCATCGAGCTATATATAACCTGTTTGTTTAACGTTACCTAGTCACAATTCTATTGATGTTTTTCCCAACAATAAATTATGTAATTCACCGTTTAATTGCCCGAAAACATATAATAAGTTCACGAAGCATATTGGGATGTTTTGATAAGAATGATTCATCGCACGTACTCCATGAATATCAACAAAGATGAAAACACTTTCATCGTCGATATTAAACAATTGGACAATAGCAATCCTTTCATTTACTAATCTAAAACTGTTGCGCATGTTAGTCCTGAAATGAACATCTGTACCATGAGAATACATGTTATGTACTGTGAAGTGGCAAATTTCAGTCCATCGATTAATAAACCATTAGTTGAGGTCAGATAGCCATTAGTTAGATTTATGAAGACACGCTGTGTCAAAGAGAGATCTGTATAGTAGGATGCGACCGTTGTACTAATTAAACCGTGTTTACTCAATAGCCGACTGACTTTTAGCGACATTTTAAAGTTCCATTTCTCAGGACAATTGTCAGAATTGAGAAAATGCAGAGATTCTGTTACTTAAAACTAAGCATGTCATATTGACCATGACGTAAGCGACTTTTACAGAAAAGCGGGAGAAAATACATTTGATTCTGATTGGTCACGGTTAAATAAGGGGTGTGTTTTCACACAAAAATTCGTAGAACATAATATTGGCCTAGCTAAATTAAAAGCTAGTCTTGAAATTGCTCTGTGAGAGAGACCAGGGGTTGAATTATTTAGTAAAGGCTCCGGATGTTATTTTAGAGAAGTACATTCATTAAATCGTAGTCCAGAGGGAAAAAAACCCAAAACTAAGGGAGGGACACACCAAAAACACGAAAGTATTGTCACAATTCCATGTATATTGTTGATTCAATTTATATAATGTTTGCTTAGTTTACAGGTCTGCATGATTTCATTTGATACATTTGTATAATTGATTTAATTTGATACATTTGTATAATAATGTGTTTTGTATTATGAATCGGAAGTTCTTGCAGGATTTCATTTGATTCATTTGTATAATAATGTGCTTTTGAATTATGAATTGGAATTCTTACCTTAATTCTTTGATAAGAATGACGTAGTGTTAATTTATGTCGTAAAACACTATGCTGAGTTATGAATAGGAAGTGTTACGTTAATTCTTAAATTTATCACCTTGTTTAAATAATGATTATGTTCTAAGAATTTAATGTATAACAGTAGTTAATGATTTGCATACATGTGAATTCACCGAATTTTGATTTCATAGATGATTTAGCGACAGTGTATACGATTTATGTGCTGTGGAAATTAAGGCAGAGCCATAATCCAACGCCTCGCTGTGTAGTACGTTAATGTATTAGGTCAAGGCAAAAACCAATTAACAATTTGTTTAACTACAGTCATCTGTGGACATGTGTAGTTAATTACTAGCCGTAAAGTTGTTATCACTGATAGAAATATCTGATTTTCGAACCAGGAATAATGGAAAGTCTCAACTGTAACCATTGTAACGAGAGACTTAGGTTGTTTTAGTTTTCTTTTAAAAGGGGGAAAATAGATTTTTTGGGAAGAAGTTATGCAGTGAACGCATGAGACAGTGGACAAGTCCGGATTCAAGCGGAAACATCCACGAGTGCAGAGTACCTAGAAATTGGACGAGACAGCGACATCTTGAAACAACATTGATTGAACAGTGAACGAGGATCGAGAAATAGCAGGTTATAAAAATCAACAAGGCATTGACTTTGATTGTACCACTCGATCCTTTGATGATTTAAAAATATCAGTAATAGAATGGTTAATTTGTTTAAATCTATTGCAAATCTTATTGTAATTCGGTGAAAGTTGTATTTCTAAACCTCGTGTATTCCTAATGAAAGGAAGTTTCATAATTGTGTATGTATTTGATTAAATTGTTTATTTATCTTTACGGGGGCTCGTAGTTGTTTGTTCAATATACCTGCTCAGTTTACTATATCAATTCTCATACTCGAACCGGGCAATTATATCGAGGGCGAGTATCAAAAGGGAGTGGGTTATAGTTATTTTTATTATTTGTTGTACAATACTCCTTGACAAAGTGGGTCTTAACACTTAAATACTATACGAATAACGCTCATAACCCGCGAGTAACCTGACGTACTATTTTAATGGCAGCATCTGGTTAAAACGAATGCCCCTGTTTCCTACGATAAGTTTGGCAAAGTCGTGGAGAAGAGAACAGGAAACAAAGAACATGAAATGTCAGAGATGTTGACTTACTTAATCACTTATTGGAAAAGAAGAAAACGAAAATGATGCACCGAAATTCTTACAATGTTTTAAGTGAGAACAATGCATTTCTGCCATTGCTCCCACGATGATGAGAAGCCATGAATCTCAATAGATAGAATTTCATCCTGTGTCGTCTCTGACCTATTCAGCCCTAAGGTGTCTACGTTTTCAATGATTACTGTGTTTAGTATTTTGATTTTTTTTTTGATAACCGCCTATGGAACAAGGCATCACTGACTTTATGAGAAGAAATGCTGCATCGACTCAGTGCATAATACACTATTTAAAGGATCATATTTTGTGGACAATATTGTACGTATTGGATTTTTCTTAGATCATTTAGTGACTTATTATGTTCGAGAGTAAACAATAAATGATAATAAGGTATAAAGAGGATTGTATGAAAATTATTGATATATATAGTCTTCAGCAAAGAGCATGGGGTGCATTGATAACATAATGCCAGTGTCATTAAAAGATCATTGGAATTCAGTTTTGATTTCACAAAGTTGCTAACCTTGTAAATACGTTCCAGTCTAATAAATATGTATAGACATGTTCTATCGCATTTCTCTCTATCGATCTTGGTCTTGTTTTCCATCAGGCTTGTGCTTTGTTCATATAAAGCGGTGCGTTCACGAATCTAGCCACCCATTGTTGACACTTCGACGGCTAAAAGTGATCTCGACGATTGCAATATTAAGTGAAGCCATGGGTCACATACATTGCATGAGGCAGCTACTGATCAAAACAGCAGTGACAGAAATGATGGCACCTTCTTATAAATAACGTAGGACATTTTATTTTTTTTAAAAATGCATTGCTCGAAGAAATCATTGCAGAGGAAGAAGACTGGGAGAAAGGACAAGGATTACAGATGCAACAGCAGGTAAAGCAATAACACCAGCTACAATATCAGCATGAAAGAGTAGACGAAATGGAGTGTAGAATGAGGACTAATGATTTATTTTCCTTTGCAAGATGAGACCTGTACCGTGGGTAGGCCCGTGGTGAGGCCAGTCTGTTCTGCCAGCACTAAATCAGTCACTAAAACAAAACATTTTGCTTCTATTATTTTCCCAAAACATTGTGCTTGTTTGCAATATATTTGTATGCCCATGTCTGTCTCCACCAAACGAACTTAGCCCCATACACCTGTAAAGTGTGGTTTTGGGGTATAGTGTGTTTATTTGGGTATAGCAGTGTGTCTTTATCATTCTATTACTCTTATGTAAACATTTTGTAAGCATATATGAATACCTTTTTCATTTTCGTACACGCGATTTGTTCCTTTGTTGTTCTGTGTGAGAGTTATATTCTGTGTAAGGGATTGTTTCTTTCACGTCTACTTCCATTATATAATGTCGTGTATTCACCAGGCTTGCCATAGTTCTCAGCTAAAAGGGCAAGGAGTAGCAATTAGTTATACAGCTATAGACGAAAGTAATAATAAGATCCAAACCCATGCGTGCATGAAAAGGTATAGGCCTTCGTATTGCTTCCGGATCTAGCCCCGGAGAGCTCAAGCTATACAAATTACGCCTTTGCTTATATGGGAGGACAATCACCATTAAAACGATCTCCCAGACAACACCGAAAAAACGTCAGCACCACCACAGGCACGGAGAGAGCGTCGGCGCAGAGCCAACCTAAGTTGAGCGGCTCAGAAAGTAGTAACATGACCCACAACACCAACACCACTAACTACAACTCAAAATGTCAAATAAAGCAAACATGCGCAAGGTAATATAGAGAAACAAAGCGGAAGAAGATGGAATAAAAAGCGGGGCCAAAGGTGGTTGAGAGAAAGCAATTCCAACTCCTGGTACCTCGATCCCGAAACCAAGGGCAAGGGTAAAAGTCACTGCTCAAAACCATACAGAAAACTTGCACCAGGAAACACTCCAGTACCTCCAGAAATAAGCATGCTGAATAGGACTATGTGACCTCTACCAAAACTAGGACGCGTTACATCAGCACATTGACTTTTGAGGGATGGCGAAGCAAACGTACAGCACAATCGGAAAATGCAGCAAACACTATCAGAGTCCCAGAAGAAATTACTCCGAATGTTCATTTAGATTAATCGGCAAATAATCGAACGATAAGTACAATCTGCAGCAGGAATAGCTCTACTTCGTTCATGGTACAAAGGGTTCCCTTTCTGCAGTGATTGAAGTTGAAGTTCAAATTATGACCACTCAACAACAAACACGTTTTGGTCACCCCACCCAGATGACCTGGCATGTATTTGCACCCCAAGAAGATATTCTTGGTAAGTCCTTAATCGTTTAAATTACCCTAATGTTTTGAATTTGGCATCCAAAATCTGTCTTGATAATAACTTCACTAACCAATTTGTACCATTTTCTCCACCTTTCAAATAGTAAAACGTAATGGAAACACGCAATAAAATTGGATTTATTTACACTCAGAATTTACTTGCTGTCGGAACATTCAAGTTCATTGCTTACATAAAAATTTATATAGAATATGTAAATTCTAAGCTGACAGCATGACCCCAATTACAGAATGTGGCTTGCACCAAATTGATCGATAGGGGGATCCTTATTTAGATAACTGGCATAATTGGACTGAAAATACGGATCTGGAGATAAACTAATTATCCTCCTCCATATTTAGTCTATCGACGTGCCTTTTCAAATTTTGCCTCATTCAAATAATTTGAGGTCTAACGCAAAATTCCCTCATCGCACATGGTTGAAGGGCCGAGCGCAATGTAAATTCAAGATGAATAATCCATCAGTCTTACCATCGTTCGTTGGCTTGTCAGTTCAGAATAATGAGCAGCAAGCATATGAGTGGCAGGTTAAACAAAGTCTTAGCGCACCTTGAGTATGTACAGTATGTCCTAGGTCAGGTGAAATATATGGAACTATATCCCAGTAGGATAGCTTCCAAGGCGGAAATGGACCGTTTCAACAGAGCTATAAAGTGAGTATTTTTGCAAGACGAAGTTAACAAACAATGAAGAAAATTAGCAGAGAAGAATAAACAGAAGAAACAGAACAATGTTTTCCTTGAATGGCAACAGACACAGCATCAAACACCCTTCATTTGACCATTGGAAGACTAGGAAAGTAAGGTTAACAAAGCTCACGTTTCCTTTCCAGTATCAATTAAGCATTGAGTTATGCAGCTCTTGGTGCCCAAACCCAGAGATGTGGCCGCCAACGCATAGCAGTGGCAGAATCAAAACAGACCGTTTAATGACCACCCAGATCCCTAGAAAAGAAAGTTTCCACCCTAAACATTATGGGTTTTATTTGTCTGTATATGTATATGTTTGTGTATGTTGTTGACATCTAAAACTTAGAACCCGCTTTTCCGCTTCATTCTTCTGTGTGATAGTAAGCTTTTAGGTAAGAATAGTCTTTTGAGTCTATAAAGGCTTCCTACCCATCCTGTGTGTGATATTGTCTTTGTGTTTAAGAGTCAATTTCACATCCCTTCTTTTACATCCTACCACCCACCCACTCCATAATATATGATAGCATGTTTTTATGTTTGATTAATATGTTATGTGTATTCATATTTAGCACACTTTTCATTGGATTGTATAACATTGTGTTTGGATTGTAATAAAGGTCGTGGTGTTCTTTTGTATATGTGAATGTATTTGGATTGTATAACATTGTGTTTGGATTGTAATAAAGGTCGTGGTGTTCTTTTGTATATGTGAATGTATTTGGATTGTATAACATTGTGTTTGGATTGTAATAAAGGTCGTGGTGTTCTTTTGTATATGTGAATGTATTTGGATGGTATAAGATTGTGTTTGGATTGTAATAAAGGTCGTGGTGTTCTTTTGTATATGTGAATATTTGGATTGTATAACATTGTGTTTGGATTGTAATAAAGGTCGTGGTGTTCTTTTGTATATGTGAATGTATTTGGATGGTATAACATTGTGTTTGGATTGTAATAAAGGTCGTGGTGTTCTTTTGTATATGTGAATGTATTTGGATTGTATAACATTGTGTTTGGATTGTAATAAAGGTCGTGGTGTTCTTTTGTATATGTGAATGTATTTGGATTATATAACATTGTGTTTGGATTGTAATAAAGGTCGTGGTGTTCTTTTGTATATGTGAATGTATTTGGATTGTAATACACAATTTTGGTTTTGGTTTATATCTGTTCGTGTGTTTGCATTGTAATAAACCTTTAGGTGTTGGGTTGTATATGTGAATGTGTTTGGATTGTACCTTTAGGTGGTATTGGGTTGTATATCTGAATGTGTTTGGAATTTGTATAAACCTTTTGGTATTGGGCTGTATATGTGAATATGTGTTTGGTTCGTAATAAACCCTTAGGTGGTGTTTGGTTGTATATGTGAATGTTTTTGGATTGCAATCAAAAAGCGGAAGCTAGAAGTACTAAATAAGTGTGTTTGATAGGATATACACATATTTACTGTACATTCTCCCGTACATCCCCGTAATGTTTTATTTTTTTATATGGAAACTACCTATAACGATTACAAAATTATTATTAAATTTTCCCTTTTTCCTATAAACACCTTCGCCACTATAATACCATCCCAATGTTAAACTTAATGGAAATGCTACAATAAGATTTCCCATACAGTAGCATATATCGAGGTCAACTATAACACTGTTACTATGAAATCCCACATGAAGTCAAATATTCTAACAAGGTTACCATCTACTCTCTATGTTAATCATGCGGACAAATTTAATTCTTTCATACTTAAACATTTGTCTCCTAATCGTCATCTCTATGTATACATATGGAAGCTATAAAATTATATTATATATGCAGGCTGCTATTTTTCAACTTTTGTTGATATTCTACGTCACGGCATTCGGAAAGGATCTGCTTCTCATTTTGTTTTGTTTTAATGTTGCGCTGCTGTTTGTTTGATATTTTTCTTCATTATATTATTAATGTTGTCTTTTAACATTTTAACAGATGTTTAATAGCTCACCTATTTCAACTACAAAACTGACTTAATGACTTAAATAGTGTTTACTTCCTCAATTATTGTCAGCATTTTTTTGCTTTCACGTTGTACATTTTTATGTGTTATCTAATGTTGTAAAGCACTTGGAGCTTCTAAAGCTTAGGCGCTGAACCGAGCAGGGATGTCATTTAAATTTTTTCAGGGGAAAGGGGTACTTGATTGGGGGAGGGGGTAACATATATAGGCAACATCAATTTTAAAGCACATGCAAAATCAGAGGGATGCCCCACCCCCACGAAATAACGTCGCCATCACGAAGTCCACATCATTATTATCATAGTCGTCGTCGTTGTCAATTGTTGTTATTATTATTTTCGCGGAAGATTGATAAACTGCAAACATAGAGAAATACCAGAACCCACATAGAACAAATAATTAAACATGCATCGCACTTAACTGAAGAGCAATATAATCATTGCACAAGATTAGATCTACTTATTATTGCTCGGTCATGCTTCGGGTTACCAATTTAGAAATAGCTAATAGACAGACGTGTTTACCACTTTTAACAACATTATTAGAGAACAAGGCCAAAAATAATGATCAGATGCATAAAAATATATTCGATGAGTTCGATAGCTGATGTGGCAGAGAGAGAGAGAGAGAGAGAGAGAGAGAGAGAGAGAGAGAGAGAGAGAGAGAGAGAGAGAGAGAGAGAGAGCAGCTGCTACATCATACAAATTTTAGAATGGGTTTAATAATCGCGTAACAGCCCAGCGAAAGAAAATTTAAAAAAAAGTCCACAAGTAGTACATACAAGAACTTGGGATATCTTTAGTGATTTCCCTAGAACCGATATGATCTCAACAATTGTGTGGTATTAAATAAGTCGTCATCAAACGCCATAGCATGCGTATTTGATAGACGGTGTATTCATCTTTCTCGTGTGCAGATTGTGTTGAATTTTTTTAAATATTCGCTCAGCCATTTTCCAAAATGGACAATTACTAACAGGTTAATTTGTGGCATACGTATCTGTGCATTGACCCTTGAGAATAGAGCTTCAGCTAAGAGTACCCCAATAAATTGCAAATCAGCCTATACAGTTTTAAGTGATAATTGATTGTTGCCATGGATAATTATGCAAAACAAGTACTGAAACATTTCAACGACGATCACCAGCAAGCTCCAGATACTACCCACAATGCACCATTCTCCGAAGGCATAGGCGTCCAGCAAATGATAAACTTGACGATATGTTCTAGATTCTGGAAGATATGCCTTGATTTTTTTTTTCATTTGTAGCATTGGTTCCTTTATGTACATTAATTTTTCATTCAAATTTCTGGATTTTAATGTTTTAGTTTTAACCTAATTCCATCAATTATAAATGTTTAAAGTTTCCGTCAAATTAATTAAAATCCGGTGAAGAGTTTATATTCTTTGAATCGGAATTGCTTTCTGGTCAGATATTACAAAATAGTTTACAAAAAGTCAAAATCAAAATTTACTGTGACAGGTTATGACATCATAATCCTAATAATCTCTTAAATCAGTGCTATTTATATCATCACCATATGAAAGTAATGCGAATTATTAAAACAAAGGTGGTGGGATGTTGTGTGATGACACTGAGTTAATCGTGTAAACTTCTACTCTGGAACACGTTTTGGTGTATAATACAAATAATGTTCTATTCCTTCTTTAATACTGGATATATTTTATATTGTGGTTCCAAAAACGAATTATGTTACCAGATAGGTTCGGCACTCGTTAAAATGTTAACCATTTTTGTACCACACAATCTGGTAATAATGTATGTATGTATGTATGTATGTATGTATGTATGTATGTATGTATGTATGTATGTATGTATGTATGTATGTATGTATGTATGTATGTGTGTGACTATGTATGTACGTACGTATGTCTGTGTATGTGTGCGTGCGTGCGTTCGTGCGTGTGTGTGTGTGAAGAGTGAGTGAAGAACAACCGACTCACGAGAAGCTATGTATGTATGATGAATGTGTGTGTGTGTGTGTGTGTGTGTGTGTGTGTGCTCGTCTTATAATGATATGCTTATGGTAATAATTATATTCATGAAAGGTCAACGATGGATGATAGTCTTTCAAAAAGCGATACCTTAATGTCAGGGATGAAATGTAACTGGTCATTCACCTTCAAAATGGCCAGTGGCTTCTTCTCATAGTGATATCTAACTTAGCAGTTTTATGCCTGTTTATCCACTTCATGAGCTAAAATGGTCACCATCCCAGCATAGTAGTATATTCACATGCACTTATATTTCTACACGAACATGCATGCATGTATGTATTTATGTATGTATGTATGTATGTATGTATGTATGTATGTATGTATGTATGTATGTATGTATGTATGTATGTATGTATGTATGTATGTATGTATGTATGTATGTATGTATGATGAATGTGTGTGCGTGCGTGCGTACATGAGTGACTGATTGACTGATCCACATTTCCATATTTTACGACAGAGTAATATAAGCTGATTATAGTGTTGGTGCAATATCTTGTCAAAAGTGACTTCCCAGACACATCGCAGTACCTAGCCCAAAACGATCCGATTTTTCAAATTCCACTTTTTTGTCCAAGTCAGCGACGAAAACCACTGGACCGAAGCGGTTTCTTTTAGAACTAGTGAGGTCTGAAATATGACAACGATGATTACTTATTATCTAAATGAATCTGAATATATATGTACGTCTAATATTTGAAGTTCGTGTAGAAATATAAGTACATGTGAATATACAATGAAGGTGAATGACCAGTTGCATATCATCCCTGACATTAAGGTATCGTTTTTTGAGAGACTAATTCATCCATCGTTGACCTTCCATGAATATAATTTTTACTATAAGCATTTCATTATAAGACGAGCCAACGGCAAACTGCATAATGCGCCGGCAGATCTGGGTCTGTGCAGTTTGTTATATGTAATCAATAGAACAAAATAACATAGACCCTGATCGGCAGGTGCATTAAGCTACGGCAGACCAGGATTTGTATTGCTTGCAGTTTTACTCAACTTATAGCATATGCGTACTGACAACTCTTGCTGTTTTTGTATGCAAGGGTGTCATTCGAAGCGTCGTTGTTCTGTATTCTTTGAATTCGTTAGACAAAGATTAGTAAATTCTTTCCATATTCTGAAATTTCAACTTCATTATGATGTGAAAATATTCCTACATGTAACAACACATCGACGCTGATATTGATTTTTGGGCGTCTGGGTCTTCTTGCCTTACTAACGGCGCTGTATAGCGTGTTTTAATATCTACTAACAGCGTAACGAAACTCAAATTCTCAGGAATATCTTACACAACTGGCAACCAATAACGACGCTTTTCTACAAAGTAAAGTCAGAATGCTTAAGTCAAGCTGTACTTACGCTGATGTCTTTTTTCTACTAAATTCAAATTCTCACAAAAAATGGACCCGTTTTCAAGTTTCGTTGGCTTACATTTCAGTTGTCTGGAAAGCGACGAAAGCCGGTAGTGCCTAAATCGGGTTAACTTGAAATATTATTCTTTAATGAATCAAAAATCAAAATAATATGCCTATTGGAACTGAAAGCAGCGTTTCGTTTCGTTCAAGAAACATATCGCCCACATGAACCATTTCTGGACATATTTCGGCATGCATCGACTACCGTCGCATTTCAACAAATTCAAAAGTGTGTCAGCGGAATATGACAATGAGTCCATTTGCTAGTGTCAGATTTTGATTCCACCATGATAAAAAAAGTACAGTAAGTATATTAATAACATATCAAGTTGTGGAAGTGTGTCGATATGGGCTGCAGAGTGTGTGCGATATTCCTGAAACTTTGACTACTCGTTCAAGGCCATTATTTGGGTAGTAAGACGTAGCTCTGAAACATAAATAAGATTTGATACGTCTTACATTCTAGTACTAGGTGTTGAAAACAGATCTGCGATACTTTGAACTGTACGTACTGCCAAATTTTAATGCATTCCTTGGTTCTCTTTTTGTTGGGTGTTTAACGTAATGTCAGCACATTATAGGCATGTACCTGGTTTGGGGATGTACAGTCTTTCAGTAGAAGTAGAGTATTTTCAGTGCAGAGGCAAATGATGTCAAGGACCTTGCCCAAGGACGATCTGATTAAAGTCAGGTCTCCGGTTGTCCTACTTAAAGATCTGACAGCGACTGCTTAGGGGTCATGTTCTGGTGATCTATGTTATTACAATGATCGCTAACTTGATAAGTCAATCAGAAGAAGACTTATACCGTCGCGTTTGTGAGTCTGATCAGTATGGCTGAAGATGTCTCACTGGAAAGTTATTTCGGTGAATTTTCCTCCGACAATCGCCTATTGCAGAAAAATGAGAATAATTTTAAATTAAAGATGCAAATACAAACTAATGGTTATGTAGAAAGCATGAATTTATGATTTTGACTGTGTTATGCAGGTTTATTCCTTATACAACCGGTGGTTGTAATACTGAATTGACATTACCACCAACGTCTGTTGTTTACATTCAATGTTGACAGCAAAGAACTATTTTGAATATTTTCCTGTAACAAGGCAGCAAGAATCCATATGTGCCTTATGCATGATTAAACTTTACTAGTACTGTAACGAAATAACACTCTTTTCAACATCGCCATTCAACCATCTCGAATGGTAAATATTTTCCTCTATAGCAGATATACGTAAATACGAAAGCCATGTTGGCTGTTCATTTGCAGCGAAAGCTACGCATTTGATCACCAGTGTTAGTCTAACTGTGACACGCAGTTACCAAACAAGACAACCCATTTTCGAACCTAAATCAAATTAAATGTAAACCACTTTATAGATTTAGCTTCTGTATGAATTCATAAGCGCTAGGTTTATGATAATTCGTTTCATGCATTCCGCCGTACAAATCAGGAGGCCGTTCAGAATATGAAATTATCCAATTAGGCCAGTGTATCAATGTGCGCCGAACGATATGGTTCACTTTAAAATTTCTCAGCTCAGTTTCCACTGGGTAACTCAAAGGTGACCAGAACATGACCCCTAAGCACTCTGTCAGATCCTCAAGTAGGACAGTGGAGATTTGATTTGGATCAGATATGCCCAAGGACAATACCCAATGACCGGAATCAGTATATTTGGCGGAGGAATAACCCGTAAAGAATATATAACCAGTGGTCGTGCAGCAAGTGAGGGAATACATTTTTTTTAATTAAAAGGTGTGTTGCTGAAAAATTATAGATTTTCTCATTTCATAGTTATGTGAAATAATTAAAGATTCATAACAGATTTGTCAAAGATAAGGATTTTGTGAATTTAAGGGAGAGATAACTCAAGAAAAATGAAATACCTGATTGAAATATAAATAACAGAATCAAACAATTAGAGAAAAAAAACATTAGATCTATTGTTGCTTAACATCCATAGACCCGCACTCCCGATAAAAGGAAACCAGAAGGTGTTATTAGAATTATGATGTCCATCCACGGTTACCTAACCCTGACAATGTATCGGATAAGCTTATCAGTAAAAAAAAAAAGATCATATTTGAAAGAGGAGCATAACAATCCGCAGTCTTGAGAAAGGGGCTTCACATATTATTCAAGAAGAATTCCGCAGTGATTAAATTATACTCTCTTATAAGTCTGATCCACTTGAAAAAATATTTGACTCAGATCTGGTTTCGCATATTGCTGTTGGATCGACTTATATGCGAGTTTACATGGTAATAGGCAATACTCTAACACTGACCAATCAGAAAAAGAATACTCCACATGCTTTTTTGTACATAATTTTCTTTAATGTCGGGGTTTTATGTTTTAATAAACTGACCAGTGAGTAAAACAACACACATACAGATCTTAGTCAAATTTAATAAAAACTGGGTAAAATTAAGATTCCTTTTAGTAACTGATATATAACAAATTCTCCATATCTGTCATAATCGATCTGGCAAGCTCTTCACTGCACACACATCTACACACACCCGTGCGCGAACACACTCACACACATGAATAACACACACACACACACACACTACGTGTCAAAATACAACACTCGGGGCACGAAATGTAGAGTTGAGACAAGGAGAAGAAAAAACAACCCTTAAGCGAAATGTCAAAATTTCCTACAACTCTATTTTGAATGGTTAGTTAATGATGAGAAAGAAATTAGTACTAAAGTTATCAGTTTGAAACTTCCTATGTCGTGCAAGTGTTGTCTGTTTTGAGAGATAGTGTTGTTATATACGATGTTTTACACATACACAAGCCAATGTGAACAATTTTCATGCAAACGTGGAAACAAAGGACATCAGCATTATCCCAAAGACACACTTTGGTTAGAGGTCATTCTTCAGCGATTTCGTCTTAAGAATACGTTGAAGTAACTTAGTAATAGATAAAGACAGGCAAAACACAATCAGATAGATAGATAGATAGATAGATAGATAGATAGATAGATAGATAGATAGATAGATAGATAGATAGATAGATAGATAGATAGATAGATAGATAGATAGATAGATAGACAGACAGACAGACAGACAGACAGACAGACAGATAGATAGATAGATAGATTATATACATGGATGGATAGACAGTATCCGAAGAGAATTTAATGTGGTTATGAAAATCTATTTTTAGATACAACTATACCCGCTTCAACCCCAAATCAATTTATTCTCTCTCTCTCTCTCTCTCTCTCTCTCTCTCTCTCTCTCTCTCTCTCTCTCTCTCTCTCTCTCTCTCTCTCTCTCTCTCTCTCTCTAATTGTGTGTGTGTGTGTGTGTGTGTGAGAGAGAGAGAGAGAGAGAGAGAGAGAGAGAGAGAGAGAGAGAGAGAAAGAGAGAGAAGGGGGTATCATTAGACAGGCCACAATTTATTTCTCATATATGTGACTAAGAACCATTTGAAATTTGGCATACATGAATACCATTGTGTTTGTGACTATAATTGTACTTAAAATTTTCCAACATTAAAAGAAATTTAAACGTGGATAAGATAGAAAACCTTCCTTCTTGACATATCGTCATTCAATGATGAAAGGAAATATTATGGTTTAAACAAATTCTGACTTGTGTTCCTGACAACAAGCATCAGTTTGGGAATCAGACATATTTACGATTTTTTTCAGTATGAAACATCGTTCTGTTTGTAGTATGAGAATTCTGAAATGCTCCATAGAAGATAAATAATAAAAGGTTGAAGGGCTAGATTTTGAAGTTATCTAAAAACTGTTAGATAAAGGAGTGTGGATATTTACCTTAGAGGTAAGGAAGGAAATGAATTGAGTGTGATCTATTGCTGTATTTGCTCACTCACAAATTTCGAGTAAAATGAGTTATGCTTAAATTACAGGTAGAGTACCGATGCTCCATGATCGGCTATGGAATTCTGAGTAATATGTATTTAGCATGTACTGTGATGTTTCATAGCAATTGATTTTTGAATAATAGCGATGTAGCATGCACTAGGCTGTTTGATAGGCCAGGGACTTTAGGTGATAGGGATTTAGCATGCAATAGGCTGTTTGATTGGCGAGGCAATTTGAGTAATTGGGATTTATCATACACTGTGATATTTGATTGGCTATCGAGGATTTAGCATGCACTGTGCTGCTTGGTAGCCTTTGGAATCTAGAGTTAAAAGGATTTAGAAGGCACCGTGCTGTTTGATAGAATATGAACTTTTGAGTAATAGGGATTTATCATGCTCTGTGCTGTTTGATAGGCTATGACATTTTGAGCAATAGGAATTTAGAATGCACTGTGATGTTTGACAGGCTATGGAATTTTGAGTAATAGGGACTTAGCATTCGCTGTGATGTTTTACAGATTATATTGTGAACAATAGGGATTCAGCATGCACTGTGCGGTTTGATAGCCTATTGAATTTTTAGCAATAGGGACTTAGAATGCACTGCGATGTTTCATATGCTATTGAAAATTTTAGTAATGGGGATTTAGCATGTACTATGATGTTTCATAGGCTATGGATTTGCAGTAATAGGAATCTAGCATGCATTGTGATGTTTGATAAGTTATGGAATTTTGAGTAATAGGGATTTAGAATTGAACTGTGCTGTTTGATAGGCTGTTGAATTTTGATTAAAAGGGATTTATCACTGTGTTGTTTGATAGGCTATTGAACTTTGAGTAATAGGGAATTTAGCACTCACTTTGATGTTTGATAGGCTTTGAAATTTAGACTAATATGACTTGACATGCACAACGCTGTTTAATAGGATTTGGACTCTTCAATATTTGAGATGTAGTATGCACTGTGCTGTTTGATAGGCATGGGAATTTAGAGTAAT